>CM065597.1:748691-959028 GCA_033119425.1 Bufotes viridis
GGTTCAGGTCAGGACTCTTCAGGTGACACCATCTCCATAGGGTAAAGGTCAGGACTCTTCAGGTGACACCATCTCCATAGGAGGAGATCAGTTGGGATGCACAGGGAGCGATCAGGGGTTTAGTTGGGAGGCACAGGGGGTAGATGGGGGCACAGAAGAAGATCAGGTGTAAGGTGGGGGGCACAGGCACAGAAGGAGATCAGTGGTCAGGTGGGAGGCACAGGAGGAGATCAGGGGTCAGGTGGGAGGCACAGAAGGAGATCAGTGGTCAGGTGGGAGGCACAGGAGGAGATCAGGGGTCAGGTGGGGGCACAGAAGGAGATCAGTGGTCAGGTGGGAAGCACAGGAGGAGATCAGGGGTCAGGTAGGAGGTCACAGGAGGAGATCAGGGGTCAGGTGGGAGGCACAGGAGGAGATCAGGGGTCAGGTGGGGGGCACAGAAGGAGATCAGGGGTCAGGTAGGAGGTCACAGGAGGAGATCAGGGATCAGGTGGGGGGCACAGAAGGAGATCAGGGGTCAGGTAGGAGGTCACAGGAGGAGATCAGGGGTCATAGGGTAAAGGTCAGGACTCTTCAGGTGACACCATCTCCATAGGGTTCAGGTCAGGACTCTTCAGGCGACACCACCTCCATAGGGTTCAGGTCAGGACTCTTCAGGTGACACCATCTCCATAGGGTAAAGGTCAATACTCTTCAGGTGACACCATCTCCATAGGGTTCAGGTCAGGACTCTTCAGGTGACACCATCTACATAGGGTAAAGGTCAGGACTCTTCAGGTGACACCATCTCCATAGGGTTCAGGTCAGGACTCTTCAGGTGACACCATCTCCATAGGGTTCAGGTCAGGACTCTTCAGGTGACACCATCTCCATAGGGTAAAGGTCAGGACTCTTCAGGTGACACCATCTCCATAGGAGGAGATCAGTTGGGATGCACAGGGAGCGATCAGGGGTTTAGTTGGGAGGCACAGGGGGTAGATGGGGGCACAGAAGAAGATCAGGTGTAAGGTGGGGGGCACAGAAGGAGATCAGGGTACAGGTGGGGGGGCACAGGAGGAGATCAGGGGTCAGATGGAAGGCACAGGACGAGATCCGGGATCAGGTGGGGGGCACAGGAGGAGATCAGGGTACAGATGGGAGGCACAGGAGTAGATCAGGGGTCAGGTGGGGGGCACAGGAGGAGCTCAGGGGTCACGTGGGGGGCACAGGAGGAGATCAGGGGTCACGTGGGGGGCACAGGAGGAGATCAGGGGTCAGGTGGGAGGCACAGGAGGAGATCAGGGATCAGGTGGAAGGCATCGCGGGTAGATGGGGGCACAGGCGGAGATCAGTGGTCAGGTGGGGGCACAGGAGGAGGTCTGAGGTCAGGAGCGAGGCACAGGAGGAGATCAGGGTACAGATGGGAGGCACAGGAGTAGATCAAGGGTCAGGTGGGGGGCACAGGAGGAGATCAGGGGTCACGTGGGGGGCACAGGAAGGAGATCAGGTGGGAGGCACAGCGGGTAGATGTGGGCACAGGCGGAGATCAGGGGTCAGGTGGGGGGCACAGGAGGAGGTCAGAGGTCAGGTGCGAGGCACAGGAGGAGATCAGGGTACAGATGGGAGGCACAGGAGTAGATCAAGGGTCAGGTGGGGGCACAGGAGGAGATCAGGGGTCGCGTAAAGGGCTGGGAGGAGATCAGTGGGAGGCACGAAGGAGATCAGGGGTCAGGTGGGGGCATAGAGCGAGATTAGGGTCGGTGGAGGCACAGGAGTAGATCAGGGGTCAGGTGAGGTACAGAGGAGACTAGGGTCAGGTGGGGGCACAGGAGGAGATCAGGGTCAGGTGGGAGGCACAGGAGGAGACCAGGGTCAGGTGGGAGGCACAGGAGAGATCGGGGTCAGGTGGGAGGTACAGGATGAGATCAGGCGGTCACGTGCGGGGCACAGGAGGAGATCAGGGGTCACGTGGGGGGCACAGGAGGAGATCAGGTGGGAGGCACAGAAGGAGATCAGGGGTCAGGTGGGGGGCACAGAAGGAGATTAGGGGTCAGGTGGGAGGCACAGGAGTAGATCAGGGGTCAGGTGGGAGGCACAGAAGGAGATCAGGGGTCAGGTGAGGCCAGGTCATAGGAAGGAGATCAGGGGTCAGGTGGGAGAGGCACAAGGAGGAGATCAGGGGTCAGGTGGGAGGCCTAGAAGGAGATCAGGGGTCAGGTGGGAGGCACAGGAGGAGATCAGGGGTCAGGTGGGAGGCACAGGAGGAGATCAGGGGTCAGGTGGGAGGCACAGGATGAGATCAGGGGTCAGGTGGGAGGCACAGGATGAGATCAGGGGTCAGGTGGGAGGCACAGGAGGAGATCAGGGGTCAGGTGGGGGGCACAGAAGGAGATCAGGGGTCAGGTGGGGGGCACAGGAGGAGATCAGGTGGGAGGAGGCACAGAAGGAGATCAGGGGTCAGGTGGGAGGCACAGGAGGAGATCAGGGGTCAGGTGGGGGGCACAGAAGGAGATCAGGGGTCAGGTAGGAGGTCACAGGAGGAGATCAGGGATCAGGTGGGGGGCACAGAAGGAGATCAGGGGTCAGGTAGGAGGTCACAGGAGGAGATCAGGGGTCAGGTGGGGGGGGGCACAGGAGGAGATCAGGGGTCAGGGGCACAGGAGGAGATCAGGGGTCAGGTGGGAGGGGTGCACAGGAGGAGATCAGGGGTCACAGGAGGAGATCAGGGGTCAGGTGGGAGGCACATCGGGGTTTGAAGTAAAAAGTCTGTGGCTCATGCTCCCCTGAGGAGGGGTCGGCGGGGGTGGAGCTTAGCGCTGGCCCCGCCCGGAGGGTGGAATTGAACCACTCTGTCCTTCGACAGCTACAGGTTTGAAGCCTGCACCCCAGACCACTGAGGATCATCCGGGCACACAATATGGCGGCCGCTCCGGCATATAACGTCCTGAATAACCGAGCAGTTTGACTTAGGGAGACATCTTAGGTCTCGCTCCCGGATAGGGCTGAAGCTGATTCCCGGGAGACTATCGGCTCCACCGATGACTCCATATCACTACAACGGTCAGAGAATCCAGGGCAAAGCGGGGAGGGTCGTATGCTAATCGCCGCAGTGCATGCTGGGCGGCAAGGAGAACTGAAAGGACGTGGGCGGGGTTATCGCGGTGACGTTGGGCTGGTGTCTGCAGAGGCCTGAGGGAGCGATGCTCTGCGGGGATAATGGCGGTGACTGTGGAGACACTCTGCAGCAGCCGGGTCAGACTGAGTCACAGAGAGCGCGTCAAAGGAGGGGGGACGGCTGGGAACAGTCCCGGTGACGTGTGAGCAGGACGGGGCGCAGTGTCACCATAGCAACCGGTCAGCAGGATAGCGTCACCCATAGCAACCGGCCTGCAAGATGGCGACACCCATAGCAACCAGTCTGGGGCACAGTGTCACCCATGACAACCGGCCAGCAAAATGCCGTCACCCATAGCAACCGGTCAGCAAGATGGAGTCAGGACTGCAAATAACACAGGATAAACACCATCTGCTGCAGTCAGAGATCCCCTTTATCATCATCTACAGGATAAACACCATCTGCTGCAGTCAGAGATCCCCTTTATCTGTATCTACAGGATAAACACCATCTGCTGCAGTCAGAGATCCCCTTTATCTGTATCTACAGGATAAACACCATCTGCTGCAGTCAGAGATCCCCTTTATCATCATCTACAGGATAAACACCATCTGCTGCAGTCAGAGATCCCCTTTATCATCATCTACAGGATAAACGCCATCTGCTGCAGTCAGAGATCCCCTTTATCTGTATCTACAGGATAAACACCATCTGCTGCAGTCAGAGATCCCCTTTATCTGTATCTACAGGATAAACACCATCTGCTGCAGTCAGAGATCCCCTTTATTTGTATCTACAGGATAAACACCATCTGCTGCAGTCAGAGATCCCTTTATCTGTATCTACAGGATAAACACCATCTGCTGCAGTCAGAGATCCCCTTTATCTGTATCTACAGGATAAACACCATCTGCTGCAGTCAGAGATCCCCTTTATCTGTATCTACAGGATAAACACCATCTGCTGCAGTCAGAGATCCCTTTATCTGTATCTACAGGATAAACACCATCTGCTGCAGTCAGAGATCCCCTTTATCTGTATCTACAGGATAAACACCATCTGCTGCAGTCAGAGACCCCCTTTATCTGTATCTACAGGATAAACGCCATCTGCTGCAGTCAGAGATCCCCTTTATCTGTATCTACAGGATAAACACCATCTGCTGCAGTCAGAGATCCCCTTTATCTGTATCTACAGGATAAACACCATCTGCTGCAGTCAGAGATCCCCTTTATCTGTATCTACAGGATAAACACCATCTGCTGCAGTCAGAGATCCCCTTTATCTGTATCTACAGGATAAACACCATCTGCTGCAGTCAGAGACCCCCTTTATCATCATTTACAGGATAAACACCATCTGCTGCAGTCAGAGACCCCCTTTATCTGTATCTACAGGATAAACACCATCTGCTGCAGTCAGAGATCCCCTTTATTATCATCTACAGGATAAACACCATCTGCAGCAGTCAGAGATCCCCTTTATTATCATCTACAGGATAAACACCATCTGCTGCAGTCAGAGATCCCCTTTATCAGTATCTACAGGATAAACACCATCTGCTGCAGTCAGAGATCCCCTTTATTCATCATCTACAGGATAAACACCATCTGCTGCAGTCAGAGATCCCCTTTATCAGTATCTACAGGATAAAAAACATCTGCTGCAGTCAGAGATCCCCTTTATCTGTATCTACAGGATAAACACCATCTGCTGCAGTCAGAGATCCCTTTATCTGTATCTACAGGATAAACACCATCTGCTGCAGTCAGAGATCCCCTTTATCATCATCTACAGGATAAACACCATCTGCTGCAGTCAGAGATCCCCTTTATCTGTATCTACAGGATAAACGCCATCTGCTGCAGTCAGAGATCCCCTTTATCTGTATCTACAGGATAAACACCATCTGCTGCAGTCAGAGATCCCCTTTATCTGTATCTACAGGATAAACACCATCTGCTGCAGTCAGAGATCCCTTTATCATGTATCTACAGGATAAACACCATCTGCTGCAGTCAGAGATCCCCTTTATCAGTATCTACAGGATAAAAAACATCTGCTGCATTCAGAGATCCCCTTTATCTGTATCTACAGGATAAACACCATCTGCTGCAGTCAGAGATCCCCTTTATCATCATCTACAGGATAAACACCATCTGCTGCAGTCAGAGATCCCCTTTATCTGTATCTACAGGATAAACACCATCTGCTGCAGTCAGAGATCCCCTTTATCTGTATCTACAGGATAAACACCATCTGCTGCAGTCAGAGATCCCCTTTATCTGTATCTACAGGATAAACACCATCTGCTGCAGTCAGAGATCCCCTTTATCTGTATCTACAGGATAAACACCATCTGCTGCAGTCAGAGATCCCCTTTATCTGTATCTACAGGATAAACACCATCTGCTGCAGTCAGAGATCCCCTTTATCTGTATCTACAGGATAAACACCATCTGCTGCAGTCAGAGATCCCCTTTATCTGTATCTACAGGATAAACACCATCTGCTGCAGTCAGAGATCCCCTTTATCTGTATCTACAGGATAAACACCATCTGCTGCAGTCAGAGATCCCCTTTATTATCATCTACAGGATAAACACCATCTGCTGCAGTCAGAGATCCCCTTTATCTGTATCTACAGGATAAACACCATCTGCTGCAGTCAGAGATCCCCTTTATCTGTATCTACAGGATAAACACCATCTGCTGCAGTCAGAGATCCCCTTTATCTGTATCTACAGGATAAACACCATCTGCTGCAGTCAGAGATCCCCTTTATCTGTATCTACAGGATAAACACCATCTGCTGCAGTCAGAGATCCCCTTTATCTGTATCTACAGGATAAACACCATCTGCTGCATTCAGAGATCCCCTTTATCTGTATCTACAGGATAAACACCATCTGCTGCAGTCAGAGATCCCCTTTATCATCATTTACAGGATAAACACCATCTGCTGCAGTCAAAGATCCCCTTTATCTGTATCTACAGGATAAACACCATCTGCTGCAGTCAGAGATCCCCTTTATCTGTATCTACAGGATAAACACCATCTGCTGCAGTCAGAGATCCCCTTTATCATGTATCTACAGGATAAACACCATCTGCTGCAGTCAGAGATCCCCTTTATCTGTATCTACAGGATAAACACCATCTGCTGCAGTCAGAGATCCCCTTTATCTGTATCTACAGGATAAACACCATCTGCTGCAGTCAGAGATCCCTTTATCTGTATCTACAGGATAAACACCATCTGCTGCAGTCAGAGATCCCCTTTATCTGTATCTACAGGATAAACACCATCTGCTGCAGTCAGAGATCCCCTTTATCTGTATCTACAGGATAAACACCATCTGCTGCAGTCAGAGATCCCCTTTATCTGTATCTACAGGATAAACACCATCTGCTGCAGTCAGAGATCCCTTTATCTGTATCTACAGGATAAACACCATCTGCTGCAGTCAGAGATCCCCTTTATCTGTATCTACAGGATAAACACCATCTGCTGCAGTCAGAGATCCCCTTTATCTGTATCTACAGGATAAACACCATCTGCTGCAGTCAGAGATCCCCTTTATCTGTATCTACAGGATAAACACCATCTGCTGCAGTCAGAGATCCCCTTTATCTGTATCTACAGGATAAACACCATCTGCTGCAGTCAGAGATCCCTTTATCTGTATCTACAGGATAAACACCATCTGCTGCAGTCAGAGATCCCCTTTATCTGTATCTACAGGATAAACACCATCTGCTGCAGTCAGAGATCCCCTTTATCTGTATCTACAGGATAAACACCATCTGCTGCAGTCAGAGATCCCCTTTATCTGTATCTACAGGATAAACACCATCTGCTGCAGTCAGAGATCCCCTTTATCTGTATCTACAGGATAAACACCATCTGCTGCAGTCAGAGATCCCTTTATCTGTATCTACAGGATAAACACCATCTGCTGCAGTCAGAGATCCCCTTTATCTGTATCTACAGGATAAACACCATCTGCTGCAGTCAGAGATCCCCTTTATCTGTATCTACAGGATAAACACCATCTGCTGCAGTCAGAGATCCCTTTATCTGTATCTACAGGATAAACACCATCTGCTGCAGTCAGAGATCCCTTTATCTGTATCTACAGGATAAACACCATCTGCTGCAGTCAGAGATCCCCTTTATCTGTATCTACAGGATAAACACCATCTGCTGCAGTCAGAGATCCCCTTTATCTGTATCTACAGGATAAACACCATCTGCTGCAGTCAGAGATCCCCTTTATCTGTATCTACAGGATAAACACCATCTGCTGCAGTCAGAGATCCCCTTTATCTGTATCTACAGGATAAACACCATCTGCTGCAGTCAGAGATCCCTTTATCTGTATCTACAGGATAAACACCATCTGCTGCAGTCAGAGATCCCCTTTATCTGTATCTACAGGATAAACACCATCTGCTGCAGTCAGAGATCCCTTTATCTGTATCTACAGGATAAACACCATCTGCTGCAGTCAGAGATCCCCTTTATCTGTATCTACAGGATAAACACCATCTGCTGCAGTCAGAGATCCCCTTTATCTGTATCTACAGGATAAACACCATCTGCTGCAGTCAGAGATCCCTTTATCTGTATCTACAGGATAAACACCATCTGCTGCAGTCAGAGATCCCCTTTATCATGTATCTACAGGATAAACACCATCTGCTGCAGTCAGAGATCCCCTTTATCTGTATCTACAGGATAAACACCATCTGCTGCAGTCAGAGATCCCCTTTATCTGTATCTACAGGATAAACACCATCTGCTGCAGTCAGAGATCCCCTTTATCTGTATCTACAGGATAAACACCATCTGCTGCAGTCAGAGATCCCCTTTATCTGTATCTACAGGATAAACACCATCTGCTGCAGTCAGAGATCCCCTTTATCATCATCTACAGGATAAATGCCATCTGCTGCAGTCAGAGATCCCCTTTATTATCATCTACAGGATAAACAACATCTGCTGCAGTCAGAGATCCCCTTTATCATCATCTACAGGATAAACACCATCTGCTGCAGTCAGAGATCCCCTTTATCTGTATCTACAGGATAAACACCATCTGCTGCAGTCAGAGATCCCCTTTATCATCATCTACAGGATAAACACCATCTGCTGCAGTCAGAGATCCCCTTTATCATCATCTACAGGATAAACACCATACATATATGGGTATAGAGTACAGACCCCGGTATATACAGGAATAGTACAGTATATATAAGTATAGGGTATAGACCGCGGTATATACAGGTATAGTACAGTATATATAGGTATAGGGTATAGACCCCGGTATATACAGGTATAGTACAGAATATATAGGTATAGAGTACAGACCCTGGTATATACAGGTATAGTACAGAATATATAGGTATAGGGTACAGACCCCGATATATACAGGTATAGTACAGTACATATAGGTATAGAGTACAGACCCTGGTATATAAAGGTATAGTACAGTATATATAGATATAGAGTACAGACCCCAATATATACAGGTATAGTACAGTATGTATAGGGTATAGACCCCGGCATATACAGGTATAGTACAGTATATATAGGTATAGGGTATAGACCCCGGTATATACAGGTATAGTACAGTATATATGGGTATAGGGTACAGACCCCGGTATATACAGGTATAGTACAGTATATATAGGTATAGAGTACAGACCCCAATATATACAGGTATAGTACAGTATATATAGATATAGAGTACAGACCCCAGTATATACAGGTATAGTACAGTATATATAGGTATAGAGTATAGACCCCGGTATATACAGGTATAGTACAGTATATATGGATATAGAGTATAGACCCCAGTATAAACAGGTATAGTACAGTATATATAGATATAGAGTACAGACCCCGGTATATACAGGTATAGTACCGTATATATAGATATAGAGTACAGACCCCAGTATAATCAGGTATAGTACAGTATATATAGATATAGAGTACAGACCCCAGTATAATCAGGTATAGTACAGTATATATAGATATAGGATACAGACCCCGGTAAATACAGGTATAGTACAGTATATATGGGTATAGAGTACAGACCCCAGTATATACAGGTATAGTACAGTATATATAGGTATAGGGTATAGACCCCAGTATAAACAGGTATAGTACAGTATATATAGGTATAGGATACAGACCCCGGTATATACAGGTATAGTACAGTATATATAGGTATAGAGTACAGACCCCGGTATATACAGGTATAGTACAGTATATATAGGGTATAGACCCCGGTATATACAGGTATAGTACAGTATATATAGGTATAGGGTACAGACCCCGGTATATACAGGTATAGTACAGTATATATAGATATAGGGTACAGACCCCGGTATATACAGGTATAGTACAGTATATATAGGTATAGGGTATAGACCGCGGTATATACAGGTATAGTACAGTATATATAGGTATAGGGTATAGACCCCGGTATATACAGGTATAGTACAGTATATATAGATATAGAGTACAGACCCCGGAATATACAGGAATAGTACAGTATATATAAGTATAGGGTATAGACCGCGGTATATACAGGTATAGTACAGTATATATAGGTATAGGGTATAGACCCCGGTATATACAGGTATAGTACAGTATATATAGATATAGGGTACAGACCCCGGTATATACAGGTATAGTACAGTATATATAGATATAGAGTACAGACCCCGGTATATACAGTTATAGTACAGTATATATAGGTATAGGGTATAGACCCCGGTATATACAGGTATAGTACAGTATATATAGATATAGAGTACAGAAAATGGTATATACAGGTATAGTACAGTATATATAGATATAGAGTACAGAAAATGGTATATACAGGTATAGTACCGTATATATAGATGTACGGAATAGACCCCGGTATACACAGGTATAGTACAGTATATATGGGTATAGGGTATAGACCCCGGTATATACAGGTATAGTACAGTATATATAGATATAGAGTACAGACCCCGGTATAATCAGGTATAGTACAGTATATATAGGTATAGGGTATAGACCGCGGTATATACAGGTATAGTACAGTATATATAGATATAGGGTATAGACCTCGGTATATACAGGTATAGTACAGTAAATATAGATATAGAGTACAGACCCCAGTATAATCAGGTATAGTACAGTATATATAGGTATATAGTACAGACCCCGGTATATACAGGTATAGTACAGTATTTATAGATATAGAGTACAGACCCCGGTATATACAGGTATAGTACAGTATATATAGATATAGGGTATAGACCTCGGTATATACAGGTATAGTACAGTATATATAGATATAGAGTACAGACCCCAGTATAATCAGGTATAGTACAGTATATATAGGTATAGGGTATAGACCCCAGTATATACAGGTATAGTACAGTATATATGGGTATAGAGTACAGACCCCAGTATATACAGGTATAGTACAGTATATATAGGTATAGGGTATAGACCCCAGTATAAACAGGTATAGTACACTATATATAGATATAGGGTACAGACCTCGGTATATACAGGTATAGTACAGTATATATTGATATAGGGTACAGACCCCGGTATATACAGGTATAGTACAGTATATTTGGGTATAGAGTATAGACCCCAGTATATACAGGTATAGTACAGTATATATAGGTATAGGGTATAGACCCCAGTATATACAGGTATAGTACAGTATATATGGGTATAGAGTACAGACCCCAGTATATACAGGTATAGTACAGTATATATAGGTATAGGGTATAGACCCCAGTATAAACAGGTATAGTACAGTATATATAGATATAGAGTACAGACCCCGGTATATACAGGTATAGTACAGTATATATAGGTATAGGGTACAGACCCCGGTATATATAGGTATAGTACAGTATATATAGGTATAGGGTATAGACTGCGGTATATACAGGTATAGTACAGTATATATAGGTATAGGGTATAGACCCCGGTATATACAGGTATAGTACAGTATATATAGATATAGAGTACAGAACATGGTATATACAGGTATAGTACAGTATATATAGATATAGGGTATAGACCCCGATATATACAGGTATAGTACAGTATATATAGATATAGGGTACAGACCCCGGTATATACAGGTATAGTACAGTATATATAGATATAGAGTACAGACCCCGGTATACACAGGTATAGTACAGTATATATGGGTATAGGGTATAGACCCCGGTATATACAGGTATAGTACAGTATATATAGATATAGAGTACAGACCCCAGTATATAGAGGTATAGTACAGTATATATAGATATAGGGTATAGACCCCGGTATATACAGGTATAGTACAGTATATATAGATATAGGGTACAGTCCCCGGTATATACAGGTATAGTACAGTATATATAGATATAGAGTACAGACCCCGGTATAATCAGGTATAGTACAGTATATATAGGTATAGGGTATAGACCCCAGTATAAACAGGTATAGTAAAGTATATATGGGTATAGAGTACAGACCCCAGTATATGCAGGTATAGTACAGTATATATAGGTATAGGGTATAGACCCCAGTATAAACAGGTATAGTACAGTATATATAGGTATATAGTACAGACCCCGGTATATACAGGTATAGTACAGTATATATAGATATAGAGTACAGAACATGGTATATACAGGTATAGTACAGTATATATAGATATAGGGTACAGACCCCGGTATATACAGGTATAGTACAGTATATATAGGTATAGGGTACAGACCCCGGTATATACAGGTATAGTACAGTACATATAGGTATAGAGTACAGACCCTGGTATATACAGGTATAGTACAGTATACATAGGTATAGGGTATAGACCCCAGTATATACAGGTATAGTACAGTATATTTGGGTATAGAGTACAGACCCCAGTATATACAGGTATAGTACAGTATATATAGGTATAGGGTATAGACCCCGGTATATACAGGTATAGTACAGTATATATAGATATAGAGTACAGACCCCGGTATATACAGGTATAGTACAGTATATATAGGTATAGGGTATAGACCGCGGTATATACAGGTATAGTACAGTATGTATAGGGTATAGACCCCAGTATAATCAGGTATAGTACAGTATATATAGGTATAGGGTATAGAACCCAGTATATAAAGGGTATAGTACAGTATATATGGGTATAGAGTACAGACCCCAGTATATACAGGTATAGTACAGTATATATAGGTATAGGGTATAGACCCCAGTATAAACAGGTATAGTACAGTATATATAGATATAGGGTACAGACCCGGTATATACAGGTATAGTACAGTATATATATAGGTATAGGGTACAGAACATGGTATAGTACAGTATATATAGATATAGAGTACAGACCCCAGTATATACAGGTATAGTACAGTATATATAGGTATAGGGTATAGACCGCGGTATATACAGGTATAGTACAGTACATATAGGTATAGAGTACAGACCCTGGTATATACAGGTATAGTACAGTATATATAGGTATAGGGTACAGAACATGGTATAGTACAGTATATATAGATATAGAGTACAGACCCCGGTATATACAGGTATAGTACAGTATATATAGGGTATAGACCCCGGCATATACAGGTATAGTACAGTATGTATAGGGTATAGACCCCGGTATATACAGGTATAGTACAGTATGTATAGGGTATAGACCCCGGTATATACAGGTATAGTACAGTATATATAGGTATAGGGTACAGACCCCGGTATATACAGGTATAGTACAGTATATATAGGTATAGGGTATAGACCCCGGTATATACATTTATAGTACAGTATATATAGGTATAGGGTATAGACCTCGGTATATACAGGTATAGTACATTACATATAGATATAGAGTACAGACCCCGGTATATACAGGTATAGTATAGTATATATAGATGTACGGAATAGACCCCGGTATACAAGGGTATAGTACAGTATATATGGGTATAGGGTATAGACCCCAGTATATACAGGTATAGTACAGTATATATAGGTATAGAGTACAGACCCCGGTATATACAGGTATAGTACAGTATGTATAGAGTACAGACCCCGGTATATACAGGTATAGTACGGTATATATAGGTATAGGGTATAGACCTCGGTATATACAGGTATAGTTCAGTATATATAGATATAGAGTACAGACCCCAGAATAATCAGGTTTAGTACAGTATATATAGATATAGAGTACAGACCCCGGTATATACAGGTATAGTACAGTATATATAGATATAGGGTATAGACCCCGGTATATACAGGTATAGTACAGTATATATAGATATAGGGTACAGACCCCGGTATATACAGGTATAGTACAGTATATATAGATATAGAGTACAGACCCCAGAATAATCAGGTATAGTACAGTATATATAGGTATAGGGTATAGACCCCAGTATATACAGGTATAGTACAGTATATATGGGTATAGAGTACAGACCCCAGTATATACAGGTATAGTACAGTATATATAGGGTATAGACCCCGGTATATACAGGTATAGTACAGTATATATAGGTATAGAGTATAGACCCCAGTATAAACAGGTATAGTACAGTATATATAGGTATAGAGTATAGACCCCAGTATAAACAGGTATAGTACAGTATATATAGGTATATAGTACAGACCCCGGTATATACAGGTATAGTACAGTATTTATAGATATACAGTACAGACCCCGGTATATACAGGTATAGTACAGTATATATAGATATAGAGTACAGACCCCAGTATAATCAGGTATAGTACAGTATATATAGGTATAGGGTATAGACCCCAGTATATACAGGTATAGTACAGTATATATGGGTATAGAGTAAAGACCGCAGTATATACAGGTATAGTACAGTATATATAGATATAGAGTACAGACCCCGGTATATACAGGTATAGTACAGTATATATAGATATAGAGTACAGACCCCGGTATATACAGGTATAGTACAGTATATATAGGTATAGGGTACAGACCCCGGTATATACAGGTATAGTACAGTATATATAGGTATAGGGTATAGACCGCGGTATATACAGGTATAGTACAGTATATACAGGTATAGGGTATAGACCCCGGTATATACAGGTATAGTACCGTATATATAGATGTACAGAATAGACCCCGGTATACACAGATATAGTACAGTATATATGGGTATAGACCCCAGTATATACAGGTATAGTACAGTATATATGGGTATAGAGTACAGACCCCGGTATATACAGGTATAGTACAGTATATATAGGGTATAGACCCCGGTATATACAGGTATAGTACAGTATATATAGATATAGAGTACAGACCCCGGTATATACAGGTATAGTACAGTATATATAGATATATAGTACAGACCCCGGTATATACAGGTATAGTACAGTATATATAGGTATATAGTACAGACCCCGGTATATACAGGTATAGTACAGTATATATAGGGTATAGACCCCGGTATATACAGGTATAGTACAGTATATATAGATATAGAGTACAGACCCCGGTATAATCAGGTATAGTACAGTATATATAGATATAGAGTACAGACCCCGGTATATACAGGTATCGTACAGTATTTATAGATATAGAGTACAGACCCCGGTATATACAGGTATAGTACAGTATATATAGATATAGAGTACAGACCCCGGTATATACAGGTATAGTACAGTATATATAGGTATAGGGTATAGACCGCGGTATATACAGGTATACTACAGTATATATAGATATATAGTACAGACCGCGGTATATACAGGTATAGTACAGTATATATAGATATATAGTACAGACCGCGGTATATACAGGTATAGCACAGTATATATAGATATATAGTACAGACGTCGGTATACACAGGTATAGTACAGTATATATGGGAATAGGGTATAGACCCCGGTATATACAGGTATAGTACAGTATATATAGGTATAGGGTATAGACCCCGGTATATACAGGTATAGTACAGTATATATAGATATATAGCTATTAGGACACACATATATATAGATCGGGTAGAGGCCCCCGTATATATAGTATATATAGATATATAGGGTATACACCCCAGTATATGACACACATTTATATAGACCGGGTAGAGGTCCCGGTCCATACAGTATATATAGATATATAGGGTATACATCCAAGGATAGGACACACATATATATAGACAGGGTAGAGGCGGCCGTATATACAGTATATATAGGGAATACACCCAGTATAGGAGACACATATATATAGACCAGGTAGAGGCGGTCGTATATACAGTATATATAGGGCATACACCCAGTATAGGACAAACATATATATAGACCGGGTAGAGGCGGCCGTACATACAGTATATACAGTATATAAAGGGTATACACCCAGTATAGGACACACATATATATAGACCGGGTAGTGGCCCCCGTATATACAGTATATATAGGGTATACACCCAGTATAGGACACACACACACACACACACATATATATATATATATATATATATATACCGGGTAGAGGCCCCGGTATATACATTATATATAGATATATAGGGTATACACCCAGTATAGGACACACACATATATATAGACCGGGTAGAGGCGGCCGTATATACAGTATATATAGGGTATACACCCAGTATAGGACACACATATATATAGACCGGGTAGAGGCGGCCGTATATACAGTATATATAGGGTATACACCCAGTATAGGACACACATATATATAGACCGGGTAGAGGCGGCCGTATATACAGTATATATAGGGTATACACCCAGTATAGGACACACATATATATAGATGGGGTAGAGGCCCCGGTATATACAGTATATATAGATATATAGGGTATACACCCAGTATAGGACACACATATATATAGACTTGGTAGAGGCCCCGGTATATACAGTATATATAGATATATAGGGTATACACCCAGTATAGGACACACATATATATAGACCGGGTAGAGGCCCCCGTATATACAGTATATATAGGGTATACACCCAGTATAGGACACACATATATATAGACTGGGTAGAGGCCACGGTATATACAGTATATATAGATATATAGGGTATACACCCAGTATAGGACACACATATATATATAGACCGGGTAAAGGCCCCCCGTATATACAGTATATATAGGGTATACACCCAGTATAGGACACACATATATATAGACCGGGTAGAGGTGGCCGTATATACAGTATATATAGATATATAGGGAATACACCCAGTATAGGACACATATATATATATAGACCGGGTAGAGGCCCCCGTATATACAGTATATATAGGGTATACACCCAGTATAGGACACACATATATATAGACCGGGTAGAGGGCCCCGGTATATACAGTATATATAGATATATAGGGTATACACCCAGTATAGGACACACATATATATAGACCCGGTAGAGGCGGCCGTATATACATTATATATAGATATATAGGGTATACACCCAGTATAGGACACACATATATATAGACCGGGTAGAGGCCCCGTATATACAGTATATATAGATATATAGGGTATACACCCAGTATAGGACACACATATATATAGACCGGGTAGAGGCGCCCGTATATACAGTATATATAGGGTATACACCCAGTATAGGACACACATATATATAGACCGGGTAGAGGCCCCCGTATATACAGTATATATATAGGGTATACACCCAGTATAGGACACACATATATATAGACCGGGTAGAGCGGCCGTATATACAGTATATATAGGGTATACACCCAGTATAGGACACACATATATATAGACCGGGTAGAAGCGGCCGTATATATAGATATATAGGGTATACACCCAGTATAGGACACACATATATATAGACCGGGTAGAGGCGGCCGTATATATAGATATATAGGGTATACACCCAGTATAGGACACACATATATATAGACCGGGTAGAGGCGCCGTATATACAGTATATAGATATATAGGGTATACACCCAGTATAGGACACACATATATATATAGACCGGGTAGAGGCCGCCGTATAAACAGTATATATAGATATATAGGGTATACACCCAGTATAGGACACACATATATATAGACCGGGTAGAGGCCCCCGTATATACAGTATATATAGATATATAGGGTATACACCCAGTATAGGACACACATATATATAGACCGGGTAGAGGGCCCCCGCATATACAGTATATATAGGGTATACACCCAGTATAGGACACACATATATATAGACCGGGTAGAGGCCCCCGTATATACAGTATATATAGGGTATACACCCAGTATAGGACACACACATATATATAGACCGGGTAGAGGCCCCCGTATATACAGTATATATAGAGTATACACCCAGTATAGGACACACACATATATATATATATATATATATAGACCGGGTAGAGGCGGCCGTATATACAGTATATATAGATATATAGGGTATACACCCAGTATAGGACACACATATATATAGACCGGGTAGAAGCCCCCGTATATACATTATATATAGATATATAGGGTATACACCCAGTATAGGACACACATATATATAGACCGGGTAGAGGCCCCCGTATATACAGTATATATAGGGTATACACCCAGTATAGGACACACATATATATAGACCGGGTAGAGGCGGCCGTATATACATTATATATAGATATATAGGGTATACACCCAGTATAGGACACACATATATATAGACCGGGTAGAGGGCCCCCGTATGTACAGTATATATAGATATATAGGGTATACACTCAGTACAGGACACACATATATATAGACCGGGTAGAGGCTCCCGTATATATAGATATATAGGGTATACACCCAGTATAGGACACACATATATATATAGACCGGGTAGAGGCCCCCGTATATACAGTATATATAGGGTATACACCCAGTATAGGACACACATATATATAGACCGGGTAGAGGCCCCCGTATATACAGTATATATAGGGTATACACCCAGTATAGGACACACATATATATAGACCGGGTAGAGGCCCCCGTATATATAGATATATAGGGTATACACCCAGTATAGGACACACATATATATAGACCGGGTAGATGCCCCCGTATATATAGATATATAGGGTATACACCCAGTATAGGACACACACACACACACATATATATATATATATATATATATATATATATATATATACCGGGTAGAGGCCCCCGTATATATAGATATATAGGGTATACACCCAGTATAGGACACACATATATATAGACCGGGTAGAGGCGGCCGTATATACATTATATATAGTGTATACACCCAGTATAGGACACACATATATATAGACCGGGTAGAGGCCCCCGTATATATAGATATATAGGGTATACACCCAGTATAGGACACACATATATATAGACCGGGTAGAGGCGGCCGTATATACATTATATATAGATATATAGGGTATACACCCAGTATAGGACACACATATATATAGACCGGGTAGAGGCGGTCGTATATACAGTATATATAGGGTATACACCCAGTATAGGACACACATATATATAGACCGGGTAGAGGCGGCCGTATATACATTATATATAGATATATAGGGTATACACCCAGTATAGGACACACATATATATAGACCGGGTAGAGGCCCCCGTATATATAGATATATAGGGTATACACCCAGTATAGGACACACATATATATAGACCGGGTAGAGGCCCCCGTATATATAGATATATAGGGTATACACCCAGTATAGGACACACATATATATAGACCGGGTAGAGGCGGCCGTATATACAGTATATATAGGGTATACACCCAGTATAGGACACACATATATATAGACCGGGTAGAGGCCCCGTATATACAGTATATATAGGGTATACACCCAGTATAGGACACACATATATATAGACCGGGTAGAGGCCCCCGTATATACAGTATATATAGATATAGGTATACACCCAGTATAGGACACACATATATATAGACCGGGTAGAGGCGGTCGTATATACAGTATATATAGGGTATACCCCCAGTATAGGACACACATATATATAGACCGGGTAGAGGCCCCTGTATATACAGTATATATAGGGTAAACACACAGTATAGGACACACATATATATAGACCGGGTAGAGCGGCCGTATATACAGTATATATAGGGTATACACCCAGTATAGGACACACATATATATAGACCGGGTAGAGGCCCCCGTATATACAGTATATATAGATATATAGGGTATACACCCAGTATAGGACACACATATATATAGACCGGGTAGAGGGCCCCCGTATATATAGATATATAGGGTATACACCCAGTATAGGACACACATATATATAGACCGGGTAGAAGCGGCCGTATATATAGATATATAGGGTATACACCCAGTATAGGACACACATATATATAGACCGGGTAGAGGCGGCCGTATATATAGATATATAGGGTATACACCCAGTATAGGACACACATATATATAGACCGGGTAGAGGCGGCCGTATAAACAGTATATATAGATATATAGGGTATACACCCAGTATAGGACACACATATATATAGACCGGGTAGAGGGCCCCCGTATATACAGTATATATAGATATATAGGGTATACACCCAGTATAGGACACACATATATATAGACCGGGTAGAGGGCCCCCGTATATACAGTATATATAGATATATAGGGTATACACCCAGTATAGGACACACATATATATAGACCGGGTAGAGGCGGCCGCTGTCTCATAGTAGCTGCGCTATTAATACTTCTCTCTGCCGCGCTGAGAACAGGGATTCCCTCTGACGTCACTGCTAGGTAACCAGATAAACATAGCAAAGACAACACCTTATATGGCTATGTACGTCACAGGAACTCCGGGTGGGCGGAGCCTCTGGTGGTTGTGTGTAAACCCTCGGTTCGGGGCTCCCCGGGCAGCTGCGGGTCTGAGAGTCGGAGGAGTCGGTCGGGGGGCTCCGGGGCTGCGGACGGCTGAGTGTTAGCTCCCTGGGTGCAGCCGATGTGAAGATATCGGCCTACGAGCGTTGTGACGTTACGGAGGGGGGCGGGTCCGATGGTATAAATAGCTGCGAGCGGAGAATTTCATTCATAAATCTGAGGAGAAGCGGAGCGCAAGGACGAACATCTCCACTGCCGCCGAGCGAGCTGTACCCCGGCCACTGGGGGCGCCCTGACCGGAGCACCGAGGAGGATCCCCGCACTGATCCCTCAACACAGGAGGAGAGCCCAGAACACAGGAGGAGATCCCAGAACTGATCCCAGAACACAGGAGGAGATCCCAGAACACAGGAGGAGATCCCAGAACTGATCCCAGAACCCAACATATAAGGAGATCCCAGAACACAGGAGGAGATCCCAGAACACAGGAGGAGATCCCAGAACTGATCCCAGAACCCAACACATAAGGAGAACCGAACCCAACACTGGAGGAGATCCCAGCACTGATCCCAGCACAGGAGGAGATCCCAGCATTTTTTCGACAAAGGTCCAAACATTTTTTTATTGATTCCTCTACAATCGATTCCATTTATTTTACTAAAACCAGAGATCCCTGCACTGGAGTATACACTACATTGATCTGTCCACAGGAAGAAATCTCTCCCCAAGAGCAAGAGATTCCACCACTGATCCCTACATACAGCTGAGGAGATCCCACCACTGATCCCTATATACAGCTGAGGAGATCCCACCACTGATCCCTATATACAGCTGAGGAGATCCCTCCTCTGATCCCTACATACAGCTAAGGACTGGAGATCCCACCACTGATCCCTACATACAGCTGAGGAGATCCCACCACTGATCCCTACATACAGCTGAGGACTGGAGATCCCACCACTGATCCCTACATACAGCTGAGGACTGGAGATCCCACCACTGATCCCTACATACAGCTGAGGAGATCCCACCACTGATCCCTACATACAGCTGAGGACTGGAGATCCCACCACTGATCCCTACATACAGCTGAGGACTGGAGATCCCACCACTGATCCCTACATACAGCTAAGGACTGGAGATCCCACCACTGATCCCTACATACAGCTGAGGACTGGCGATCCCACCACTGATCCCTACATACAGCTGAGGACTGGAGATCCCACCACTGATCCTTACATACAGCTAAGGACTGGAGATCCCACCACTGATCCCTACATACAGCTGAGGACTGGAGATCCCTCCTCTGATTCCTACATACAATTGAGGACTGGAGATCCCACCACTGATCCCTACATACAATTGAGGACCAGAGATCCCTCCTCTGATCCCTACATACAGCTGAGGACTGGAGATCCCTCCTCTGATTCCTACATACAATTGAGGACTGGAGATCCCACCACTGATCCCTACATACAGCTAAGGACTGGAGATCCCACCACTGATCCCTACATACAATTGAGGACCAGAGATCCCTCCTCTGATCCCTACATATAGCTGAGGACCAGAGATCCCACCACTGATCCCTACATACAGCTGAGGACCAGAGATCCCACCACTGATCCCTACATACAGCTGAGGACTGGAGATCCCACCACTGATCCCTACATACAGCTGAGGACCAGAGATCCCACCACTGATCCCTACATACAGCTGAGGACCGGAGATCACACCACTGATCCCTACATACAGCTGAGGAGATCCCACCACTGATCCCTATATACAGCTGAGGAGATCCCACCACTGATCCCTATATACAGCTGAGGAGATCCCTCCTCTGATCCCTACATACAGCTAAGGACTGGAGATCCCACCACTGATCCCTACATACAGCTGAGGAGATCCCACCACTGATCCCTACATACAGCTGAGGACTGGAGATCCCACCACTGATCCCTACATACAGCTGAGGACTGGAGATCCCACCACTGATCCCTACATACAGCTGAGGAGATCCCACCACTGATCCCTACATACAGCTGAGGACTGGAGATCCCACCACTGATCCCTACATACAGCTGAGGACTGGAGATCCACCACTGATCCCTACATACAGCTAAGGACTGGAGATCCCACCACTGATCCCTACATACAGCTGAGGACTGGCGATCCCACCACTGATCCCTACATACAGCTGAGGACTGGAGATCCCACCACTGATCCTTACATACAGCTAAGGACTGGAGATCCCACCACTGATCCCTACATACAGCTGAGGACTGGAGATCCCTCCTCTGATTCCTACATACAATTGAGGACTGGAGATCCCACCACTGATCCCTACATACAGCTAAGGACTGGAGATCCCACCACTGATCCCTACATACAGCTAAGGACTGGAGATCCCACCACTGATCCCTACATACAGCTAAGGACTGGAGATCCCACCACTGATCCCTACATACAGCTGAGGACTGGAGATACCACCACTGATCCCTACATACAGCTGAGGACTGGAGATCCCACCACTGATCCCTACATACAGCTGAGGACCAGAGATCCCACCACTGATCCCTACATACAGCTGAGGACTGGAGATCCCTCCTCTGATCCCTACATTCAGCTGAGGACTGGAGATCCCACCACTGATCCCTACATACAGCTGAGGAGATCCCCATCTTTATTGTGTGAGGCTGCGGCTCAGGATTCGGGGGGACATGTACCAGGGCTACGACTCCTCCAGCTCCTCTCCCTCGGCTGAGTCTCAGTACCTCTCCTCTGTGGATTCTTTTGGGAGCCCCACAGCCGCCGTTCCGCAGGTGAGTGTGACGTCATAGACACGCTGTTACCTCAAAGCCCACTAAATTAGGGGGAGTGATGTCATAGACGGGTCCCTCACAGTATGGAGCCCGCAGTCAGGCAGGAGTAAGAGTATGGAGCCCGCAGTCAGGCAGGAGGGAGAGTAGGGAGCCCGCAGTCAGGCAGGAGTAAGAGTATGGAGCCCGCAGTCAGGCAGGAGGAAGAGTAGGGAGCCCGAAGTCAGGCAGGAGGGAGAGTAGGGAGCCCGCAGGCAGGAGGGAGAGTAGGGAGCCCGCAGTCAGGCAGGAGTAAGAGTAGGGAGCCCGCAGTCAGGCAGGAGTTATAGTAGAGAGCCCGCAGTCAGGCAGGAGTGATAGTAGGGAGCCCATAGTCAGGCAGGAGTAAAAGAAGGGAGCCCGCAGTCAGGCAGGAGTGATAGTAGAGAGCGAGAAGTCAAGCAGGAGTGACAGTAGGGAGCCCGCAGTCAGGGAGCACTGAGATAGGGGAGCGCGCAGTCAGGCAGGAGGGACAGTAGGGAGTCTGCAGTAAGGCAGGAGGGACAGTAGGGAGTTTGCAGTCAGGCAGGAGTGATAGTAGGGAGCCCGCAGTCAGGCAGGAGTAAGAGTAGGGAGCCCGCAGTCAGGGAGCACTGAGATAGGGGCAGCGTGAGGGACAGAGCCTGCACGCAGAGGACAGTAGGGAGTCTGCAGTCAGGCAGGAGGGACAGTAGGGAGTCTGCAGTCAGGCAGGAGTTATAGTAGAGAGCCCGCAGTCAGGCAGGAGGGAGAGTAGGGAGCCTACTACTTGGGGTAGATGTTGGTAGCTGTTGTCATACACAAGGTGGATGTTGGGAGCAGTTGTACCACACAGGGTGGATGTTGGGAGCAGTTGTACCGCACAGGGTGGATGTTGGGAGCAGTTGTACCACACAGGGTGGATGTTGGGAGCTGTTGTACCACACAGGGTGGATGTTGGGAGCTGTTGTACCACACAGGGAGGATGTTGGGAGCTGTTGTACCACACAGGGTGGATGTTGGGAGCTGTTGTACCACACAGGGTGGATGTTGGGATCTGTAGTACTACACAGGGTGGATGTTGGGAGCAGTTGTTCCACACAGGGTGGATATTGGCAGCTGTTGTACCACACAGGGTGGATGTTGGGAGCAGTTGTTCCACACAGGGTGGATGTTGGGAGCTGTTGTCCCACACAGGGTGGATGTTGGCAGCTGTTGTACTACACAGGGTGGATGTTGGGAGCTGTTGTCCCACACAGGGTGGATGTTGGGAGCAGTTGTACCACACAGGGAGGATGTTGGGAGCTGTTGTACCACACAGGGTGGATGTTGGGAGCTGTTGTACCTCACAGGGTGGATGTTGGGAGCTGTTGTACCACACAGGGTGGATGTTGGGAGCTGTTGTACCACACAGGGTGGATGTTGGGAGCAGTTGTACTACACAGGGTGGATGTTGGGAGCTGTTGTCCCACACAGGGTGGATGTTGGGAGCTGTTGTCCCACACAGTGTGGATGTTGGGAGCTGTTGTACCACACAGGGTGGATGTTGGGAGAAGTTGTACCACACAGGGTGGATGATGGGAGGTGTAGTACTACACAGGGTGGATGATGGGAGCTGTTGTCCCACACAGGGTGGATGTTGGGAGCTGTTGTACTACACAGGGTGGATGATAGGAGCTGTAGTACTACACAGGGTGGATGATGGGAGCTGTAGTACCACACAGGGAGGATGTTGGGAGCTGTTGTACCACACAGGGTGGATGATGGGAGCTGTAGTACTACACAGGGTGGATGATGGGGGCTGTTGTCCCACACAGGGTGGATGTTGGGAGCAGTTGTACCACACAGGGTGGATGTTGGGAGCTGTTGTACCACACAGGGTGGATGTTGGGAGCTGTTGTACCACACAGGGAGGATGTTGGGAGCTGTTGTACCACACAGGGTGGATGTTGGGAGCTGTTGTACCACACAGGGTGGATGTTGGGAGCTGTTGTACCACACAGGGTGGATGTTGGGAGCTGTTGTACCACACAGGGAGGATGTTGGGAGCTGTTGTACCACACAGGGTGGATGTTGGGAGCTGTTGTACCACACAGGGTGGATGTTGGGATCTGTAGTACTACACAGGGTGGATGTTGGGAGCAGTTGTTCCACACAGGGTGGATATTGGCAGCTGTTGTACCACACAGGGTGGATGTTGGGAGCAGTTGTTCCACACAGGGTGGATGTTGGGAGCTGTTGTCCCACACAGGGTGGATGTTGGCAGCTGTTGTACTACACAGGGTGGATGTTAGGAGCTGTTGTCCCACACAGGGTGGATGTTGGGAGCAGTTGTACCACACAGGGAGGATGTTAGGAGCTGTTGTACCACACAGGGTGGATGTTGGGAGCTGTTGTACCTCACAGGGTGGATGTTGGGAGCTGTTGTACCACACAGGGTGGATGTTGGGAGCTGTTGTACCACACAGGGTGGATGTTGGGAGCAGTTGTACTACACAGGGTGGATGTTGGGAGCTGTTGTCCCACACAGGGTGGATGTTGGGAGCTGTTGTCCCACACAGAGTGGATGTTGGGAGCTGTTGTACCACACAGGGTGGATGTTGGGAGAAGTTGTACCACACAGGGTGGATGATGGGAGGTGTAGTACTACACAGGGTGGATGATGGGAGCTGTTGTCCCACACAGGGTGGATGTTGGGAGCTGTTGTACTACACAGGGTGGATGATAGGAGCTGTAGTACTACACAGGGTGGATGATGGGAGCTGTAGTACCACACAGGGAGGATGTTGGGAGCTGTTGTACCACACAGGGTGGATGATGGGAGCTGTAGTACTACACAGGGTGGATGATGGGGGCTGTTGTCCCACACAGGGTGGATGTTGGGAGCTGTTGTACCACACAGGGTGGATGATGGGAGCTGTAGTACTACACAGGGTGGATGATGGGGGCTGTTGTCCCACACAGGGTGGATGTCGGGAGCTTTTGTACCACATAGGGTGGATGATGGGAGCTGTTGTCCCACACAGGGAGGATGTTGGGAATTGTTGTATCACACAGGGTGGATGTTGGGAGCTGTTGTACCACACAGGGTGGATGTTGGGAGCAGTTGTACCACACAGGGAGGATGTTGGGAGCTGTTGTACTCCACAGGGTGGATGTTGGGAGAAGTTGTACCACACAGGGTGGATGATGGGAGCTGTTGTACCACACAGGGAGGATGTTGGGAGCTGTTGTACCACACAGGGTGGATGTTGGGAGCTGTTGTACTCCACAGGGTGGATGTTGGGAGAAGTTGTACCACACAGGGAGGATGTTGGGAGCTGTTGTACCACACAGGGTGGATGTTGGGAGCTGTTGTACCACACAGGGTGGATGTTGGGAGCTGTTGTACCACACAGGGTGGATGTTGGGAGCTGTTGTACCACACAGGGAGGATGTTGGGAGCTGTTGTACCACACAGGGTGGATGTTAGGAGCTGTTGTACCACACAGGGTGGATGTCGGGAGCTGTTGTACCACACAGGGTGGATGTTGGGAGCTGTTGTCCCACACAGGGTGGATGTTGGGAGCTGTTGTACCACACAGGGTGGATGTTGGGAGCTGTTGTACCACACAGGGTGGATGATGGGAGCTGTAGTACTACACAGGGTGGATGATGGGAGCTGTTGTCCCACACAGGGTGGATGTTAGGAGCTGTTGTCCCACACAGGGTGGATGTTGGGATCTGTTGTACCACACAAGGTGGATGTTGGGAGCTGTAATTTACCAGTTGCAGATTCTTCTCTAGATGCTCCACATTTACCCCTCCCCTGACACCTGTCAATCATCGCTTGGGTGGGCGTGGCAGACCAGCAGTGACGTGGTCGTGCTATTTTGGAACGCAGCGTCGAAAGAGCGGAGGAACGTAATAGCAGACGCTGCAGACGTCAATTACGTGGTGGGCGGGGATAGTAGAAGACACGCCCACGGCAGATCGTGTTACAGGGAATCCGCAACAACATACAGTCACCTCAGAAACAGGAAAGGAGGGAGAGGATAGATCAGTGAGGAGAGAGAGGATAGATCAGTGAGGAGGGAGGAGAGGATAGATCAGTGAGGAGGGAGAGGATAGATCAGTGAGGAGAGAGAGGATAGATCAGTGAGGAGGGAGGAGAGGATAGATCAGTGAGGAGGGAGAGGATAGATCAGTGAGGAGGGAGGAGAGGATAGATCAGGGAGGAGGGAGGGGAGGATAGATCAGTGAGGAGGGAGAGGATAGATCAGGGAGGAGGGAGGGAGAGGATAGATCAGGGAGGAGGGAGGGGAGGATAGATCAGGGAGGAGGGAGGATAGATCAGTGAGGAGGGAGGAGAGGATAGATCAGTGAGGAGGGAGAGGATGGATCAGTGAGGAGGGAGGAGAGGATAGATCAGTGAGGAGGGAGAGGATAGATCAGGGAGGAGGGAGGGAGAGGATAGATCAGGGAGGAGGGAGGGGAGGATAGATCAGTGAGGAGGGAGAGGATAGATCAGTGAGGAGGGAGAGGATAGATCAGTGAGGAGGGAGAGGATAGATCAGGGAGGAGGGAGGAGAGGATAGATCATTGAGGAGGGAGAGTATAGATCAGTGAGGAGGGAGAGGATAGATCAGGGAGGAGGGAGGATAGATCAGTGAGGAGGGAGAGGATAGATCAGTGAGGAGGGAGAGGATAGATCAGTGAGGAGGAGGAGGATAGATCAGTGAGGAGGGAGGAGGATAGATCAGTGAGGAGGGAGGAGGATAGATCAGTGAGGAGGGAGGGAGGATAGATCAGTGAGGAGGGAGGAGGATAGATCAGTGAGGAGGGAGAGGATAGATCAGTGAGGAGGGAGGGGAGGATAGATCAGTGAGGAGGGAGAGGATAGATCAGTGAGGAGGAGAGGAGATGAGGAGAGGATAGATCAGTGAGGAGGGAGGAGAGGATAGATCAGTGAGGAGGAGGGAGGATAGATCAGTGAGGAGGAGAGGATAGATCAGTGAGGAGGGAGGGGAGGATAGATCAGTGAGGAGGGAGAAAGGATAGATCAGTGAGGAGGGAGAGGATAGATCAGTGAGGAGGGAGAGGATAGATCAGTGAGGAGGGAGGAGAGGATAGATCAGTGAGGAGGAGGAGAGGATAGATCAGTGAGGAGGGAGAGGATAGATCAGTGAGGAGGGAGAGGATAGATCAGTGAGGAGGGAGAGGATAGATCAGTGAGGAGGGAGAGGATAGATCAGTGAGGAGGGAGAGGATAGATCAGTGAGGAGGAGAGGATAGATCAGTGAGGAGGAGGAGAGGATAGATCAGTGAGGAGGGAGAGGATAGATCAGTGAGGAGGGAGGAGAGGATAGATCAGTGAGGAGGGAGAGGATAGATCAGTGAGGAGGGAGAGGATAGATCAGTGAGGAGGGAGAGGATAGATCAGTGAGGAGGGAGAGGATAGATCAGTGAGGAGGGAGGGAGGATAGATCAGTGAGGAGGGAGAGGATAGATCAGTGAGGAGGGAGAGGATAGATCAGTGAGGAGGGAGAGGATAGATCAGTGAGGAGGGAGAGGATAGATCAGTGAGGAGGGAGAGGATAGATCAGTGAGGAGGAGAGAGGATAGATCAGTGAGGAGGGAGAGGATAGATCAGTGAGGAGGGAGAGGATAGATCAGTGAGGAGGGAGAGGATAGATCAGTGAGGAGGGAGAGGATAGATCAGTGAGGAGGAGAGGATAGATCAGGAGGAGAGGATAGATCAGTGAGGAGGGAGAGGATAGATCAGTGAGGAGGGAGAGGATAGATCAGTGAGGAGGGAGGGAGAGGATAGATCAGTGAGGAGGGAGAGGATAGATCAGTGAGAGGAGGAGAGGATAGATCAGTGAGGAGGGAGAGGATAGATCAGTGAGGAGGGAGAGGATAGATCAGTGAGGAGGAGGAGAGGATAGATCAGTGAGGAGGGAGGAGAGGATAGATCAGTGAGGAGGAGGTGAGGAGAGAGGATAGATCAGTGAGGAGGGAGAGGATAGATCAGTGAGGAGGGAGAGGATAGATCAGTGAGGAGGGAGAGGATAGATCAGTGAGGAGGGAGAGGATAGATCAGTGAGGAGGGAGAGGATAGATCAGTGAGGAGGGAGAGGAGGATAGATCAGTGAGGAGGGAAAGGATAGATCAGTGAGGAGGGAGAGGATAGATCAGTGAGGAGGGAGAGGATAGATCAGTGAGGAGGGAGGAGAGGATAGATCAGTGAGGAGGGAGAGGATAGATCAGTGAGGAGGGAGGATAGATTAGTGAGGAGGGAGGAGAGGATAGATCAGTGAGGAGGGAGGATAGATCAGTGAGGAGGGAGAGGATAGATCAGTGAGGAGGGAAAGGATAGATCAGTGAGGAGAGAGAGGATAGATCAGTGAGGAGGGAAAGGATAGATCAGTGAGAAGGGAGAGGATAGATCAGTGAGGAGGGAGAGGATAGATCAGTGAGGAGGGAGAGGATAGATCAGTGAGGAGGGAGAGGATAGATCAGTGAGGAGGGAGAGGATAGATCAGTGAGGAGGGAGAGGATAGATCAGGGAGGAGGGAGGAGAGTATAGATCAGTAAGGAGGGAGAGGATAGATCAGGGAGGAGGGAGGATAGATCAGTGAGGAGGGAGAGGATAGATCAGTGAGGAGGGAGAGGATAGATCAGTGAGGAGGGAGGGGAGGATAGATCAGTGAGGAGGGAGGGGAGGATAGATCAGTGAGGAGGGAGGGGAGGATAGATCAGTGAGGAGGGAGAGGATAGATCAGGGAGGAGGGAGGGGAGGATAGATCAGTGAGGAGGGAAAGGATAGATCAGTGAGGAGGGAGAGGATAGATCAGGGAGGAGAGGATAGATCAGTGAGGAGGGAGGAGAGGATAGATCAGGGAGGAGGGAGGGGAGGATAGATCAGTGAGGAGGGAGAGGATAGATCAGGGAGGAGGGAGGGGAGGATAGATCAGTGAGGAGGGAGGAAAGGATAGATCAGGGAGGAGGGAGGGGAGGATAGATCAGTGAGGAGGGAGAGGATAGATCAGGTAGGAGGGAGGAGAGGATAGATCAGGGAGGAGGCAGGAGAGGATAGATCAGTGAGGAGGGAGGAGAGGATAGATCAGTGAGGAGGGAGAGGATAGATCAGTGAGGAGGGAGGATAGATCAGTGAGGAGGGAGAGGATAGATCAGTGAGGAGGGAGAGGAGAGATCAGTGAGGAGGGAGAGGATAGATCAGGGAGGAGAGGATAGATCAGTGAGGAGGGAGGAGAGGATAGATCAGTGAGGAGGGAAGAGAGGATAGATCAGTGAGGAGGGTGGAGAGGATAGATCAGTGAGGAGGGAGGAGAGGATAGATCAGTGAGGAGGGAGGAGAGGATAGATCAGGGAGGAGGGAGGGAGAGGATAGATCAGTGAGGAGGGAGGAGAGGATAGATCAGGGAGGAGGGAGGGAGAGGATAGATCAGTGAGGAGGGAGAGGATAGATCAGTAAAGAGGGAGGAGAGGATAGATCAGTGAGGAGGGAGGAGAGGATAGATCAGTGAGGAGGGAGGAGAGGATAGATCATTGAGGAGGGAGAGGATAGATCAGTGAGGAGGGAGAAGATAGATCAGTTAGGAGGGAGGAGAGGATAGATCAGTGAGGAGGGAGAGGATAGATCAGTGAGGAGGGAGAGGAGGATAGATCAGTGAGGAGGGAAAGGATAGATCAGTGAGGAGGGAGAGGATAGATCATTGAGGAGGGAGAGGAGAGATCAGTTAGGAGGGAGGAGAGGATAGATCAGGGAGGAGGGAGGAGAGGATAGATCAGGGAGGAGGGAGGGGAGGATAGATCAGTGAGGAGGGAGGAGAGGATAGATCAGTGAGGAGGGAGGAGAGGATAGATCAGTGAGGAGGGAGGAGAGGATAGATCAGTGAGGAGGAAGGAGAGGATAGATCAGTGAAGAGGGAGGAGAGGATAGATTAGGGAGGAGGGAGGGAGAGGATAGATCAGTGAGGAGGGAGGAGAGGATAGATCAGGGAGGAGGGAGGGAGAGGATAGATCAGTGAGGAGGGTGAACATAGATCAGTGAGGAGGGAGAGGATAGATCAGCGAGGAGGGAGGGAGAGGATAGATCAGTGAGGAGGGAGAGGATAGATCAGTGAGGAGGGAGAGGATAGATCAGTGAGGAGGGAGGAGAGGATAGATCAGTGAGGAGGGAGGAGAGGATAGATCATTGAGGAGGGAGAGGACAGATCAGTGAGGAGGGAGAGGATAGATCAGTTAGGAGGGAGAGGATAGATCAGTGAGGAGGGAGAGTATAGATCAGTGAGGAGGGAGAGGATAGATCAGTAAGGAGTGAGAGGATAGATCAGTGAGGAGGGAGAGGAGGATAGATCAGTGAGTAGGGAAAGGATAGATCAGTGAGGAGGGAGAGGATAGATCAGTGAGGAGGGAGAGGATAGATCAGTGAGGAGGGAGGAGAGGATAGATCAGTGAGGAGGGAGAGGATAGATCAGTGAGGAGGGAGGATAGATTAGTGAGGAGGGAGGAGAGGATAGATCAGTGAGGAGGGAGGATAGATCAGTGAGGAGGGAGAGGATAGATCAGTGAGGAGGGAAAGGATAGATCAGTGAGGAGAGAGAGGATAGATCAGTGAGGAGGGAAAGGATAGATCAGTGAGGAGGGAGAGGATAGATCAGTGAGGAGGGAGAGGATAGATCAGTGAGGAGGGAGAGGATAGATCAGTGAGGAGGGAGAGGATAGATCAGTGAGGAGGGAGAGGATAGATCAGTGAGAAGGGAGAGGATAGATCAGCGAGGCGGGAGAGGATAGATCAGTGAGGAGGGAGAGGATAGATCAGTGAGGAGGGAGAGGATAGATCAATGAGGAGGGAGAGGATAGATCAGTGAGGAGGGAAAGGATAGATCAGTAAAGAGGGAGGGAGAGGATAGATCAGTGAGGAGGGAGAGGATAGATCAGTGAGGAGGGAGAGGATAGATCAGTGAGGAGGGAGAGGATAGATCAGTAAAGCGGGAGGGAGAGGATAGATCAGTGAGGAGGGAAAGGATAGATCAGTGTGGAGGGAGAGGATAGATCAGTGAGGAGGGAGAGGATAGATCAGTGAGGAGGGAGAGGATAGATCAGTGAGGAGGGAGGAGAGGATAGATCAGTAAAGAGGGAGGGAGAGGATAGATCAGTGAGGAGGGAGAGGATAGATCAGTGAGGAGGGAGAGGATAGATCAGTGAGGAGGGAGAGGATAGATCAGTGAGTAGAGAGAGGATAGATCAGTGAGGAGGGAGAGGATAGATCAGTGAGGAGGGAAAGGATAGATCAGTAAAGAGGGATGGAGAGGATAGATAAGTGAGGAGGGAGAGAATAGATCAGTGAGGAGGGAGAGGATAGATCAGTAAAGAGGGAGGGAGAGGATAGATCAGTAAAGAGGGAGGGAGAGGATAGATGAGTGAGGAGGGAGAGGATAGATGAGTGAGGAGGGAGAGGATAGATGAGTGAGGAGGGAGGTAGAGGATAGATCAGTAAAGAGGCAGGGAGAGGATAGATCAGTGAGGAGGGAGAGGATAGATCAGTAAAGAGGGAGGGAGAGGATAGATCAGTGAGGAGGGAGAGGATAGATCAGTGAGGAGAGAAAGGATAGATCAGTAGAAGGGAGAGCATAGATCAGTGAGGAGGGAGGAGAGGATAGATCAGTGAGGAGGGAGAGGATAGATCAGTAAAGAGGGAGGGAGAGGATAGATCAGTGAGGAGGGAGCGAGAGGATAGATCAGTTAGGAGGGAGGAGAGGATAGATCAGTGAAGAGGGAGGGAGAGGATAGATCAGTGAGGAGGGAGGAGAGGAGAGATCAGTGAGGAGGGAGAGGATAGATCAGTGAGGAGAGAGAGGATAGATCAGTGAGGAGGAAGAGGATAGATCAGTGAGGAGGGAGAGGATAGATCAGTGAGGAGGGAGAGGATAGATCAGTGAGGAGGGAGAGGATAGATCAGTGAGGAGGGAGAGGATAGATCAGTGAGGAGGGAAAGGATAGATCAGTGAGGAGAGAGAGGATAGATCAGTGAGGAGAGAGAGGATAGATCAGTGAGGAGGGAAAGGATAGATCAGTGAGGAGAGAGAGGATAGATCAGTGAGGAGGGAAAGAATAGATCAGGGAGGAGGGAGGAGAGTATAGATCAGTGAGGAGGGAGAGTATAGATCAGTGAGGAGGGAGAGGATAGATCAGTGAGGAGGGAGAGGATAGATCAGTGAGGAGGGAGGAGAGGATAGATCAGTGAGGAGGGAGAGTATAGATCAGTGAGGAGGGAGAGGATAGATCAGTAAGGAGGGAGGAGAGGATACTTCAGATGCCTTCATAAGTATCTAGAGGAAGATGTCACCTTCGTAAGTGTATCTAGAAAGTACATGACGACTTCATTAGTGTATCTAGAGGGAATTTTAAAGTTTTATAAGTGTATCTGGACAGGAGACGATGGCGTCATGAGATTATCTAGAGAAGGCACGATTCCTTCATAAGTGTTTCTAGAGGGGAGACTATGCCTTCATAGGTGTATCTAGAGAGTAGATGATGCCTTCATAAGTGTATATAGAGAGTAGATGATGTCTTTATAAGTGTATCTAGAGGGTAGACGATGCCTTTATAGGTGTATCTAGAGAGTAGACGATGCCTTCATATGTGTATGTAGAGAGTAGACGATGCCTTCATAAGTGTATCTAGAGAGTAGACGATGCCTTCATAGGTGTATCTAGAGAGTAGATGATGTCTTTATAAGTGTATCTAGAGGGTAGACGATGCCTTTATAGGTGTATCTAGAGAGTAGATGATGCCTTCATAGGTGTATATAGAGGGTAGACGATGCCTTTATATGTGTATGTAGAGAGTAGATGATGCCTTCATAAGTGTATATAGAGAGTAGACAAAGCCTTCATATGTGTATGTAGAGAGTAGACGATGCCTTCATAAGTGTATATAGAGAGTAGACAAAGCCTTCATAGGTGTATCTAGAGAGTAGATGATGCCTTCATAAGTGTATCTAGAGAGTAGATGATGCCTTCATAAGTGTATCTAGAGAGTAGACAATGCTTTTATAGGTGTATCTAGAGGGTAGACGATGCCTTTTATAGGTGTATCTAGAGGGTAGACGATGCCTTTATAGGTGTATCTGGAGGGTAGACGATGCCTTATAGGTGTATCTAGAGGGTAGACTATGCCTTCATAAGTGTATCTAGAGAGTAGACTATGCCTTTATAGGTGTATCTAGAGAGTAGACGATGCCATTATAGGTGTATCTAGAGGGTAGACGATGCCTTTATAGGTGTATCTAGAGAGTAGACGATGCCTTTATAGGTGTATCTAGAGGGTAGACGATGCCTTTATAGGTGTATCTAGAGAGTAGACGATGCCTTTATAGGTGTATCTAGAGGGTAGACGGTGCCTTATAGGTGTATCTAGAGAGTAGACGATGCCTTATAGGTGTATCTAGAGAGTAGACGATGCCTTTATAGGTGTATCTAGAGGGTAGACGGTGCCTTTATAGGTGTATCTAGAGGGTAGACGATGCCTTATAGGTGTATCTAGAGGGTAGACGATGCCTTATAGGTGTATCTAGAGGGGAGACGATGCCTTTATAGGTGTATCTAGAGGGTAGACGATGCCTTATAGGTGTATCCAGAGGGTAGACGATGCCTTATAGGTGTATCTAGAGCAGGCATTCTTAAACTGCGGCCCTCCAGCTGTGGCAAAACTACAACTCCCAGCGTGCCCGAACAGCCTACAGGTATCAGCCTACACCAGGGCATTGTGGGAGTTGTAGTTTTACAACAGCTGGAGGGCCGCAGTTTAAGAATGCCTGCTCTAGATACACTTATAAGGCATCGTCTACCCTCTGGATACCTGTATAGTAGTCACCTTCAGATGTATCTATAGAGGCATCGCCTTCTCTAGATGCATCTAGAGGCATCGTCTACCCTTCTAGATACATTTATGAGGCATCGTCTACCCTCTTGATAGATCAGGATGCCTGATCTAGAGAGTAGACGATGCCTTTATAGGTGTATCCAGAGGGTAGACGATGCCTTATAGGTGTATCTAGAGAGTAAACAATGCCTTATAGGTGTATCTAGAGGGTAGACGATGCCTTTATAAGTGTATCTAGAGAGTAAACGATGCCTTATAGGTGTATCTAGAGGGTAGACGATGCCTTTATAGGTGTATCTAGAGAGTAGACGATGCCTTTATAAGTGTATCTAGAGAGTAAACGATGCCTTATAGGTGTATCTAGAGGGTAGACGATGCCTTATAGGTGTATCTAGAGGGGAGACGATGCCTTTATAGGTGTATCTAGAGGGTAGACGATGCCTTATAGGTGTATCCAGAGGGTAGACGATGCCTTATAGGTGTATCTAGAGCAGGCATTCTTAAACTGCGGCCCTCCAGCTGTGGCAAAACTACAACTCCCAGCGTGCCCGAACAGCCTACAGGTATCAGCCTACTCCAGGGCATTGTGGGAGTTGTAGTTTTACAACAGCTGGAGGGCCGCAGTTTAAGAATGCCTGCTTTAGATGCATCTATAAGGCATCGTCTACCCTCTGGATACATCTAGAGGCAGTCGTCTACCTTCTAGATACATCTATAAAGTGCATCGTCTCCTTCTAGATACATCTATAAGGCAGTCGTCTACCTTCTAGATACATCTATAGGCACACGTCATGCCTCTAGATAGATCAGGATGCCTGATCTAGAGAGCAGACGATGCCTTTATAGGTGTATCCAGAGGGTAGACGATGCCTTTATAGGTGTATCTAGAGAGTAGACGATGCCTTTATAGGTGTATCTAGAGGGTAGACGATGCCTTTATAGGTGTATCTAGAGAGTAGACGATGCCTTATAGGTGTATCTAGAGGGTAGACTATGCCTTCATAAGTGTATCTAGAGAGTAGACTATGCCTTTATAGGTGTATCTAGAGAGTAGACGATGCCTTTATAGGTGTATCTAGAGGGTAGACGATGCCTTTATAGGTGTATCTAGAGGGTAGACGATGCCTTTATAGGTGTATCTAGAGAGTAGACGATGCCTTTATAGGTGTATCTAGAGGGTAGACGATGCCTTTATAGGTGTATCTAGAGAGTAGACGATGCCTTTATAGGTGTATCTAGAGAGTAGACGATGCCTTTATAGGTGTATCTAGAGGGTAGACGATGCCTTTATAGGTGTATCTAGAGAGTAGACGATGCCTTTATAGGTGTATCTAGAGAGTAGACGATGCCTTTATAGGTGTATCTAGAGGGTAGACGATGCCTTTATAGGTGTATCTAGAGAGTAGACGATGCCTTTATAGGTGTATCTAGAGGGTAGACGATGCCTTTATAGGTGTATCTAGAGAGTAGACGATGCCTTTATAGGTGTATCTAGAGGGTAGACGATGCCTTTATAGGTGTATCTAGAGAGTAGACTATGCCTTTATAGGTGTATCTAGAGAGTAGACTATGCCTTTATAGGTGTATCTAGAGAGTAGACGATGCCTTTATAGGTGTATCTAGAGAGTAGACAAAGCCTTTATAGGTGTATCTAGAGGGTAGACGATGCCTTTTATAGGTGTATCTAGAGAGTAGACAAAGCCTTTATGGGTGTATCTAGAGGGTAGACGATGCCTTTATAGGTGTATCTAGAGAGTAGACGATTCCTTTATAGGTGTATCTAGAGAGTAGATGATGCCTTATAGGTGTATATAGAGGGTAGACGATGCCTTCATAGGTGTATCTAGAGGGTAGACGATGCCTTTCTAGGTGTATCTAGAGAGTAGATGATGCCTTATAGGTGTATATAGAGGGTAGACGGTGCCTTCATAGGTGTATCTAGAGGGTAGACGATGCCTTTCTAGGTGTATCTAGAGAGTAGATGATGCCTTATAGGTGTATATAGAGGGTAGACGGTGCCTTCATAGGTGTATCTAGAGGGTAGACGATGCCTTTATAGGTGTATCTAGAGAGTAGACGATACCTTTATAGGTGTATCTAGAGGGTAGACGATGCCTTTCTAGGTGTATCTAGAGGGTAGACGAAGCCTTTATAGGTGTATCTAGAGGGTAGACGATGCCTTATAGGTGTATCTAGAGGGTAGACGGTGCCTTTCTAGGTGTATCTAGAGGGTAGACGAAGCCTTTATAGGTGTATCTAGAGAGTAGACGATGCCTTTATAGGTGTATCTAGAGGGTAGACGATGCCTTTCTAGGTGTATCTAGAGGGTAGACGATGCCTTTATAGGTGTATCTAGAGGGTAGACGATGCCTTTATAGGTGTATCTAGAGGGTAGACGATGCCTTTATAGGTGTATCTAGAGGGTAGACGATGCCTTTATAGGTGTATCTAGAGGGGAGATGACAGCTTTATAAGTGTATCTAGAGGAAGACTATGGCTGGTTGCGTAAACATTCCAGTTTAAAAGCAGGAAATGCCAAGGATGTTGGGAGTAGTCATTCTTTGGTGTATGTGATTAATAATTGTGACTAAATTGAGACTCGGACTGTGATAGAAAGGTTAGTAGTCACCGGGCTCAGTGTCGAGGCACACAACATGGACAGTATTAGGACACAAATACGACACCCAGTGTGTGTCAGAGAAGATGGAAAACCCTCATCAGCCACCAGAAAGACAAAAGGTTAGATTGAAAAATTTAATCTGTAAAAATGATTCTCAAATACGGTAACTTGAGCCTCACATTTCTAGTGGGACGTTCTTTCCTTCTCTTTCCTCCAGTCTCTCATAATTTCTTCTTCCTCCCTTTCCTGGTTTCTTTCCCCTTCGCCTCTGCCCTCCATTTTTTTCCCTCCGGTCTCTTACCTTTTCTGCATTCTATTCCCTGGTCTATTAGTATTCCTTCTTCCTCTGTCCTTTCTTCTTCCTCTCTTTCCTCTTATCTTATCTTGCCTTCCCCCTCCATTCTTTCCTTCTTCCAGTCTCTCATCCTTTTTTTCCTATTCTTTTATCTTCCCTTCCTCCTCTGTCCTCCGTTCTTTCCTTCTTTGCCTCCAGTCTCTCATCCGTTCTTCTAACTCTTTCCTGTTCTCTTATCTTCCTCCTCTGTCCACCGTTCTTTCTTTCTCTTTCCTCCATTCTCTCACTATTTTGTCTTACTCTCTTTCCTGTTCTTTTTTATCCCTTCCTCCTCTGTTCTTTCCTCTCCTCTCTTTCCTCCAGTCTCTTACCCTTTCTTCATTCTCTTTCCTGTTCTATTAACATCCCTTGTTCCTCTGTACTCTGTTCTTTGTTCTTCGCTTTACTTCTGTTTCTTATCCTTTCTTTTTCCTCACTTTCCTGTTCTCTTATCTTCCCTTCCTCCTCTGTCTTCCCTTCCTCCTCTTTCCTTCTCTTTCCTCCAGTCCCTCAGCCTTTCTTCTTACTCTTTTCTGTTCTCTATCTTCCCTTCCTCCTCTTTCCTTCTCCTTCCTCCAGTCTCTCAGCCTTTCTTCTTACTGTTTCCTGTTCTCTTATCTTCCCTTCCTCCTCTATCTTCCCTTCTTCCTCTTTCCTTCTCTTTCCTCCAGTCCCTCAGCCTTTCTTCTTACTCTTTCCTGTTCTCTATCTTCCCTTCCTCCTCTTTCCTTCTCCTTCCTCCAGTCCCTCAGCCTTTCTTCTTACTCTTTCCTGTTCTCTATCTTCCCTTCCTCCTCTTTCCTTCTCCTTCCTCCAGTCCCTCAGCCCTTCTTCTTACTGTTTCCTGTTCTCTTATCTTCACTTCCTCCTCTGTCCTCCAGTCTTTCCTTCTTTCTCTTCCAGTCTCTCATCCTTTCTTCTTACTCTCTTTTCTTTTCTCTTGTCTTCCTTTTCTCCTCTCTCCTCCATTATCTCATCCTCTTTTCTACCTCTCTCCTTCTCTTAGTCCTGTCTCATGTTTTCTCTCATTTTGTCTTCTCTCCTCCATTCTTGCGTCTTCTCGTTTCCCTCTCTTTTATTTTCTCCTCTTCTTGTCCTGTTGTCTTCTCTTCTTCCTCCGTTCTTAGTTCTCTGCTCTTCTTTCTCTTACCCAATGTCTTACTTTCTATTCACACTCTTATTTTTTCATCGCGTTTGTCTCTCTTCTGCCTCTTTCCTCCATTCTTTTGTCTTCTCATCTACATCTTTCCTTAATTTTTTTCTCGTTTTTACTCTCCTCTTGATTTTGTCTCCTTTCTCTACTCTCTCCATGATTTTCTTTATTTCTACCCCTCTCCCTCTTCATTCTCTCATTCCTTCTTTTTTCCTTTAGCCTTCATCTATTCTTCTTTCCTCCTTTCTCTTCTTCCTCTCTCTTCTATTCTCTTATCTTCTCGTCTTCCTCTTTGCTCCATTCTCTCATTTAATCTGTTCTCTCATTTTTCTTCATCCTGTCTCCTCTTTTCTCTCCTTCTCTCTTCTTCGTTCCTCCATTCAATTCTTAGTCTTCACTAGCTTACCTCTTTTTTTTTCTTAATTTTGTTTCTTTTTTCCAACTTTGTCTCATCATTGCTTAATTCCTTCTCCACTGTCTCATCTTATCTTTATCTTCCCTTCTTTAGTGTCTCGTCTTCTCTTCATCCTCTCTCTTCTTTTCTCGGGTTTCGTCTTCTCTTCATCTTTTCTCCTCCTCTTTCTCTCTTCTCCAGGGTGTTGTCTTAATGCTGTCCCCTCTTCTTCCTCCCTTCTTCATCTTCTCTTCAGCATCTCTCCTCTTCTTACTCTTCTTGTCCCATCTTCTCCTCTCCAGTGTGTTGTCTTCTCTTCATCCTATCCTCTTCATCCTCCCTTCTCCAGTGTCGTCTTCTCTTCATCCTCTCTTTTCCTCTTTCTCTCTTCTTCAGTGTCTCTTCACCCTCTCTCCTCTTCTTCCATTTTCTCCAGTGTCTCGTCTTCTCTTTATCCTCTCTCCTCTTCTTCCTCTCTTCTCCAGTGTCCCATCTTCTCTTTATCCTCTCCCCTCTTCTTCCTCTCTTCTCCAATGTCCCATCTTCTCTTTATCCTCTCCCCTCTTCTTCCTCTCTTCTCCAATGTCCCATCTTCTCTTTATCCTCTCCTCTCTTCTTCCTCTCTTCTCCAGTGTCCTATCTTCTCTTTATCCTCTCCCCTCTTCTTCCTCTCTTCTCCAGTGTCCCATCTTCTCTTTATCCTCTCCCCTCTTCTTCCTCTCTACTCCAGTGTCCCATCTTCTCTTTATCCTCTCCTCTCTTCTTCCTCTCTTCTCCAGTGTCCCATCTTCTCTTTATCCTCTCCCCTCTTCTTCCTCTCTTCTCCAGTGTCCCATCTTCTCTTTATCCTCTCCCCTCTTCTTCCTCTCTTCTCCAGTGTCTCGTCTTCTCTTTATCCTCTCTCCTCTTCTTCCTCTCTTCTCCAGTGTCCCATCTTCTCTTTATCCTCTCTCCTCTTCTTCCTCTCTTCTCCAGTGTCCCATCTTCTCTTTATCCTCTCTCCTCTTCTTCCTCTCTTCTCCAGTGTCCCATCTTCTCTTTATCCTCTCTCCTCTTCTTCCTCTCTTCTCCAGTGTCCCATCTTCTCTTTATCCTCTCTCCTCTTCTTCCTCTCTTCTCCAGTGTCCCATCTTCTCTTTATCCTCTCCCCTCTTCTTCCTCTCTTCTCCAGTGTCCCATCTTCTCTTTATCCTCTCTCTCTTCTTCCTCTCTTCTCCAGTGTCCCATCTTCTCTTTATCCTCTCTCCTCTTCTTCCTCTCTTCTCCAGTGTCCCATCTTCTCTTTATCCTCTCTCCTCTTCTTCCTCTCTTCTCCAGTGTCCCATCTTCTCTTTATCCTCTCCCTCTTCTTCCTCTCTTCTCCAGTGTCCCATCTTCTCTTTATCCTCTCCCCTCTTCTTCCTCTCTTCTCCAGTGTCCCATCTTCTCTTTATCCTCTCTCCTCTTCTTCCTCTCTTCTCCAGTGTCCCATCTTCTCTTTATCCTCTCTCCTCTTCTTCCTCTCTTCTCCAGTGTCCCATCTTCTCTTTATCCTCTCTCCCTCTTCTTCCTCTCTTCTCCAGTGTCCCATCTTCTCTTTATCCTCTCTCCTCTTCTTCCTCTCTTCTCCAGTGTCCCATCTTCTCTTTATCCTCTCTCCTCTTCTTCCTCTCTTCTCCAGTGTCCCATCTTCTCTTTATCCTCTCTCCTCTTCTTCCTCTCTTCTCAGTGTCCCATCTTCTCTTTATCCTCTCCTCTTCTTCCTCTCTTCTCAGTGCCATCTTCTCTTTATCCTCTCCCTCTTCTTCTCTCTTCTCAGTGTCCCATCTTCTCTTTATCCTCTCTCCTCTTCTTCCTCTCTTCTCCAGTGTCCCATCTTCTCTTTATCCTCTCTCCTCTTCTTCCTCTCTTCTCCAGTGTCCCATCTTCTCTTTATCCTCTCTCCTCTTCTTCCTCTCTTCTCCAGTGTCCCATCTTCTCTTTATCCTCTCTCCTCTTCTTCCTCTCTTCTCCAGTGTCCCATCTTCTCTTTATCCTCTCTCCTCTTCTTCCTCTCTTCTCCAGTGTCCCATCTTCTCTTTATCCTCTCTCCTCTTCTTCCTCTCTTCTCCAGTGTCCCATCTTCTCTTTATCCTCTCTCCTCTTCTTCCTCTCTTCTCCAGTGTCCCATCTTCTCTTTATCCTCTCTCCTCTTCTTCCTCTCTTCTCCAGTGTCCCATCTTCTCTTTATCCTCTCTCCTCTTCTTCCTCTCTTCTCCAGTGTCCCATCTTCTCTTTATCCTCTCTCCTCTTCTTCCTCTCTTCTCCAGTGTCCCATCTTCTCTTTATCCTCTCTCCTCTTCTTCCTCTCTTCTCCAGTGTCCCATCTTCTCTTTATCCTCTCTCCTCTTCTTCCTCTCTTCTCCAGTGTCCCATCTTCTCTTTATCCTCTCTCCTCTTCTTCCTCTCTTCTCCAGTGTCCCATCTTCTCTTTATCCTCTCTCCTCTTCTTCCTCTCTTCTCCAGTGTCCCATCTTCTCTTTATCCTCTCCCCTCTTCTTCCTCTCTTCTCCAGTGTCCCATCTTCTCTTTATCCTCTCTCCTCTTCTTCCTCTCTTCTCCAGTGTCCCATCTTCTCTTTATCCTCTCTCCTCTTCTTCCTCTCTTCTCCAGTGTCCCATCTTCTCTTTATCCTCTCTCCTCTTCTTCCTCTCTTCTCCAGTGTCCCATCTTCTCTTTATCCTCTCCCCTCTTCTTCCTCTCTTCTCCAGTGTCCCATCTTCTCTTTATCCTCTCTCCTCTTCTTCCTCTCTTCTCCAGTGTCCCATCTTCTCTTTATCCTCTCTCCTCTTCTTCCTCTCTTCTCCAGTGTCCCATCTTCTCTTTATCCTCTCCCCTCTTCTTCCTCTCTTCTCCAGTGTCCCATCTTCTCTTTATCCTCTCCCTCTTCTTCCTCTCTTCTCCAGTGTCCCATCTTCTCTTTATCCTCTCTCCTCTTCTTCCTCTCTTCTCCAGTGTCCCATCTTCTCTTTATCCTCTCCCCTCTTCTTCCTCTCTTCTCCAGTGTCCCATCTTCTCTTTATCCTCTCTCCTCTTCTTCCTCTCTTCTCCAGTGTCCCATCTTCTCTTTATCCTCTCCCTCTTCTTCCTCTCTTCTCCAGTGTCCCATCTTCTCTTTATCCTCTCTCCTCTTCTTCCTCTCTTCTCCAGTGTCCCATCTTCTCTTTATCCTCTCTCCTCTTCTTCCTCTCTTCTCCAGTGTCCCATCTTCTCTTTATCCTCTCTCCTCTTCTTCCTCTCTTCTCCAGTGTCCCATCTTCTCTTTATCCTCTCTCCTCTTCTTCCTCTCTTCTCCAGTGTCCCATCTTCTCTTTATCCTCTCCCCTCTTCTTCCTCTCTTCTCCAGTGTCCCATCTTCTCTTTATCCTCTCTCCTCTTCTTCCTCTCTTCTCCAGTGTCCCATCTTCTCTTTATCCTCTCTCCTCTTCTTCCTCTCTTCTCCAGTGTCCCATCTTCTCTTTATCCTCTCTCCTCTTCTTCCTCTCTTCTCCAGTGTCCCATCTTCTCTTTATCCTCTCTCCTCTTCTTCCTCTCTTCTCCAGTGTCCCATCTTCTCTTTATCCTCTCTCCTCTTCTTCCTCTCTTCTCCAGTGTCCCATCTTCTCTTTATCCTCTCCCCTCTTCTTCCTCTCTTCTCCAGTGTCCCATCTTCTCTTTATCCTCTCTCCTCTTCTTCCTCTCTTCTCCAGTGTCCCATCTTCTCTTTATCCTCTCTCCCTCTTCTTCCTCTCTTCTCCAGTGTCCCATCTTCTCTTTATCCTCTCTCCTCTTCTTCCTCTCTTCTCCAGTGTCCCATCTTCTCTTTATCCTCTCTCCTCTTCTTCCTCTCTTCTCCAGTGTCCCATCTTCTCTTTATCCTCTCTCCTCTTCTTCCTCTCTTCTCCAGTGTCCCATCTTCTCTTTATCCTCTCTCCTCTTCTTCCTCTCTTCTCCAGTGTCCCATCTTCTCTTTATCCTCTCTCCTCTTCTTCCTCTCTTCTCCAGTGTCCCATCTTCTCTTTATCCTCTCTCCTCTTCTTCCTCTCTTCTCCAGTGTCCCATCTTCTCTTTATCCTCTCCCTCTTCTTCCTCTCTTCTCCAGTGTCCCATCTTCTCTTTATCCTCTCCCTCTTCTTCCTCTCTTCTCCAGTGTCCCATCTTCTCTTTATCCTCTCTCCTCTTCTTCCTCTCTTCTCCAGTGTCCCATCTTCTCTTTATCCTCTCTCCCTCTTCTTCCTCTCTTCTCCAGTGTCCCATCTTCTCTTTATCCTCTCTCCTCTTCTTCCTCTCTTCTCCAGTGTCCCATCTTCTCTTTATCCTCTCTCCTCTTCTTCCTCTCTTCTCCAGTGTCCCATCTTCTCTTTATCCTCTCTCCTCTTCTTCCTCTCTTCTCCAGTGTCCCATCTTCTCTTTATCCTCTCTCCTCTTCTTCCTCTCTTCTCCAGTGTCCCATCTTCTCTTTATCCTCTCTCCTCTTCTTCCTCTCTTCTCCAGTGTCCCATCTTCTCTTTATCCTCTCTCCTCTTCTTCCTCTCTTCTCCAGTGTCCCATCTTCTCTTTATCCTCTCTCCTCTTCTTCCTCTCTTCTCCAGTGTCCCATCTTCTCTTTATCCTCTCTCCTCTTCTTCCTCTCTTCTCCAGTGTCCCATCTTCTCTTTATCCTCTCTCCTCTTCTTCCTCTCTTCTCCAGTGTCCCATCTTCTCTTTATCCTCTCTCCTCTTCTTCCTCTCTTCTCCAGTGTCCCATCTTCTCTTTATCCTCTCTCCTCTTCTTCCTCTCTTCTCCAGTGTCCCATCTTCTCTTTATCCTCTCTCCTCTTCTTCCTCTCTTCTCCAGTGTCCCATCTTCTCTTTATCCTCTCTCCTCTTCTTCCTCTCTTCTCCAGTGTCCCATCTTCTCTTTATCCTCTCTCCTCTTCTTCCTCTCTTCTCCAGTGTCCCATCTTCTCTTTATCCTCTCTCCTCTTCTTCCTCTCTTCTCCAGTGTCCCATCTTCTCTTTATCCTCTCTCCTCTTCTTCCTCTCTTCTCCAGTGTCCCATCTTCTCTTTATCCTCTCTCCTCTTCTTCCTCTCTTCTCCAGTGTCCCATCTTCTCTTTATCCTCTCTCCTCTTCTTCCTCTCTTCTCCAGTGTCCCATCTTCTCTTTATCCTCTCTCCTCTTCTTCCTCTCTTCTCCAGTGTCCCATCTTCTCTTTATCCTCTCTCCTCTTCTTCCTCTCTTCTCCAGTGTCCCATCTTCTCTTTATCCTCTCTCCTCTTCTTCCTCTCTTCTCCAGTGTCCCATCTTCTCTTTATCCTCTCTCCTCTTCTTCCTCTCTTCTCCAGTGTCCCATCTTCTCTTTATCCTCTCTCCTCTTCTTCCTCTCTTCTCCAGTGTCCCATCTTCTCTTTATCCTCTCTCCTCTTCTTCCTCTCTTCTCCAGTGTCCCATCTTCTCTTTATCCTCTCTCCTCTTCTTCCTCTCTTCTCCAGTGTCCCATCTTCTCTTTATCCTCTCTCCTCTTCTTCCTCTCTTCTCCAGTGTCCCATCTTCTCTTTATCCTCTCTCCTCTTCTTCCTCTCTTCTCCAGTGTCCCATCTTCTCTTTATCCTCTCTCCTCTTCTTCCTCTCTTCTCCAGTGTCCCATCTTCTCTTTATCCTCTCTCCTCTTCTTCCTCTCTTCTCCAGTGTCCCATCTTCTCTTTATCCTCTCTCCTCTTCTTCCTCTCTTCTCCAGTGTCCCATCTTCTCTTTATCCTCTCTCCTCTTCTTCCTCTCTTCTCCAGTGTCCCATCTTCTCTTTATCCTCTCTCCTCTTCTTCCTCTCTTCTCCAGTGTCCCATCTTCTCTTTATCCTCTCTCCTCTTCTTCCTCTCTTCTCCAGTGTCCCATCTTCTCTTTATCCTCTCTCCTCTTCTTCCTCTCTTCTCCAGTGTCCCATCTTCTCTTTATCCTCTCTCCTCTTCTTCCTCTCTTCTCCAGTGTCCCATCTTCTCTTTATCCTCTCTCCTCTTCTTCCTCTCTTCTCCAGTGTCCCATCTTCTCTTTATCCTCTCTCCTCTTCTTCCTCTCTTCTCCAGTGTCCCATCTTCTCTTTATCCTCTCTCCTCTTCTTCCTCTCTTCTCCAGTGTCCCATCTTCTCTTTATCCTCTCTCCTCTTCTTCCTCTCTTCTCCAGTGTCCCATCTTCTCTTTATCCTCTCTCCTCTTCTTCCTCTCTTCTCCAGTGTCCCATCTTCTCTTTATCCTCTCTCCTCTTCTTCCTCTCTTCTCCAGTGTCCCATCTTCTCTTTATCCTCTCTCCTCTTCTTCCTCTCTTCTCCAGTGTCCCATCTTCTCTTTATCCTCTCTCCTCTTCTTCCTCTCTTCTCCAGTGTCCCATCTTCTCTTTATCCTCTCTCCTCTTCTTCCTCTCTTCTCCAGTGTCCCATCTTCTCTTTATCCTCTCTCCTCTTCTTCCTCTCTTCTCCAGTGTCCCATCTTCTCTTTATCCTCTCTCCTCTTCTTCCTCTCTTCTCCAGTGTCCCATCTTCTCTTTATCCTCTCTCCTCTTCTTCCTCTCTTCTCCAGTGTCCCATCTTCTCTTTATCCTCTCTCCTCTTCTTCCTCTCTTCTCCAGTGTCCCATCTTCTCTTTATCCTCTCTCCTCTTCTTCCTCTCTTCTCCAGTGTCCCATCTTCTCTTTATCCTCTCTCCTCTTCTTCCTCTCTTCTCCAGTGTCCCATCTTCTCTTTATCCTCTCTCCTCTTCTTCCTCTCTTCTCCAGTGTCCCATCTTCTCTTTATCCTCTCTCCTCTTCTTCCTCTCTTCTCCAGTGTCCCATCTTCTCTTTATCCTCTCTCCTCTTCTTCCTCTCTTCTCCAGTGTCCCATCTTCTCTTTATCCTCTCTCCTCTTCTTCCTCTCTTCTCCAGTGTCCCATCTTCTCTTTATCCTCTCTCCTCTTCTTCCTCTCTTCTCCAGTGTCCCATCTTCTCTTTATCCTCTCCCCTCTTCTTCCTCTCTTCTCCAGTGTCCCATCTTCTCTTTATCCTCTCTCCTCTTCTTCCTCTCTTCTCCAGTGTCCCATCTTCTCTTTATCCTCTCCCTCTTCTTCCTCTCTTCTCCAGTGTCCCATCTTCTCTTTATCCTCTCTCCTCTTCTTCCTCTCTTCTCCAGTGTCCCATCTTCTCTTTATCCTCTCTCCTCTTCTTCCTCTCTTCTCCAGTGTCCCATCTTCTCTTTATCCTCTCTCCTCTTCTTCCTCTCTTCTCCAGTGTCCCATCTTCTCTTTATCCTCTCTCCTCTTCTTCCTCTCTTCTCCAGTGTCCCATCTTCTCTTTATCCTCTCTCCTCTTCTTCCTCTCTTCTCCAGTGTCCCATCTTCTCTTTATCCTCTCTCCTCTTCTTCCTCTCTTCTCCAGTGTCCCATCTTCTCTTTATCCTCTCTCCTCTTCTTCCTCTCTTCTCCAGTGTCCCATCTTCTCTTTATCCTCTCTCCTCTTCTTCCTCTCTTCTCCAGTGTCCCATCTTCTCTTTATCCTCTCTCCTCTTCTTCCTCTCTTCTCCAGTGTCCCATCTTCTCTTTATCCTCTCTCCTCTTCTTCCTCTCTTCTCCAGTGTCCCATCTTCTCTTTATCCTCTCTCCTCTTCTTCCTCTCTTCTCCAGTGTCCCATCTTCTCTTTATCCTCTCTCCTCTTCTTCCTCTCTTCTCCAGTGTCCCATCTTCTCTTTATCCTCTCTCCTCTTCTTCCTCTCTTCTCCAGTGTCCCATCTTCTCTTTATCCTCTCTCCTCTTCTTCCTCTCTTCTCCAGTGTCCCATCTTCTCTTTATCCTCTCTCCTCTTCTTCCTCTCTTCTCCAGTGTCCCATCTTCTCTTTATCCTCTCTCCTCTTCTTCCTCTCTTCTCCAGTGTCCCATCTTCTCTTTATCCTCTCCCCTCTTCTTCCTCTCTTCTCCAGTGTCCCATCTTCTCTTTATCCTCTCTCCTCTTCTTCCTCTCTTCTCCAGTGTCCCATCTTCTCTTTATCCTCTCTCCTCTTCTTCCTCTCTTCTCCAGTGTCCCATCTTCTCTTTATCCTCTCTCCTCTTCTTCCTCTCTTCTCCAGTGTCCCATCTTCTCTTTATCCTCTCTCCTCTTCTTCCTCTCTTCTCCAGTGTCCCATCTTCTCTTTATCCTCTCTCCTCTTCTTCCTCTCTTCTCCAGTGTCCCATCTTCTCTTTATCCTCTCTCCTCTTCTTCCTCTCTTCTCCAGTGTCCCATCTTCTCTTTATCCTCTCTCCTCTTCTTCCTCTCTTCTCCAGTGTCCCATCTTCTCTTTATCCTCTCTCCTCTTCTTCCTCTCTTCTCCAGTGTCCCATCTTCTCTTTATCCTCTCTCCTCTTCTTCCTCTCTTCTCCAGTGTCCCATCTTCTCTTTATCCTCTCTCCTCTTCTTCCTCTCTTCTCCAGTGTCCCATCTTCTCTTTATCCTCTCTCCTCTTCTTCCTCTCTTCTCCAGTGTCCCATCTTCTCTTTATCCTCTCTCCTCTTCTTCCTCTCTTCTCCAGTGTCCCATCTTCTCTTTATCCTCTCTCCTCTTCTTCCTCTCTTCTCCAGTGTCCCATCTTCTCTTTATCCTCTCTCCTCTTCTTCCTCTCTTCTCCAGTGTCCCATCTTCTCTTTATCCTCTCTCCTCTTCTTCCTCTCTTCTCCAGTGTCCCATCTTCTCTTTATCCTCTCTCCTCTTCTTCCTCTCTTCTCCAGTGTCCCATCTTCTCTTTATCCTCTCTCCTCTTCTTCCTCTCTTCTCCAGTGTCCCATCTTCTCTTTATCCTCTCTCCTCTTCTTCCTCTCTTCTCCAGTGTCCCATCTTCTCTTTATCCTCTCTCCTCTTCTTCCTCTCTTCTCCAGTGTCCCATCTTCTCTTTATCCTCTCTCCTCTTCTTCCTCTCTTCTCCAGTGTCCCATCTTCTCTTTATCCTCTCTCCTCTTCTTCCTCTCTTCTCCAGTGTCCCATCTTCTCTTTATCCTCTCTCCTCTTCTTCCTCTCTTCTCCAGTGTCCCATCTTCTCTTTATCCTCTCTCCTCTTCTTCCTCTCTTCTCCAGTGTCCCATCTTCTCTTTATCCTCTCTCCTCTTCTTCCTCTCTTCTCCAGTGTCCCATCTTCTCTTTATCCTCTCTCCTCTTCTTCCTCTCTTCTCCAGTGTCCCATCTTCTCTTTATCCTCTCTCCTCTTCTTCCTCTCTTCTCCAGTGTCCCATCTTCTCTTTATCCTCTCTCCTCTTCTTCCTCTCTTCTCCAGTGTCCCATCTTCTCTTTATCCTCTCTCCTCTTCTTCCTCTCTTCTCCAGTGTCCCATCTTCTCTTTATCCTCTCCCCTCTTCTTCCTCTCTTCTCCAGTGTCCCATCTTCTCTTTATCCTCTCTCCTCTTCTTCCTCTCTTCTCCAGTGTCCCATCTTCTCTTTATCCTCTCTCCTCTTCTTCCTCTCTTCTCCAGTGTCCCATCTTCTCTTTATCCTCTCTCCTCTTCTTCCTCTCTTCTCCAGTGTCCCATCTTCTCTTTATCCTCTCTCCTCTTCTTCCTCTCTTCTCCAGTGTCCCATCTTCTCTTTATCCTCTCCCTCTTCTTCCTCTCTTCTCCAGTGTCCCATCTTCTCTTTATCCTCTCTCCTCTTCTTCCTCTCTTCTCCAGTGTCCCATCTTCTCTTTATCCTCTCCCCTCTTCTTCCTCTCTTCTCCAGTGTCCCATCTTCTCTTTATCCTCTCTCCTCTTCTTCCTCTCTTCTCCAGTGTCCCATCTTCTCTTTATCCTCTCTCCTCTTCTTCCTCTCTTCTCCAGTGTCCCATCTTCTCTTTATCCTCTCTCCTCTTCTTCCTCTCTTCTCCAGTGTCCCATCTTCTCTTTATCCTCTCTCCTCTTCTTCCTCTCTTCTCCAGTGTCCCATCTTCTCTTTATCCTCTCTCCTCTTCTTCCTCTCTTCTCCAGTGTCCCATCTTCTCTTTATCCTCTCCCTCTTCTTCCTCTCTTCTCCAGTGTCCCATCTTCTCTTTATCCTCTCTCCTCTTCTTCCTCTCTTCTCCAGTGTCCCATCTTCTCTTTATCCTCTCTCCTCTTCTTCCTCTCTTCTCCAGTGTCCCATCTTCTCTTTATCCTCTCTCCTCTTCTTCCTCTCTTCTCCAGTGTCCCATCTTCTCTTTATCCTCTCCCCTCTTCTTCCTCTCTTCTCCAGTGTCCCATCTTCTCTTTATCCTCTCTCCTCTTCTTCCTCTCTTCTCCAGTGTCCCATCTTCTCTTTATCCTCTCTCCTCTTCTTCCTCTCTTCTCCAGTGTCCCATCTTCTCTTTATCCTCTCTCCTCTTCTTCCTCTCTTCTCCAGTGTCCCATCTTCTCTTTATCCTCTCTCCTCTTCTTCCTCTCTTCTCCAGTGTCCCATCTTCTCTTTATCCTCTCTCCTCTTCTTCCTCTCTTCTCCACTGTCCCATCTTCTCTTTATCCTCTCTCCTCTTCTTCCTCTCTTCTCCAGTGTCCCATCTTCTCTTTATCCTCTCCCCTCTTCTTCCTCTCTTCTCCAGTGTCCCATCTTCTCTTTATCCTCTCCCCTCTTCTTCCTCTCTTCTCCAGTGTCCCATCTTCTCTTTATCCTCTCCCCTCTTCTTCCTCTCTTCTCCAGTGTCCCATCTTTTCTTCATCTTCTCTCCTCTTCTTCCTCTCTTCTCCAGTGTCCCATCTTCTCTTTATCCTCTCTCCTCTTCTTCCTCTCTTCTCCAGTGTCCCATCTTCTCTTTATCCTCTCCTCTCTTCTTCCTCTCTTCTCCAGTGTCCCATCTTCTCTTTATCCTTTCCCCTCTTCTTCCTCTCTTCTCCAGTGTCCCATCTTTTCTTCATCTTCTCTCCTCTTCTTCCTCTCTTTAATGTTTTCTCTTCTCCCCCCTCAGGTTTCCCTTGTTCTCCTCTATTGTCTCATCCTCTCTTTTCTATCTCTCATTTATTCTCTCCTTTTTTCACCTTTCCTCTATTCTCCAATTCTTCTCTTCCTCCTTCCACCAATGTTTCATACATTCTACATTCTTCTTCCTCATTCTTCCCTATTTTATGATCTTCTCTTCTACCCTTATCCTTCCATTCCCTTATCCTCTACCTCTGTCTTCATTTCCTTTTCTCTTCATTCGCTCATCCTCTTTATCTTACCTTCTTTCTCTGATTTTATTTTCCTGTTCGCCTCATCTTACCCTCTTCCCTTTCTCATCCACTGTACTCTTCTTCCTCTTTTCTTTATAACGTCCTCCCTTCTTCCTATTATTTTTTCAATTATTCTTCCTGTGTCTTCTTTTTTATGGTGTGAATATCTCTGTCCCTTTCTCTTTTTGGACCAGGAATGTGTGGCCCTGTGTGATGTCCCCTCCTCCTTTGTCCCCACTGTCACTGCCATCACCAGTAGTCAGGACCTCCAGTGGCTGGTTACTCCTGCCCTTATCTCTTCCATGGCTCAGTCCCAACCAACACCAGGACCATCTATTGACCCCTATGACCTGCCAGGCCCCAGCTATGCCTCTCCCTCTGGGTCATCATATGGCACTGCTCAGCCCGCTGCTTCTTCTTCAGGACAGGAGGAAACTCGCCCTACAAGACCCAGGAAAAGACCTAGAGAAGAATCAGTAAGTACAGCCATGCAGATCAAGGTTGGTGTCTTTGAGAGGATATCTGTATGACCCACTGTTAAGACATGTGCCTCTCTCTGCAGCTGACCCCGGAGGAAGAGGAGAAGAGGCGAGTCAGACGAGAAAGGAACAAACTGGCCGCTGCCAAATGCAGGAACAGGAGACGTGAACTGACTGACAGATTGCAGAATGTAAGAGGCCATGATGTCTGTGTAATTACAGACACCTGTCTGCCTTAAAGTGCCACCTATTTCTCACCGTATTCAGTATCTCTATTTTTTATGAATGAAAGCATCCATTCTTTCAATCCAAAGGATCATACCTAAGCATTGCTGAGTGTCGGGTGTTGTTGATACCTGAGCACTGGGCATCGCTGATACCTGACTGTTCCTGAGCACTGGGCATGGCTGAGTGCTGGGCATCTGTGGTTGCTGAAAGCCGCTGAGTGCTGGGCATCGCTGTGTCTCTGATTGCTGGGTGTCTCTGATTGCTGGGCATCGCTGTGTCTCTGATTGCTGGGAGCCGCTGAGTGCTGGGCATCGCTGTGTCTCTGATTGCTAGGATCTGCTGAGTGCTGGGCATCGCTGTGTCTCTGATTGCTGGGAGCCGCTGAGTGCTGGGCATCGCTGTGTCTCTGATTGCTGGGAGCCGCTGAGTGCTGGGCATCGCTGTGTCTCTGATTGCTGGGAGCCGCTGAGTGCTGGGCATCGCTGTGTCTCTGATTGCTGGGAGCCGCTGAGTGCTGGGCATCGCTGTGTCTCTGACTGCTGGGAGCTGCTGAGTGCTGGGAGCCTCTGTGTCTCTGATTGCTGGGTGTCTCTGAATGCTGGGAGCCGCTGAGTGCTGGGAGCCTCTGTGTCTCTGATTGCTGGGTGTCTCTGAATTCTGGGAGCCGCTGAGTGCTGGGAGTCACTGTGTCTCTGAGTGCTGGTCGTCGCTGAGTTCTTGGAGCCGCTGATTGCTGGTCGTCACTGAGTGCTGGGAGCCGCTGAGTGCTGGGATTCACTGTGTCCCTGCTGGTCGTCGCTGAGTGCTGGGAACTGCTGAGTGCTGGGCATCGCTGTGTCTCTGCTAGTCATCACTGAGTGCTGGGCATCGCTGTGTCTCTGATTGCTGGGAGCCGCTGAGTGCTGGGCATCACTGTGTCTCTGATTGCTGGGAGCCGCTGAGTGATGGGCATCGCTGTGTCTCTGATTGCTGGGAGCCGCTGAGTGCTGGGCATCGCTGTGTCTCTGATTGCTGGGAGCCGCTGAGTGCTGGGCATCACTGTGTCTCTGATTGCTGGGAGCCGCTGAGTGATGGGCATCGCTGTGTCTCTGATTGCTGGGAGCCGCTGAGTGCTGGGCATCGCTGTGTCTCTGATTGCTAGGATCTGCTGAGTGCTGGGCATCGCTGTGTCTCTGATTGCTGGGAGCCGCTGAGTGCTGGGCATCGCTGTGTCTCTGATTGCTGGGAGCCGCTGAGTGCTGGGCATCGCTGTGTCTCTGATTGCTGGGAGCCGCTGAGTGCTGGGCATCGCTGTGTCTCTGACTGCTGGGAGCTGCTGAGTGCTGGGAGCCTCTGTGTCTCTGATTGCTGGGTGTCTCTGAATGCTGGGAGCCGCTGAGTGCTGGGAGCCTCTGTGTCTCTGATTGCTGGGTGTCTCTGAATTCTGGGAGCCGCTGAGTGCTGGGAGTCACTGTGTCTCTGAGTGCTGGTCGTCGCTGAGTTCTTGGAGCCGCTGATTGCTGGTCGTCACTGAGTGCTGGGAACCGCTGAGTGCTGGGATTCACTGTGTCCCTGCTGGTCGTCGCTGAGTGCTGGGAACTGCTGAGTGCTGGGCATCGCTGTGTCTCTGCTAGTCATCACTGAGTGCTGGGCATCGCTGTGTCTCTGATTGCTGGGAGCCGCTGAGTGCTGGGCATCACTGTGTCTCTGATTGCTGGGAGCCGCTGAGTGATGGGCATCGCTGTGTCTCTGATTGCTGGGAGCCGCTGAGTGCTGGGCATCGCTGTGTCTCTGATTGCTAGGATCTGCTGAGTGCTGGGCATCGCTGTGTCTCTGATTGCTGGGAGCCGCTGAGTGCTGGGCATCGCTGTGTCTCTGATTGCTGGGAGCCGCTGAGTGCTGGGCATCGCTGTGTCTCTGACTGCTGGGAGCTGCTGAGTGCTGGGAGCCTCTGTGTCTCTGATTGCTGGGTGTCTCTGAATGCTGGGAGCCGCGCTGAGTGCTGGGAGCCTCTGTGTCTCTGATTGCTGGGTGTCTCTGAATTCTGGGAGCCGCTGAGTGCTGGGAGTCACTGTGTCTCTGAGTGCTGGTCGTCGCTGAGTTCTTGGAGCCGCTGATTGCTGGTCGTCACTGAGTGCTGGGAGCCGCTGAGTGCTGGGCATCGCTGTGTCTCTGACTGCTGGTAACCGCTGAGCACTGGGCATCGCTGTGTCTCTGATTGCTGGGAGCCGCTGAGTGCTGGGAGCCGCTGAGTGCTGGGCATCTCTGTGTATCTGATTGCTAGTCGTCACTGAGTGCTGGGAGTCACTGTTTCTGAGTGCTGGTCGTCGCTGAGTGCTGGGGTCACTGTGTCTGAGTGCTGGGAGCCGCTGAGTGCTGGGAGCCGCTGAGTGCTGGGAGCCGCTGAGTGCTGGTCGTCGCTGAGTGCTGGGAGCCGCTGAGTGCTGAACATCTTGAATGATGGGGCAGATGTACCCTTACAAATAGGAAAGTAGAGCTAGTTTTCTGTTGTCATGTGACCTCCCTCCATCTTGCAGGAGACAGACCTACTGGAGGAAGAGAAGTCCGGCCTGGAGGCAGAGATCGATGAGCTGCGCAGACAGAAGGAACAGCTGGAATTTGCTCTTCTCTCCCACCGATCAGGATGTAAACTGCCCTATGAGCACCCTGAGCTGCCCCTCACTGAGCCAGCCGCATCCTTTCCCCATGGCGGACTACTGCCTTCATATGCCCCCCAGCCGGAGGTATCATTCTCAGTCTGTTTACCCCCACTCCCGGACTTGGACTGTACCACCAGCGCTGGATCTTACACGTCTTCATTTGTGTTCACCTCCCCAGAGGGAGGAGCCTGTGGAAGCCGGTACCAGCGCAGCAGCGGAAGTGACCGCTCCTCCTCCGACTCGCTCAGCTCCCCCTCACTCCTGGCCCTCTGATATGTACCCTCGCTCCCGGCCCTCTGAGACGTAAGCTAGCCCTGTGAGACGTAAGCTCCCCCTCATTCCTGACCCTCTGGGACGTATCCTTACCCCTGGCCCTCTGAGACGTAAGCTCCCCCTCACTCCTGGCCCTCTGATACGTACCCTCGCTTCCGGCCCTCTGAGACGTAAGCTAGCCCTGTGAGACATAAGCTCCCCTCACTCCTGACCCTCTGGGACGTACCCTTACCCCTGGCCCTCTGAGACGTAAGCTCCCCCTCACTTCTGGCCCTCTGATACGTACCCTCGCTCCCGGCCCTCTGAGACGTAAGCTGGCCCTGTGAGACGTAAGCTCCCCCTCACTCCTGACCCTCTGGGACATACCCTTACCCCTGGCCCTCTGAGACGTAAGCTCCCCCTCACTTCTTACTGTCTGAGACGTTCCCTCCCCCTGGCTCCCGCCCCCTCTGAGACGTTCCCATCCCCTTGCTCCCGGCCCTCTGAGACGTTCTGATCCCCTCGCTCCCGGCCCTCTGAGACGTTCCCTCCCCCTCGGTCCCGACCCTCTGAGACATTCCCTCCCCCTCGGTCCCGGCCCTCTGAGACGTTCCCTCCCCCTCGGTCCCGGCCCTCTGAGGCGTTCCCTCCCCTCGGTCCCGGCCCTCTGAGGCGTTCCCTCCCTCGGTCCCGGCCCTCTGAGACGTTCCCTCCCCCTCGGTCCCGGCCCTCTGAGACGTTCCCTCCCCCTCGGTCCCGGCCCTCTGAGACGTTCCCTCCCCCTCGGTCCCGGCCCTCTGAGACGTTCCCTCCCCCTCGGTCCCTCGGCCCTCTGAGACGTTCCCTCCCCCTCTGAGACGTTCCCTCCCCCTCGGTCCCGGCCCTCTGAGACGTTCCCTCCCCCTCGGTCCCGACCCTCTGAGACGTTCCCTCCCCCTTTGAGACGTTCCCTCCCCCTCTGGGACGTTCCCTCCCCCTCTGAGACTTTCCCTCCCCCTCAGTCCCGGCCCTCTGAGACTTTCCCTCCCCCTCGGTCCCGACCCTCTGAGACTTTCCCTCCCCCTCGGTCCCGGCCCTCTGAGACTTTCCCTCCCCCTCGGTCCCGGCCCTCTGAGGCGTTCCCTCCCTCGGTCCCGGCCCTCTGAGGCGTTCCTCCCCTCGGTCCCTCCCCCTCTGAGACGTTCCCTCCCCTCTGAGACGTTCCCTCCCTCGGTCCCGGCCCTCTGAGACGTTCCCTTCCCCTCGGTCCCGGCCCTCTGAGACGTTCCCTCCCCCTCGGTCCCGGCCCTCTGAGACGTTCCTCCTCTCGGAGACGTTCCCTCCCCTCTGAGACGTTCCCTCCCTCAGTCCCGGCCCTCTGAGACTTTCCCTCCCCTCGGTCCCGACCCTCTGAGGCGTTCCCTCCCCTCGGTCCCGGCCCTCTGAGACGTTCCCTCCCCTCGGTCCCGGCCCTCTGAGGCGTTCCCTCCCCCTCGGTTCCGGCCCTCTGAGACGTTCCTCCCCTCGGTCCCGACCCTCTGAGACGTTCCCTCCCCCTTTGAGACGTTCCCTCCCCTCTGGGACGTTCCTCCCCCTCTGAGACTTTCCCTCCCCCTCAGTCCCGACCCTCTGAGACTTTCCCTCCCCCTCGGTCCCGACCCTCTGAGACGTTCCCTCCCCCTCGGTCCCGACCCTCTGAGACGTTCCCTCCCCCTCGGTCCCGGCCCTCTGAGACGTTCCCTACCGCTCGGTTCCGGCCCTCTGAGACGTTGCCTCCCCCTCGGTCCCGGCCCTCTGAGACGTTCCCTCCCGCTCGGTCCCGACCCTCTGAGACGTTGCCTCCCCCTCGGTCCCGGCCCTCTGAAACGTTCCCTTCCCCCCCCTCGGTCCCGACCCTCTGAGACGTTGCCTCCCCCTCGGTCCCGGCCCTCTGAGACGTTCCCTCCCCCTCGGTCCCGACCCTCTGAGACGTTGCCTCCCCCTCGGTCCCGGCCCTCTGAAACGTTCCCTCCCCACTCCTCGGTCCCGACCCTCTGAGATGTTCCCTCCCCCTCGGTCCCGGCCCTCTGAGACGTTGCCTCCCCCTCGGTCCCGACCCTCTGAGACGTTGCCTCCCCCTCGGTCCCGGCCCTCTGAGACGTTCCCTCCCCCTCGGTCCCGACCCTCTGAGACGTTGCCTCCCCCTCGGTCCCGGCCCTCTGAAACGTTCCCTCCCCACTCCTCGGTCCCGACCCTCTGAGACGTTCCCTCCCCCTCGGTCCCGAGCCTCTGAGACGTTCCCTCCCCCTCGGTGCATTGAGGGCTGTACCCCCATTTCCTGCTCTTCTCCTGGGGTGGGGCTGAGTGCAGTCAAGAAGTTCTCACCGTCTTTATTCCGAAACAAAGAGCTGCCGACCAGAGCCGGGACCAGGATCTGCAGACGAGAGGCCATGACTACTGCTGTGAGATGGGGTGTTATGGGGGGCGTGGGGTGAACCTGGTGCTGAGTGCCGCATTTAACCTCTTCCCTGCCAGTGCTGCTGCTGAGCCTTTAACTCCTTCCCTTCCAAGAGGAGACTGTAAAGTATTGGAACGCCCCTCCCCTCTATGTGTATTTCTGCCCCCTACTGGCGAGGTCTGTCGGTATACAGGGCGGTGCAGCGCGCACGCCTGTGTATATAGATATTTCAGAATATATTTTTGATGCTATATATATTTTTATATATAGAAGTATTTATATACACACATCTATATTTTCCAGGAGCCCCGCGCCGCGTACAGAAGAGGAAGCTGCACCACTGACACTCTGACAACTCCCCTCTTGGATCCAGATCACCACCCAGCCAGTGTGGACATTCATGTGGATGACGGATGCCTCAGTGGTGCAGCCTCACTCAGCAGAGGAGATAGAAATAACATTCCACTTAGGGCCCGTCCTGTCCCTGATCCTCTAGTGATGGACAAGGAGCAGGCGTCCAGTCAGTGAGGACGGGGCCCCATCAGCAGGGACACGGGGGGGCCGTGCGCTGTCCTCCCTGTCTTGTGCTCTTATTACAGGATTAGATTATATTATATCTATTTTTTTGACTTCATTATAGTTTTGTCTTTATGGAACGGTGACTAATAAAGTGCAGAAAACCTGATGAGACTCCGCCTCTTTCTTGTGTCCTCGGTGACCACCATTCACCGCCGGTAACTGCTATACAGAGAACGTAGCCATGTGGCCCCTGCCGCTCACTGCTATACAGAGAACGTAGCCATGTGGCCCCTGCCACTCACTGCTATACAGAGAACGTAGCCATGTGGCCCCTGCCGCTCACTGCTATACAGAGAACGTAGCGATGTGGCCCCTGCCGGTAACTGCTATACAGAGAACGTAGCCATGTGGCCCCTGCCGCTCACTGCTATACAGAGAACGTAGCCATGTGGCCCCTACCGCTCACTGCTATACAGAGAACGTAGCGATGTGGTCCCTGCCGCTCACTACTATACAGAGAACGTAGCGACGTGGCCCCTGCCGCTCACTACTATACAGAGAACGTAGCGATGTGGCCCCTGCCGCTCACTACTATACAGAGAACGTAGCGATGTGGCCCCTGCCGGTAACTGCTATACAGAGAACTTAGCGATGTGGCCCCTGCTGCTCACTGCTATACAGAGAACGTAGCGATGTGGCCCCTGCCGCTCACTGCTGTACAGAGAACGTAGCGATGTGGCCCCTGCCACTCACTGCTATACAGAGAACGTAGCGATGTGGCCCCTGCCGCTCACTGCTATACAGAGAACATAGCGATGTGGCCCCTGCCGCTCACTGCTATACAGAGAACGTAGCGATGTTGCCCCTACCGCTCACTGCTATACAGAGAACGTAGCGATGTGGCCCCTGCCACTCACTGCTATACAGAGAACGTAGCGATGTGGAACCTGCAGCTCACTACTATACAGAGAACATAGCGATGTGGCCCCTATCGCTCACTGCTATACAGAGAACGTAGCGATGTGGCCCCTGCCGCTCACTGCTATACAGAGAACGTAGCGATGTGGTCCCAGCCGCACACTGCTATACAGAGAACGTAGCGATGTGGCCCCTATTGCTCACTGCTATACAGAGAACACAGCGATGTGGCCCCGGGCGCTCACTGCTATACAGAGAACCTAGCGATGTGGCCCCTGCCGCTCACTGCTATACAGAGAACGTAGCAATGTGGCCCCTACCGCTCACTGCTATACAGAGAACGTAGTGATGTGGTCCCTGCCGCTCACTGCTATACAGAGAACGTAGCGATGTGGCCCCTACCGCTCACTGCTATACAGAGTACGTAGCGATGTGACCCCTACCTCTCACTGCTATACAGAGAACGTAGCGATGTGGCCCCTACCGCTCACTGCTATACAGAGAACGTAGCGATGTGGCCCCTGCCGCTTACTGCTATACAGAGAACGTAGCGATGTGGTCCCTGCCGCTCACTGCTATACAGATAACTTGGCGATGTGGCCCCTGACGCTCACTGCTATATAGAGAATGTAGCGATGTGGTCCCTGCCGCTCACTGCTATACAGAGAACGTAGCGATGTGGCCCCTGCCGCTCACTGCTATACAGAGAACGTAGCGATGTGGTCCCTGCCGCTCACTGCTATACAGAGAACGTAGCGATGTGGCCCCTGCCACTCACTGCTATACAGAGTATGTAGCGATGTGGCCCCTACCGCTCACTGCTATACAGAGAAAGTAGCGATGTGGTCCGTGCCGCCACTGCTATACAGAGAACTTGGCGATGTGGCCCCTGCCGCTCACTGCTATACAGAGAACGTAGCGATGTGGCCCTGCCGCTCACTGCTATACAGAGAACGTAGCAATGTGGCCCCTACCGCTCACTGTTATACAGAGAACGTAGCGATGTGGCCCCTGCCGCTCACTGCTATACAGAGAACGTAGCGATGTGGCCCCTACCGCTCACTGCTATACAGAGAACGTAGTGATGTGGCCCTTGCCGCTCACTGCTATACAGAGAACGTAGCGATGTGGCCCCTACCGCTCACTGCTATACAGAGAACGTAGCGATGTGGCCCCTACCTCTCACTGCTATACAGAGAACGTAGCGATGTGGCCCTGCCGCTCACTGCTATACAGAGAACGTAGCGATGTGGCCCTTCCGCTCACTGCTATACAGAGAACGTAGCGATGTGGTCCCTGCCGCTCACTGCTATACAGAGAACTTGGCAAAGTGGCCCCTGACGCTCACTGCTATACAGAGAATGTAGCGATGTGGTCCCTGCCACTCACTGCTATACAGAGAACGTAGCGATGTGGCCCCTGCCGCTCACTGCTATACAGAGAACGTAGCGATGTGGTCCCTGTCTCTCACTGCTATACAGTGAATGTAGCGATGTGGCCCTTGCCGCTCACTGCTATACAGAGAACGTAGCGATGTGGCCCCTACCGCTCACTGCTATACAGAGAACGTAGCGATGTGACCCCTACCTCTCACTGCTATACAGAGAACGTAGCGATGTGGCCCTGCCGCTCACTGCTATACAGAGAACGTAGCGATGTGGCCCCTGCCGCTTACTGCTATACAGAGAACGTAGCGATGTGGTCCCTGCCGCTCACTGCTATACAGATAACTTGGCGATGTGGCCCCTGACGCTCACTGCTATACAGAGAATGTAGCGATGTGGTCCCTGCCGCTCACTGCTATACAGAGAACGTAGCGATGTGGCCCCTGCCGCTCACTGCTATACAGAGAACGTAGCGATGTGGTCCCTGCCGCTCACTGCTATACAGAGAACGTAGCGATGTGGCCCCTGCCACTCACTGCTATACAGAGTATGTAGCGATGTGGCCCCTACCGCTCACTGCTATACAGAGAAAGTAGCGATGTGGTCCGTGCCGCTCACTGCTATACAGAGAACTTGGCGATGTGGCCCCTGACGCTCACTGCTATACAGAGAACGTAGCGATGTGGCCCCTGACGCTCACTGCTATACAGAGAACGTAGCAATGTGGCCCCTACCGCTCACTGCTATACAGAGAAAGTAGCGATGTGGCCCCTGCCGCTCACTGCTATACAGAGAACGTAGCAATGTGGCCCCTACCGCTCACTGCTATACAGAGAAAGTAGCGATGTGGCCCCTGCCGCTCACTGCTATACAGAGAACGTAGCAATGTGGCCCCTACCGCTCACTGCTATACAGAAAACGTAGCGATGTGGCCCCTACCTCTCACTGCTATACAGAGAACGTAGCGATGTGGCCCTGCCGCTCACTGCTATACAGAGAACGTAGCGATGTGGCCCTTCCGCTCACTGCTATACAGAGAACGTAGCGATGTGGTCCCTGCCGCTCACTGCTATACAGAGAACTTGGCAATGTGGCCCCTGACGCTCACTGCTATACAGAGAATGTAGCGATGTGGTCCCTGCCGCTCACTGCTATACAGAGAACTTGGCAATGTGGCCCCTGCCACTCACTGCTATACAGAGAACGTAGCGATGTGGCCCCTGCCGCTCATTGCTATACAGAGAACGTAGCGATGTGGTCCCTGCCTCTCACTGCTATACAGAGAATGTAGCGATGTGGTCCCTGCCGCTCACTGCTATACAGAGAACGTAGCGATGTGGCCCCTGCCGCTCACTGCTATACAGAGAACGTAGCGATGTGGTCCCTGCCGCTCACTGCTATACAGAGAACTTGGCGATGTGGCCCCTGACGCTCACTGCTATACAGAGAATGTAGCAATGTGGTCCCTGCCGCTCACTGCTATACAGAGAACGTAGCGATGTGGCCCCTGCCGCTCACTGCTATACAGAGAACGTAGCGATGTGGTCCCTGCCGCTCACTGCTATACAGAGAACGTAGCGATGTGGCCCCTGCCACTCACTGCTATACAGAGAACGCAGCGATGTGGTCCCTGCCGCTCACTGCTATACAGAGAACGTAGCGATGTGGCCCTTGACGATCACTGCTATACAGACAATGTAGCGATGTGGCCCCTACCGCTCCCTGCTATACAGAGAACATAGCGATGTGGCCCCTGCCGCTCACTTCTATACAGAGAACGTAGCGATGTGGCCCCAGGCGCTCACTGCTATACAGAGAACGCAGCAATGTGGCCCCTGCCGCTCACTACTATACAGGGAACGTAGCGATGTGGCCCCTGCCGCTCACTGCTATACAGAGAACGTAGCGATGTGGCCCCTGCCGCTCACTGCTATACAGAGAACGTAGCGATGTGGCCCCTGCCACTCACTGCTATACAGAGTACGTAGCGATGTGGCCCCTGCAGCTCACTGCTATACAGAGAACGTAGCGATGTGGCCCCTGCCGCTCACTGCTATACAGAGAACGTAGCGATGTGGCCCCTGCCACTCACTGCTATACAGAGTACGTAGCGATGTGGCCCCTGCCGCTCACTGCTATACAGAGAACGTAGCGATGTGGCCCCTGCCGCTCACTGCTATACAGAGAACGTAGCGATGTGGTCCCAGCCGCTCACTGCTATACAGAGAACATAGCGATGTGGCCCCTGCCGTTCACTGCTATACAGAGCACGTAGCGATGTGGTCCCTGCCGCTCACTGCTATACAGAGAACGCATTGATGTGGCCCCTGCCGCTCACTACTATATAGAGAACGTAGCGATGTGGCCCCTGCCGCTCACTGCTATACAGAGAACGTAGCGATGTGGCCCCTGCCGCTCACTGCTATACAGAGAACGTAGCTATGTGGCCCCTGCCGCTCACTGCTATACAGAGAACGTAGCAATGTGGCCCCTGCCGCTCACTGCTATACAGAGAACGCAGCGATGTGGCCGCTGCTGCTCACTGCTATACAAAGAACGTAGCGATGTGGCCCCGGGCGCTCACTGCTATACAGAGAACGCAGCGATGTGGTCCCTGCCGCTCTCTACTATACAGAGAACGCAGCGATGTGGCCCCTGCCGCTCACTGCTATACAGAGAACGTAGCAATGTGGCCCCTGCCGCTCACTGCTTTACAGAGAAAGTAGCGATGTGGTCCCTGCCGCTCACTGCTATACAGAGAACGTAGCGGTGTGGCCCTTGCCGCTCACTGCTATACAGAGAACGTAGCGATGTGGCCCCTGCCGCTTACTGCTATACAGAGAATGTATCGATGTGGTCCTTGTAGCTCACTGCTATACAGAGAACGCAGCGATGTGGTCCCTGCCGCTCTCTACTATACAGAGCACGTAGCGATGTGGTCCCTGCCGCTCACTGCTATACAGAGAACGCATTGATGTGGCCCCTGCCGCTCACTACTATATAGAGAACGTAGCGATGTGGCCCCTGCCGCTCACTGCTATACAGAGAACGTAGCAATGTGGCCCCTGCCGCTTACTGCTATACAGAGAACATAGCGATGTGGCCCCTGCCGCTTACTGCTATACAGAGAACGTAGCGATGTGGCCCCTGCCGCTCACTGCTATACAGAGAACGTAGCGATGTGGTCCCTGCTGCTCACTGCTATACAGAGAACGTAGCGATGTGGCCCCTGCCGCTCACTGCTATACAGAGAACGTAGCGATGTGGTCCCTGCCGCTCACTGCTATACAGAGAACGCATTGATGTGGCCCCTGCCGCTCACTACTACATAGAGAACGTAGTGATGTGGCCCCTCCCGCTCACTGCTATACAGAGAACGTAGCGATGTGGCCCCTGCCGCTCACTGCTATACAGAGAACGTAGCTATGTGGCCCCTGACGCTCACTGCTATACAGCGAACGCAGCGATGTGGCCCCTGCCGCTCACTGCTATACAAAGAACGTAGCGATGTGGTCCCTGCCGCTCACCGCTATACAGAGAACGTAGCGATGTGGCCCCTGCCGCTCACTGCTATACAGAGAACGTAGCAATGTGGCCCCTGCCGCTCACTGCTTTACAGAGAACGTAGTGATGTGGCCTCTGCCGCTCACTGCTATACAGAGAACGTAACGATGTGGTCCCTGCCGCTCACTGCTTTACAGAGAAGATAGCGCTGTGGCCCCTGCCGCTCACTGCTATACAGAGAACGTAGCGATGTGGCCCCTGCCGCTCACTGCTATACAGAGAACGCAGCGATGTGGCCGCTGCTGCTCACTGCTATACAGAGAACGCAGCGATGTGGCCGCTGCTGCTCACTGCTATACAGAGAAAGAATCGTCGTGGCCACTGCCGCTCACTGCTATACAGAGAACGTAGCGGTGTGGCCCCTGCCGCTCACTGCTTTACAGTGAACGTAGTGATGTGGCCCCTGCCGCTCACTGCTATACAGAGAACGTAGCGATGTGGCCCCTGCCGCTCACTGCTATCCAGAGAACGTAGCGACGTGGCCCCTGCCGCTCACTGCTATACAGAGAACGTAGCGATGTGGTCCCTGCCGCTCACTGCTATACAGAGAACGTAGCGATGTGGCCCCTGCCGCTCACTGCTATACAGAGAACGTAGCGATGTGGTCCCTGCCGCTCACTGCTATACAGAGAACGTAGCGATGTGGCCCCTGCCACTCACTGCTATACAGAGAACGCAGCGATGTGGTCCCTGCCGCTCACTGCTATACAGAGAACGTAGCGATGTGGCCCTTGACGATCACTGCTATACAGACAATGTAGCGATGTGGCCCCTACCGCTCCCTGCTATACAGAGAACATAGCGATGTGGCCCCTGCCGCTCACTTCTATACAGAGAACGTAGCGATGTGGCCCCAGGCGCTCACTGCTATACAGAGAACGCAGCAATGTGGCCCCTGCCGCTCACTACTATACAGGGAACGTAGCGATGTGGCCCCTGCCGCTCACTGCTATACAGAGAACGTAGCGATGTGGCCCCTGCCGCTCACTGCTATACAGAGAAAGTAGCGATGTGGCCCCTGCCACTCACTGCTATACAGAGAACGCAGCGATGTGGCCGCTGCTGCTCACTGCTATACAGAGAACGCAGCGATGTGGCCCCTGCCGCTCACTGCTATACAGAGAACGTAGCGATGTGGTCCCTGCCGCTCACTGCTATACAGAGAACATAGCGATGTGGCCCCTGCCGTTCACTGCTATACAGAGAACGTAGCGATGTGGTCCCTGCCGCTCACTGCTATACAGAAAACGTAGCGATGTGGCCCCTGCCACTCACGTCTATACAGAGAAGGTAGCGATGTGGTCCCTGCCGCTCACTGCTATACAGAGAACGTAGCGATGTGGCCCTTTACGATCACTGCTATACAGAGAATGTAGCGATGTGGCCCCTACCGCTCCCTGCTATACAGAGAACGTAGCGATGTGGCCCCTGCCGCTCACTGCTATACAGAGAACGTAGCGATGTGGCCCTGGGCGCTCACTGCTATACAGAGAACACAGCGATGTGGCCCCTGCCGCTCACTACTATACAGAGAACGTAGCGATGTGGCCCCTGCCGCTCACTGCTATACAGAGAACGTAGCGATGTGGCCCCTGCCGCTCACTGCTTTACAGAGAAAGTAGCGATGTGGTCCCTGCCGCTCACTGCTATACAGAGAACGTAGCGATGTGGCCCCTGCCGCTCACAGCTATACAGAGAACGTAGCGATGTGGCCCCTGCAGCTCACTGCTATACAGAGAACGTAGCGATGTGGCCCCGGGCGCTCACTGCTATACAGAGAACGCAGCGATGTGGCCCCTGCCGCTCACTGCTATACAGAGAACGTAGCGATGTGGCCCCTGCCGCTCACTGCTATACAGAGAAAGTAGCGATGTGGCCCCTGCAGCTCACTGCTATACAGAGAACGTAGCGATGTGGCCCCTGCCGCTCACTGCTATACAGAGAACGTAGCGATGTGGCCCCGGGCGCTCACTGCTATACAGAGAACGCAGCAATGTGGCCCCTGCTGCTCACTACTATACAGAGAACGTAGCGATGTGGCCGTTGCCGCTCACTGCTATACAGAGAACGTAGCGATGTGGTCCCTGCCGCTCACTGCTATACAGAGAACGTAGCGATGTGGCCCCTGCCACTCACTGCTATACAGAGAACGTAGCGATGTGGTCCCTGCCGCTCATTGCTATACAGAGAACGTAGCGATGTGGCTCTTGACGATCACTGCTATACAGAGAATGTAGCGATGTGGCCCCTGACGCTCACTGCTATACAGAGAACGTAGCGATGTGGCCCCTGCCGCTCACTGCTATACAGAGAACGTAGCGATGTGGCCCCGGGCGCTCACTGCTATACAGAGAACGCAGCGATGTGGCCCCTGCCGCTCACTACTATAAAGAAGACGTAGCGATGTGGCCCCTGACGCTCACTGCTATACAGAGAACGTAGCGATGTGGCCCCTGCCGCTCACTGCTTTACAGAGAAAGTAGCGATGTGGTCCCTGCCGCTCACTGCTTTACAGAGAACGTAGCGATGTCGTCCCTGCCGCTCACTGCTATACAGAGAACGTAGCGATGTGGCCCCTGCCGCTCACTGCTATCCAGAGAACGTAGCGATGTGGCCCCTGCCGCTCACAGCTATACAGAGAACGTAGCAATGTGGCTCCTGCCGCTCACAGCTATACAGAGAACATAGCAATGTGGCTCCTGCCGCTCACTGCTTTACAGAGAACGTAGCGATGTGGCCCCTGCCGCTCACAGCTATACAGAGAACGTAGCAATGTGGCTCCTGCCGCTCACTGCTATACAGAGAATGCAGCGATGTGGCCCCTGCCGCTCACTGCTATATAGAGAATGTAGCGATGTGGCCCCTACCGCTCACTGCTATACAGAGAATGCAGCGATGTGGCCCCTGCCGCTAACTTCTATACAGAGAACGTAACGATGTGGCCCCTGCCGCTCACTGCTATACAGAGAATGAAGCGATGTGGTCCCTGCCGCTCACTGCTATACAGAGAACGTAGCGATGTGGCCCCTGACGCTCACTGCTATACAGAGAACGTAGCGATGTGGTCCCTGCCGCTCACTGCTATACAGAGAACGTAGCGATGTGGCCCCTGCCACTCACTGCTATACAGAGAAGGTAGCGATGTGGTCCCTGCCGCTCACTGCTATACAGAGAACGTAGCGATGTGGCCCTTGACGATCACTGCTATACAGAGAATGTAGCGATGTGGCCCCTACCGCTCCCTGCTATACAGAGAACGTAGCGATGTGGCCCCTGCCGCTCACTGCTATACAGAGAACGTAGTGATGTGGCCCCGGGCGCTCACTGCTATACAGAGAACACAGCGATGTGGCCCCTGCCGCTCACTACTATACAGAGAACGTAGCGATGTGGCCCCTGCCGCTCACTGCTATACAGAGAACGTAGCGATGTGGCCCCTGCCGCTCACTGCTATACAGAGAACGTAGCGATGTGGTCCCTGCCGCTCACTGCTATACAGAGAACGTAGCGATGTGGCCCCTGCCGCTCACTGCTATACAGAGAACGTAGCGATGTGGCCCCGGGCGCTCACTGCTATACAGAGAACGCAGCGATGTGGCCCCTACCGCTCCCTGCTATACAGAGAACGTAGCGATGTGGCCCCTGCCGCTCACTGCTATACAGAGAATGTAGCGATGTGGCCCCTACCGCTCACTGCTATACAGAGAACGTAGCGATGTGGCGCCGGGCGCTCACTGCTATACAGAGAACGAAGCAATGTGGCCCCTGCCGCTCACTACTATACAGAGAACGTAGCGATGTGGCCCCTGCCGCTCACTGCTATACAGAGAACGTAGCGATGTGGTCCCTGCCGCTCACTGCTATACAGAGAACGTAGCGATGTGGCCCCTGCCACTCACTGCTATACAGAGAACGTAGCGATGTGGTCCCTGCCGCTCATTGCTATACAGAGAACGTAGCGATGTGGCCCTTGACGATCACTGCTATACAGAGAATGTAGCGATGTGGCCCCTACCGCTCCCTGCTATACAGAGAACGTAGCGATGTGGCCCCTGCCGCTCACTGCTATACAGAGAACGCAGCAATGTGGCCCCTGCCGCTCACTACTATACAGAGAACGTAGCGATGTGGCCCCTGCCGCTCACTGCTATACAGAGAACGTAGCGATGTGGCCCCTGCCGCTCACTGCTATACAGAAAACGCAGCGATGTGGCCGTTGCTGCTCACTGCTATACAGAGAACGTAGCGATGTGGTCCCTGCCGCTCACTGCTATACAGAGAACGCAGCGATGTGGCGGTTGCTGCTCACTGCTATACAGAGAACGTAGCGACGTGGCCCCTGCCGCTCACTGCTATACAGAGAACGTAGCAATGTGGTCCCTGCCGCTCACTGCTATACAGAGAACGTAGCGATGTGGTCCCTGCCGCTCACTGCTATACAGAGAACGTAGCGATGTGGCCCTTGCCGCTCACTGCTATACAGAGAACGTAGCGATGTGGCCCCTGCCGCTCACTGCTATCCAGAGAACATAGCGACGTGGCCCCTGCCGCTCACTGCTATACAGAGAAAGTAGCGATGTGGCCCCTGCCGCTCACTGCTATACAGAGAACGTAGCGATGTGGCCCCTGCCGCTCACTGCTATACAGAGAACGCAGCGATGTGGCCGCTGCTGCTCACTGCTATACAGAGAACGTAGCGATGTGGCCCCTGCCGCTCACTGCTATACAGAGAACGTAGCGACGTGGCCCCTGCCGCTCATTGCTTTACAGAGAACGTAGCAATGTGGCTCCTGCCGCTCACTGCTTTACAGAGAACGTAGCGATGTGGCCCCTGCCGCTCACTGCTATACAGAGAACGCAGCGATGTGGCTCCTGCCGCTCACTGCTATACAGAGAATGCAGCGATGTGGCACTGCCGCTCACTGCTATATAGAGAATGTAGCGATGTGGCCCCTACCGCTCACTGCTATACAGAGAATGCAGCGATGTGGCCCCTGCCGCTCACTTCATTACAGAGAACGTAACGATGTGGCCCCTGCCGCTCACTGCTATACAGAGAATGAAGCGATGTGGCCCCTGCCGCTCACTGCTATACAGAGAACATAGCGATGTGGCCCCTGCCGGTCACTGCTTTACAGAGAACGTAGTGATGTGGTCCCTGCCGCTCACTGCTATACAGAGAACGTAGCGATGTGGCCCCTGCCGGTCACTGCTTTACAGAGAACGTAGTGATGTGGTCCCTGCCGCTCACTGCTTTACAGAGAACATAGCGATGTGGCCCCTACCGCTCACTGCTATACAGAGAACGTAGCGATGTGGCCCCTGCTGCTCACTGCTATACAGAGAACGTAGCGATGTGGCCCCTGCCACTCACTGCTATACAGAGAACGCAGCGATGTGGCCCCTGCCGATCACTGCTATACAGAGAACTTGGCGATGTGGCCCTTGCCGCTCACTGCTATACAGAGAACTTGGCGATGTGGCCCCTGCCGCTTACTGCTATACAGATAACATAGCGATGTGGCCCCTGCCGCTCACTGCTATACAGAGAACGTAGCGATGTGGCCCCTGCCGCTCACTGCTATACAGAGAATGCAGCGATGTGGCCCCTGGCTCTCAATACTATACAGAGAATGTAGCGATGTGGCCCCTGCCGTTCACTGCTATACAGAGAACGTAGCGATGTGGTCCCTGCTGCTCACTGCTATACAGAGAACGTAGCGATGTGGCCCCTGCCGCTCACTGCTATACAGAGAACGTAGCGATGTGGTCCCTGCCGCTCACTGCTATACAGAGAACGTAGCGATGTGGCCCCGGGCGCTCACTGCTATACAAAGCACGCAGCGATGTGGCCCCTGCCGCTCACTGCTATACAGAGAACTTGGCGATGTGGCCCCTGCCGCTCACTGCTATACAGAGAACGTAGCGATGTGGTCCCTGCCGCTCACTGCTATACAGAGAATGTAGCGATGTGGCCCCTGCCGCTCACTGCTATACAGAGAACTTGGCGATGTGGCCCTTGCCGCTCACTGCTATACAGAAAATGCAGCAATGTGGCCCCGGACGCTCACTGCTATACAGAGAACGTAGCGATGTGGTCCCTGCCGCTCACTGCTATACAGAGAACGTAGCGATGCGGCCCGGACGCTCACTGCTATACAGAGAATGTAGCGATGTGGCCCCTGCCGCTCACTGCTATACAGAGAACCTGGCGATGTGGCCCTTGCCGCTCACTGCTATACAGAGAACTTGGCGATGTGGCCCCTGCCGCTCACTGCTATACAGAGAACGTAGCAATGTGGCCCCTGCCGCTCACTACTATACAGAGAACGTAGCGATGTGGCCCCTGTCGCTCACTGCTATACAGAGAACTTGGCGATGTGGCCCCTGCCGCTCACTGCTATACAGAGAACGTAGCGATGTGGCCCCTGCCGCTCACTGCTATACAGAGAACGTAGCGATGTGGCCCCTGCCGCTCACTGCTATACAGAGAACGTAGCAATGTGGCCCCTGCCGCTCACTACTATACAGAGAACATAGCGATGTGGCCCCTGCCGCTCACTGCTATACAGAGAACTTGGCGATGTGGCCCCTGCCGCTCACTGCTATACAGAGAACGTAGCGATGTGGCCCCTGCCGCTCACTGCTATACAGAGAACGCAGCAATGTGGCCCCTGCCGCTCACTGCTATACAGATAACATAGCGATGTGGCCCCTGCCGCTCACTGCTATACAGAGAACGTAGCGATGTGGCCCCTGCCGCTACTGCTATACAGATAACATAGCGATGTGGCCCCTGCCGCTCACTGCTATACAGAGAACGTAGCGATGTGGCCCCTGCCGCTTACTGCTATACAGAGAACGTAGCGATGTGGCCCCTGCCGCTCACTGCTATACAGAGAATGCAGCGATGTGGCCCCTGGCTCTCAATACTATACAGAGAATGTAGCGATGTGGCCCCTGCCGCTCACTGCTTTACAGAGAAAGTAGCGATGTGGCCCCTACCGCTCCCTGCTATACAGAGAACGTAGCGATGTGGCCCCTGCCGCTCACTGCTATACAGAGAACGTAGCGATGTGGCCCCGGGCGCTCACTGCTATACAGAGAACGCAGCAATGTGGCCCCTGCTGCTCACTACTATACAGAGAACGTAGCGATGTGGCCGTTGCCGCTCACTGCTATACAGAGAACGTAGCGATGTGGTCCCTGCCGCTCACTGCTATACAGAGAACGTAGCGATGTGGCCCCTGCCACTCACTGCTATACAGAGAACGTAGCGATGTGGTCCCTGCCGCTCATTGCTATACAGAGAACGTAGCGATGTGGCTCTTGACGATCACTGCTATACAGAGAATGTAGCGATGTGGCCCCTGACGCTCACTGCTATACAGAGAACGTAGCGATGTGGCCCCTGCCGCTCACTGCTATACAGAGAACGTAGCGATGTGGCCCCGGGCGCTCACTGCTATACAGAGAACGCAGCGATGTGGCCCCTGCCGCTCACTACTATAAAGAAGACGTAGCGATGTGGCCCCTGACGCTCACTGCTATACAGAGAACGTAGCGATGTGGCCCCTGCCGCTCACTGCTTTACAGAGAAAGTAGCGATGTGGTCCCTGCCGCTCACTGCTTTACAGAGAACGTAGCGATGTCGTCCCTGCCGCTCACTGCTATACAGAGAACGTAGCGATGTGGCCCCTGCCGCTCACTGCTATCCAGAGAACGTAGCGATGTGGCCCCTGCCGCTCACAGCTATACAGAGAACGTAGCAATGTGGCTCCTGCCGCTCACAGCTATACAGAGAACATAGCAATGTGGCTCCTGCCGCTCACTGCTTTACAGAGAACGTAGCGATGTGGCCCCTGCCGCTCACAGCTATACAGAGAACGTAGCAATGTGGCTCCTGCCGCTCACTGCTATACAGAGAATGCAGCGATGTGGCCCCTGCCGCTCACTGCTATATAGAGAATGTAGCGATGTGGCCCCTACCGCTCACTGCTATACAGAGAATGCAGCGATGTGGCCCCTGCCGCTAACTTCTATACAGAGAACGTAACGATGTGGCCCCTGCCGCTCACTGCTATACAGAGAATGAAGCGATGTGGTCCCTGCCGCTCACTGCTATACAGAGAACGTAGCGATGTGGCCCCTGACGCTCACTGCTATACAGAGAACGTAGCGATGTGGTCCCTGCCGCTCACTGCTATACAGAGAACGTAGCGATGTGGCCCCTGCCACTCACTGCTATACAGAGAAGGTAGCGATGTGGTCCCTGCCGCTCACTGCTATACAGAGAACGTAGCGATGTGGCCCTTGACGATCACTGCTATACAGAGAATGTAGCGATGTGGCCCCTACCGCTCCCTGCTATACAGAGAACGTAGCGATGTGGCCCCTGCCGCTCACTGCTATACAGAGAACGTAGTGATGTGGCCCCGGGCGCTCACTGCTATACAGAGAACACAGCGATGTGGCCCCTGCCGCTCACTACTATACAGAGAACGTAGCGATGTGGCCCCTGCCGCTCACTGCTATACAGAGAACGTAGCGATGTGGCCCCTGCCGCTCACTGCTATACAGAGAACGTAGCGATGTGGTCCCTGCCGCTCACTGCTATACAGAGAACGTAGCGATGTGGCCCCTGCCGCTCACTGCTATACAGAGAACGTAGCGATGTGGCCCCGGCGCTCACTGCTATACAGAGAACGCAGCGATGTGGCCCCTACCGCTCCCTGCTATACAGAGAACGTAGCGATGTGGCCCCTGCCGCTCACTGCTATACAGAGAATGTAGCGATGTGGCCCCTACCGCTCACTGCTATACAGAGAACGTAGCGATGTGGCGCCGGGCGCTCACTGCTATACAGAGAACGAAGCAATGTGGCCCCTGCCGCTCACTACTATACAGAGAACGTAGCGATGTGGCCCCTGCCGCTCACTGCTATACAGAGAACGTAGCGATGTGGTCCCTGCCGCTCACTGCTATACAGAGAACGTAGCGATGTGGCCCCTGCCACTCACTGCTATACAGAGAACGTAGCGATGTGGTCCCTGCCGCTCATTGCTATACAGAGAACGTAGCGATGTGGCCCTTGACGATCACTGCTATACAGAGAATGTAGCGATGTGGCCCCTACCGCTCCCTGCTATACAGAGAACGTAGCGATGTGGCCCCTGCCGCTCACTGCTATACAGAGAACGCAGCAATGTGGCCCCTGCCGCTCACTACTATACAGAGAACGTAGCGATGTGGCCCCTGCCGCTCACTGCTATACAGAGAACGTAGCGATGTGGCCCCTGCCGCTCACTGCTATACAGAAAACGCAGCGATGTGGCCGTTGCTGCTCACTGCTATACAGAGAACGTAGCGATGTGGTCCCTGCCGCTCACTGCTATACAGAGAACGCAGCGATGTGGCGGTTGCTGCTCACTGCTATACAGAGAACGTAGCGACGTGGCCCCTGCCGCTCACTGCTATACAGAGAACGTAGCAATGTGGTCCCTGCCGCTCACTGCTATACAGAGAACGTAGCGATGTGGTCCCTGCCGCTCACTGCTATACAGAGAACGTAGCGATGTGGCCCTTGCCGCTCACTGCTATACAGAGAACGTAGCGATGTGGCCCCTGCCGCTCACTGCTATCCAGAGAACATAGCGACGTGGCCCCTGCCGCTCACTGCTATACAGAGAAAGTAGCGATGTGGCCCCTGCCGCTCACTGCTATACAGAGAACGTAGCGATGTGGCCCCTGCCGCTCACTGCTATACAGAGAACGCAGCGATGTGGCCGCTGCTGCTCACTGCTATACAGAGAACGTAGCGATGTGGCCCCTGCCGCTCACTGCTATACAGAGAACGTAGCGACGTGGCCCCTGCCGCTCATTGCTTTACAGAGAACGTAGCAATGTGGCTCCTGCCGCTCACTGCTTTACAGAGAACGTAGCGATGTGGCCCCTGCCGCTCACTGCTATACAGAGAACGCAGCGATGTGGCTCCTGCCGCTCACTGCTATACAGAGAATGCAGCGATGTGGCACTGCCGCTCACTGCTATATAGAGAATGTAGCGATGTGGCCCCTACCGCTCACTGCTATACAGAGAATGCAGCGATGTGGCCCCTGCCGCTCACTTCATTACAGAGAACGTAACGATGTGGCCCCTGCCGCTCACTGCTATACAGAGAATGAAGCGATGTGGCCCCTGCCGCTCACTGCTATACAGAGAACATAGCGATGTGGCCCCTGCCGGTCACTGCTTTACAGAGAACGTAGTGATGTGGTCCCTGCCGCTCACTGCTATACAGAGAACGTAGCGATGTGGCCCCTGCCGGTCACTGCTTTACAGAGAACGTAGTGATGTGGTCCCTGCCGCTCACTGCTTTACAGAGAACATAGCGATGTGGCCCCTACCGCTCACTGCTATACAGAGAACGTAGCGATGTGGCCCCTGCTGCTCACTGCTATACAGAGAACGTAGCGATGTGGCCCCTGCCACTCACTGCTATACAGAGAACGCAGCGATGTGGCCCCTGCCGATCACTGCTATACAGAGAACTTGGCGATGTGGCCCTTGCCGCTCACTGCTATACAGAGAACTTGGCGATGTGGCCCCTGCCGCTTACTGCTATACAGATAACATAGCGATGTGGCCCCTGCCGCTCACTGCTATACAGAGAACGTAGCGATGTGGCCCCTGCCGCTCACTGCTATACAGAGAATGCAGCGATGTGGCCCCTGGCTCTCAATACTATACAGAGAATGTAGCGATGTGGCCCCTGCCGTTCACTGCTATACAGAGAACGTAGCGATGTGGTCCCTGCTGCTCACTGCTATACAGAGAACGTAGCGATGTGGCCCCTGCCGCTCACTGCTATACAGAGAACGTAGCGATGTGGTCCCTGCCGCTCACTGCTATACAGAGAACGTAGCGATGTGGCCCCGGGCGCTCACTGCTATACAAAGCACGCAGCGATGTGGCCCCTGCCGCTCACTGCTATACAGAGAACTTGGCGATGTGGCCCCTGCCGCTCACTGCTATACAGAGAACGTAGCGATGTGGTCCCTGCCGCTCACTGCTATACAGAGAATGTAGCGATGTGGCCCCTGCCGCTCACTGCTATACAGAGAACTTGGCGATGTGGCCCTTGCCGCTCACTGCTATACAGAAAATGCAGCAATGTGGCCCCGGACGCTCACTGCTATACAGAGAACGTAGCGATGTGGTCCCTGCCGCTCACTGCTATACAGAGAACGTAGCGATGCGGCCCGGACGCTCACTGCTATACAGAGAATGTAGCGATGTGGCCCCTGCCGCTCACTGCTATACAGAGAACCTGGCGATGTGGCCCTTGCCGCTCACTGCTATACAGAGAACTTGGCGATGTGGCCCCTGCCGCTCACTGCTATACAGAGAACGTAGCAATGTGGCCCCTGCCGCTCACTACTATACAGAGAACGTAGCGATGTGGCCCCTGTCGCTCACTGCTATACAGAGAACTTGGCGATGTGGCCCCTGCCGCTCACTGCTATACAGAGAACGTAGCGATGTGGCCCCTGCCGCTCACTGCTATACAGAGAACGTAGCGATGTGGCCCCTGCCGCTCACTGCTATACAGAGAACGTAGCAATGTGGCCCCTGCCGCTCACTACTATACAGAGAACATAGCGATGTGGCCCCTGCCGCTCACTGCTATACAGAGAACTTGGCGATGTGGCCCCTGCCGCTCACTGCTATACAGAGAACGTAGCGATGTGGCCCCTGCCGCTCACTGCTATACAGAGAACGCAGCAATGTGGCCCCTGCCGCTCACTGCTATACAGATAACATAGCGATGTGGCCCCTGCCGCTCACTGCTATACAGAGAACGTAGCGATGTGGCCCCTGCCGCTTACTGCTATACAGATAACATAGCGATGTGGCCCCTGCCGCTCACTGCTATACAGAGAACGTAGCGATGTGGCCCCTGCCGCTTACTGCTATACAGAGAACGTAGCGATGTGGCCCCTGCCGCTCACTGCTATACAGAGAATGCAGCGATGTGGCCCCTGGCTCTCAATACTATACAGAGAATGTAGCGATGTGGCCCCTGCCGTTCACTGCTATACAGAGAAAGTAGCGATGTGGTCCCTGCTGCTCACTGCTATACAGAGAACGTAGCGATGTGGCCCCTGCCGCTCACTGCTATACAGAGAATGTAGCGATGTGGCCCCGGGCGCTCACTGCTATACAAAGCACGCAGCGATGTGGCCCCTGCCGCTCACTGCTATACAGAGAACTTGGTGATGTGGCCCCTGCCGCTCACTGCTATACAGAGAACTTGGCGATCTGGCCCCTGCCGCTCACTGCTATACAGAGAACGTAACGATGTGGCCCCTGCCGCTCACTGCTATACAGAGAACGTAGCGATGCGGCCCCGGACGCTCACTGCTATACAGAGAATGTAGCGATGTGGCCCCTGCCGCTCACTGCTATACAGAGAACGTAGCGATGCGGCCCCTGCCGCTCACTGCTATACAGAGAATGCAGCAATGTGGCCCCTGACGCTCACTGCTATACAGAGAACGTAGCGATGTGGCCCCTGCCGCTCACTGCTATACAGAGAACGTAGCGATGTGGCCCCGGGCGCTCACTGCTATACAGAGAACGCAGCGATGTGGCCCCTGCCGCTCACTACTATAAAGAGAACGTAGCGATGTGGCCCCTGCCGCTCACTGCTATACAGAGAACGTAGCGATGTGGCCCCTGCCGCTCACTGCTTTACAGAGAAAGTAGCGATGTGGTCCCTGCCGCTCACTGCTATACAGAGAACGTAGCGATGTGGTCCCTGCCGCTCACTGCTATACAGAGAACGTAGCGATGTGGCCCTTGCCGCTCACTGCTATACAGAGAACGTAGCGATGTGGCCCCTGCCGCTCACTGCTATACAGAGAACATAGCGACGTGGCCCCTACCGCTCACTGCTATACAGAGAAAGTAGCGATGTGGCCCCTGCCGCTCACTGCTATACAGAAAACGGAGCGATGTGGCCGTTGCTGCTCACTGCTATACAGAGAACGCAGCGATGTGGCCGCTGCTGCTCACTGCTATACAGAGAACGTAGCGATGTGGCCCCTGCCGCTCACTGCTATACAGAGAACGTAGCGATGTGGCCCCTGCCGCTCACTGCTATACAGAGAACGTAGCGATGTGGTCCCTGCCGCTCACTGCATTACAGAGAACGTAGCGATGTCGTCCCTGCCGCTCACTGCTATACAGAGAACGTAGCGATGTGGCCCCTGCCACTCACAGCTATACAGAGAACGTAGCAATGTGGCTCCTGCCGCTCACAGCTATACAGAGAACATAGCAATGTGGCTCCTGCCGCCCACTGCTTTACAGAGAACGTAGCGATGTGGCCCCTGCCGCTCACAGCTATACAGAGAACGTAGCAATGTGGCTCCTGCCGCTCACTGCTATACAGAGAATGCAGCGATGTGGCCCCTGTCGCTCACTGCTATATAGAGAATGTAGCGATGTGGCCCCCTACAGCTCACTGCTATACAGAGAATGCAGCGATGTGGCCCCTGCCGCTAACTTCTATACAGAGAACGTAACGATGTGGCCCCTGACGCTCACTGCTATACAGAGAACGTAGCGATGTGGCCCCTGCCGCTCACTGCTATACAGAGAATGTAGCGATGTGGCCCCGGGCGCTCACTGCTATACAAAGCACGCAGCGATGTGGCCCCTGCCGCTCACTGCTATACAGAGAACTTGGCGATGTGGCCCCTGCCGCTCACTGCTATACAGAGAACTTGGCGATGTGGCCCCTGCCGCTCACTGCTATACAGAGAACGTAACGATGTGGCCCCTGCCGCTCACTGCTATACAGAGAACGTAGCGATGCGGCCCCGGACGCTCACTGCTATACAGAGAATGTAGCGATGTGGCCCCTGCCGCTCACTGCTATACAGAGAACGTAGCGATGCGGCCCCTGCCGCTCACTGCTATACAGAGAATGCAGCAATGTGGCCCCTGACGCTCACTGCTATACAGAGAACGTAGCGATGTGGTCCCTGCCGCTCACTGCTATACAGAGAATGTAGCGATGTGGTCCCTGCCGCTCACTGCTATACAGAGAACTTGGCGATGTGGCCCTTACCGCTCACTGCTATACAGAAAATGCAGCGATGTGGCCCCGGACGCTCACTGCTATACAGAGAACGTAGCGATGTGGTCCCTGCCGCTCACTGCTATACAGAGAACGTAGCGATGCGGCCCCGGACGCTCACTGCTATACAGAGAATGTAGCGATGTGGCCCCTGCCGCTCACTGCTATACAGAGAACTTGGCGATGTGGCCCTTGCCGCTCACTGCTATACAGAGAACTTGGCGATGTGGCCCCTGCCGCTCACTGCTATACAGAGAACGTAGCAATGTGGCCCCTGCCGCTCACTACTATACAGAGAACGTAGCGATGTGGCCCCTGCCGCTCACTGCTATACAGAGAACTTGGCGATGTGGCCCCTGCCGCTCACTGCTATACAGAGAACGTAGCAATGTGGCCCCTGCCGCTCACTGCTATACAGAGAACGTAGCGATGTGGCCCCTGCCGCTCACTGCTATACAGAGAACGCAGCAATGTGGCCCCTGCCGCTCACTACTATACAGAGAACGTAGCGATGTGGCCCCTGCCGCTCACTGCTATACAGAGAACGTAGCGATGTGGCCCCTGCCGCTCACTGCTATACAGAGAACGTAGCGATGTGGCCCCGGGCGCTCACTGCTATACAGAGAACGCAGCGATGTGGCCCCTGCCGCTCACTACTATAAAGAGAACGTAGCGATGTGGCCCCTGCCGCTCACTGCTATACAGAGAACGTAGCGATGTGGCCCCTGCCGCTCACTGCTATACAGAGAACGTAGCGATGTGGCCCCTGCCGCTCACTGCTATACAGAGAACATAGCGACGTGGCCCCTACCGCTCACTGCTATACAGAGAAAGTAGCGATGTGGCCCCTGCCGCTCACTGCTATACAGAAAACGGAGCGATGTGGCCGTTGCTGCTCACTGCTATACAGAGAACGCAGCGATGTGGCCGCTGCTGCTCACTGCTATACAGAGAACGTAGCGATGTGGCCCCTGCCGCTCACTGCTATACAGAGAACGTAGCGATGTGGCCCCTGCCGCTCACTGCTATACAGAGAACGTAGCGATGTGGTCCCTGCCGCTCACTGCATTACAGAGAACGTAGCGATGTCGTCCCTGCCGCTCACTGCTATACAGAGAACGTAGCGATGTGGCCCCTGCCACTCACAGCTATACAGAGAACGTAGCAATGTGGCTCCTGCCGCTCACAGCTATACAGAGAACATAGCAATGTGGCTCCTGCCGCTCACTGCTTTACAGAGAACGTAGCGATGTGGCCCCTGCCGCTCACAGCTATACAGAGAACGTAGCAATGTGGCTCCTGCCGCTCACTGCTATACAGAGAATGCAGCGATGTGGCCCTGTCGCTCACTGCTATATAGAGAATGTAGCGATGTGGCCCCCTACAGCTCACTGCTATACAGAGAATGCAGCGATGTGGCCCCTGCCGCTAACTTCTATACAGAGAACGTAACGATGTGGCCCCTGCCGCTAACTTCTATACAGAGAACGTAACGATGTGGCCCCTGCCGCTCACTGCTATACAGAGAATGAAGCAATGTGGTCCCTGCCGCTCACTGCTATACAGAGAACGTAGCGATGTGGCCCCTGCCGCTCACTGCTATACAGAGAACGTAGCGATGTGGTCCCTGCCGCTCACTGCTATACAGAGAACGTAGCGATGTGGCCCCTGCCACTCACTGCTATACAGAGAAGGTAGCGATGTGGTCCCTGCCGCTCACTGCTATACAGAGAACGTAGCGATGTGGCCCTTGACGATCACTGCTATACAGAGAATGTAGCGATGTGGCCCCTACCGCTCCCTGCTATACAGAGAACGTAGCGATGTGGCCCCTGCCGCTCACTGCTATACAGAGAACGTAGCGATGTGGCCCCGGGCGCTCACTGCTATACAGAGAACACAGCGATGTGGCCCCTGCCGCTCACTACTATACAGAGAACGTAGCGATGTGGCCCCTGCCGCTCACTGCTACACAGAGAACGTAGCGATGTGGCCCCTGCCGCTCACTGCTATACAGAGAACGTAGCGATGTGGTCCCTGCCGCTCACTGCTATACAGAGAACGTAGCGATGTGGCCCCTGCCGCTCACTGCTATACAGAGAACGTAGCGATGTGGCCCCGGGCGCTCACTGCTATACAGAGAACGCAGCGATGTGGCCCCTGCCGCTCACTACTATACAGAGAACGTAGCGATGTGGCCCCTGCCGCTCACTGCTATACAGAGAACGTAGCGATGTGGCCCCTGCCGCTCACTGCTTTACAGAGAAAGTAGCGATGTGGCCCCTACCGCTCCCTGCTATACAGAGAACGTAGCGATGTGGCCCCTGCCGCTCACTGCTATACAGAGAATGTAGCGATGTGGCCCCTACCGCTCACTACTATACAGAGAACGTAGCGATGTGGCCCCTGCCGCTCACTGCTACACAGAGAACGTAGTGATGTGGCCCCTGCCGCTCACTGCTATACAGAGAACGTAGCGATGTGGCCCCTGCCGCTCACTGCTATACAGAGAACGTAGCAATGTGGCCCCTGCCGCTCACTACTATACAGAGAACGTAGCGATGTGGCCCCTGCCGCTCACTGCTATACAGAGAACTTGGCGATGTGGCCCCTGCCGCTCACTGCTATACAGAGAACGTAGCAATGTGGCCCCTGCCGCTCACTGCTATACAGAGAACGTAGCAATGTGGCCCCTGCCGCTCACTGCTATACAGAGAACGTAGCGATGTGGCCCCTGCCGCTCACTGCTATACAGAGAACGTAGCAATGTGGCCCCTGCCGCTCACTGCTATACAGAGAACGTAGCGATGTGGCCCCTGCCGCTCACTGCTATACAGAGAACGCAGCAATGTGGCCCCTGCCGCTCACTACTATACAGAGAACGTAGCGATGTGGCCCCTGCCGCTCACTGCTATACAGAGAACGTAGCGATGTGGCCCCTGCCGCTCACTGCTATACAGAGAACGTAGCGATGTGGCCCCGGGCGCTCACTGCTATACAGAGAACGCAGCGATGTGGCCCCTGCCGCTCACTACTATAAAGAGAACGTAGCGATGTGGCCCCTGCCGCTCACTGCTATACAGAGAACGTAGCGATGTGGCCCCTGCCGCTCACTGCTTTACAGAGAAAGTAGCGATGTGGTCCCTGCCGCTCACTGCTATACAGAGAACGTAGCGATGTGGTCCCTGCCGCTCACTGCTATACAGAGAACGTAGCGATGTGGCCCTTGCCGCTCACTGCTATACAGAGAACGTAGCGATGTGGCCCCTGCCGCTCACTGCTATACAGAGAACATAGCGACGTGGCCCCTACCGCTCACTGCTATACAGAGAAAGTAGCGTTGTGGCCCCTGCCGCTCACTGCTATACAGAAAACGGAGCGATGTGGCCGTTGCTGCTCACTGCTATACAGAGAACGTAGCGATGTGGCCCCTGCCGCTCACTGCTATACAGAGAACGTAGCGATGTGGCCCCTGCCGCTCACTGCTATACAGAGAACGTAGCGATGTGGTCCCTGCCGCTCACTGCATTACAGAGAACGTAGCGATGTCGTCCCTGCCGCTCACTGCTATACAGAGAACGTAGCGATGTGGCCCCTGCCACTCACAGCTATACAGAGAACGTAGCAATGTGGCTCCTGCCGCTCACAGCTATACAGAGAACATAGCAATGTGGCTCCTGCCGCTCACTGCTTTACAGAGAACGTAGCGATGTGGCCCCTGCCGCTCACAGCTATACAGAGAACGTAGCAATGTGGCTCCTGCCGCTCACTGCTATACAGAGAATGCAGCGATGTGGCCCCTGTCGCTCACTGCTATATAGAGAATGTAGCGATGTGGCCCCCTACAGCTCACTGCTATACAGAGAATGCAGCGATGTGGCCCTGCCGCTAACTTCTATACAGAGAACGTAACGATGTGGCCCCTGACGCTCACTGCTATACAGAGAACGTAGCGATGTGGCCCCTGCCGCTCACTGCTATACAGAGAATGTAGCGATGTGGCCCCGGGCGCTCACTGCTATACAAAGCACGCAGCGATGTGGCCCCTGCCGCTCACTGCTATACAGAGAACTTGGCGATGTGGCCCTGCCGCTCACTGCTATACAGAGAACTTGGCGATGTGGCCCCTGCCGCTCACTGCTATACAGAGAACGTAACGATGTGGCCCCTGCCGCTCACTGCTATACAGAGAACGTAGCGATGCGGCCCCGGACGCTCACTGCTATACAGAGAATGTAGCGATGTGGCCCCTGCCGCTCACTGCTATACAGAGAACGTAGCGATGCGGCCCCTGCCGCTCACTGCTATACAGAGAATGCAGCAATGTGGCCCTGACGCTCACTGCTATACAGAGAACGTAGCGATGTGGTCCCTGCCGCTCACTGCTATACAGAGAATGTAGCGATGTGGTCCCTGCCGCTCACTGCTATACAGAGAACTTGGCGATGTGGCCCTTACCGCTCACTGCTATACAGAAAATGCAGCGATGTGGCCCCGGACGCTCACTGCTATACAGAGAACGTAGCGATGTGGTCCCTGCCGCTCACTGCTATACAGAGAACGTAGCGATGCGGCCCCGGACGCTCACTGCTATACAGAGAATGTAGCGATGTGGCCCCTGCCGCTCACTGCTATACAGAGAACTTGGCGATGTGGCCCTTGCCGCTCACTGCTATACAGAGAACTTGGCGATGTGGCCCCTGCCGCTCACTGCTATACAGAGAACGTAGCAATGTGGCCCCTGCCGCTCACTACTATACAGAGAACGTAGCGATGTGGCCCCTGCCGCTCACTGCTATACAGAGAACTTGGCGATGTGGCCCCTGCCGCTCACTGCTATACAGAGAACGTAGCAATGTGGCCCCTGCCGCTCACTGCTATACAGAGAACGTAGCGATGTGGCCCCTGCCGCTCACTGCTATACAGAGAACGCAGCAATGTGGCCCCTGCCGCTCACTACTATACAGAGAACGTAGCGATGTGGCCCCTGCCGCTCACTGCTATACAGAGAACGTAGCGATGTGGCCCCTGCCGCTCACTGCTATACAGAGAACGTAGCGATGTGGCCCCGGCGCTCACTGCTATACAGAGAACGCAGCGATGTGGCCCCTGCCGCTCACTACTATAAAGAGAACGTAGCGATGTGGCCCCTGCCGCTCACTGCTATACAGAGAACGTAGCGATGTGGCCCCTGCCGCTCACTGCTTTACAGAGAAAGTAGCGATGTGGTCCCTGCCGCTCACTGCTATACAGAGAACGTAGCGATGTGGTCCCTGCCGCTCACTGCTATACAGAGAACGTAGCGATGTGGCCCTTGCCGCTCACTGCTATACAGAGAACGTAGCGATGTGGCCCCTGCCGCTCACTGCTATACAGAGAACATAGCGACGTGGCCCCTACCGCTCACTGCTATACAGAGAAAGTAGCGATGTGGCCCCTGCCGCTCACTGCTATACAGAAAACGGAGCGATGTGGCCGTTGCTGCTCACTGCTATACAGAGAACGCAGCGATGTGGCCGCTGCTGCTCACTGCTATACAGAGAACGTAGCGATGTGGCCCCTGCCGCTCACTGCTATACAGAGAACGTAGCGATGTGGCCCCTGCCGCTCACTGCTATACAGAGAACGTAGCGATGTGGTCCCTGCCGCTCACTGCATTACAGAGAACGTAGCGATGTCGGTCCCTGCCGCTCACTGCTATACAGAGAACGTAGCGATGTGGCCCCTGCCACTCACAGCTATACAGAGAACGTAGCAATGTGGCTCCTGCCGCTCACAGCTATACAGAGAACATAGCAATGTGGCTCCTGCCGCTCACTGCTTTACAGAGAACGTAGCGATGTGGCCCCTGCCGCTCACAGCTATACAGAGAACGTAGCAATGTGGCTCCTGCCGCTCACTGCTATACAGAGAATGCAGCGATGTGGCCCCTGTCGCTCACTGCTATATAGAGAATGTAGCGATGTGGCCCCCTACAGCTCACTGCTATACAGAGAATGCAGCGATGTGGCCCCTGCCGCTAACTTCTATACAGAGAACGTAACGATGTGGCCCCTAACGCTAACTTCTATACAGAGAACGTAACGATGTGGCCCCTGCCGCTCACTGCTATACAGAGAATGAAGCAATGTGGTCCCTGCCGCTCACTGCTATACAGAGAACGTAGCGATGTGGCCCCTGCCGCTCACTGCTATACAGAGAACGTAGCGATGTGGTCCCTGCCGCTCACTGCTATACAGAGAACGTAGCGATGTGGCCCCTGCCACTCACTGCTATACAGAGAAGGTAGCGATGTGGTCCCTGCCGCTCACTGCTATACAGAGAACGTAGCGATGTGGCCCTTGACGATCACTGCTATACAGAGAATGTAGCGATGTGGCCCCTACCGCTCCCTGCTATACAGAGAACGTAGCGATGTGGCCCCTGCCGCTCACTGCTATACAGAGAACGTAGCGATGTGGCCCCGGCGCTCACTGCTATACAGAGAACACAGCGATGTGGCCCCTGCCGCTCACTACTATACAGAGAACGTAGCGATGTGGCCCCTGCCGCTCACTGCTACACAGAGAACGTAGCGATGTGGCCCCTGCCGCTCACTGCTATACAGAGAACGTAGCGATGTGGTCCCTGCCGCTCACTGCTATACAGAGAACGTAGCGATGTGGCCCCTGCCGCTCACTGCTATACAGAGAACGTAGCGATGTGGCCCCGGGCGCTCACTGCTATACAGAGAACGCAGCGATGTGGCCCCTGCCGCTCACTACTATACAGAGAACGTAGCGATGTGGCCCCTGCCGCTCACTGCTATACAGAGAACGTAGCGATGTGGCCCCTGCCGCTCACTGCTTTACAGAGAAAGTAGCGATGTGGCCCCTACCGCTCCCTGCTATACAGAGAACGTAGCGATGTGGCCCCTGCCGCTCACTGCTATACAGAGAATGTAGCGATGTGGCCCCTACCGCTCACTACTATACAGAGAACGTAGCGATGTGGCCCCTGCCGCTCACTGCTACACAGAGAACGTAGCGATGTGGCCCCTGCCGCTCACTGCTATACAGAGAACGTAGCGATGTGGCCCCTGCCGCTCACTGCTATACAGAGAACGTAGCAATGTGGCCCCTGCCGCTCACTACTATACAGAGAACGTAGCGATGTGGCCCCTGCCGCTCACTGCTATACAGAGAACTTGGCGATGTGGCCCCTGCCGCTCACTGCTATACAGAGAACGTAGCAATGTGGCCCCTGCCGCTCACTGCTATACAGAGAACGTAGCAATGTGGCCCCTGCCGCTCACTGCTATACAGAGAACGTAGCGATGTGGCCCCTGCCGCTCACTGCTATACAGAGAACGTAGCAATGTGGCCCCTGCCGCTCACTGCTATACAGAGAACGTAGCGATGTGGCCCCTGCCGCTCACTGCTATACAGAGAACGCAGCAATGTGGCCCCTGCCGCTCACTACTATACAGAGAACGTAGCGATGTGGCCCCTGCCGCTCACTGCTATACAGAGAACGTAGCGATGTGGCCCCTGCCGCTCACTGCTATACAGAGAACGTAGCGATGTGGCCCCGGGCGCTCACTGCTATACAGAGAACGCAGCGATGTGGCCCCTGCCGCTCACTACTATAAAGAGAACGTAGCGATGTGGCCCCTGCCGCTCACTGCTATACAGAGAACGTAGCGATGTGGCCCCTGCCGCTCACTGCTTTACAGAGAAAGTAGCGATGTGGTCCCTGCCGCTCACTGCTATACAGAGAACGTAGCGATGTGGTCCCTGCCGCTCACTGCTATACAGAGAACGTAGCGATGTGGCCCTGCCGCTCACTGCTATACAGAGAACGTAGCGATGTGGCCCTTGCCGCTCACTGCTATACAGAGAACGTAGCGATGTGGCCCCTGCCGCTCACTGCTATACAGAGAACATAGCGACGTGGCCCCTACCGCTCACTGCTATACAGAGAAAGTAGCGTTGTGGCCCCTGCCGCTCACTGCTATACAGAAAACGGAGCGATGTGGCCGTTGCTGCTCACTGCTATACAGAGAACGCAGCGATGTGGCCGCTGCTGCTCACTGCTATACAGAGAACGTAGCGATGTGGCCCCTGGCGCTCACTGCTATACAGAGAACGTAGCGATGTGGCCCCTGCCGCTCACTGCTATACAGAGAACGTAGCGATGTGGTCCCTGCCGCTCACTGCATTACAGAGAACGTAGCGATGTCGTCCCTGCCGCTCACTGCTATACAGAGAACGTAGCGATGTGGCCCCTGCCACTCACAGCTATACAGAGAACGTAGCAATGTGGCTCCTGCCGCTCACAGCTATACAGAGAACATAGCAATGTGGCTCCTGCCGCTCACTGCTTTACAGAGAACGTAGCGATGTGGCCCCTGCCGCTCACAGCTATACAGAGAACGTAGCAATGTGGCTCCTGCCGCTCACTGCTATACAGAGAATGCAGCGATGTGGCCCCTGTCGCTCACTGCTATATAGAGAATGTAGCGATGTGGCCCCCTACAGCTCACTGCTATACAGAGAATGCAGCGATGTGGCCCCTGCCGCTAACTTCTATACAGAGAACGTAACGATGTGGCCCCTGCCGCTAACTTCTATACAGAGAACGTAACGATGTGGCCCCTGCCGCTCACTGCTATACAGAGAATGAAGCAATGTGGTCCCTGCCGCTCACTGCTATACAGAGAACGTAGCGATGTGGCCCCTGCCGCTCACTGCTATACAGAGAACGTAGCGATGTGGTCCCTGCCGCTCACTGCTATACAGAGAACGTAGCGATGTGGCCCCTGCCACTCACTGCTATACAGAGAAGGTAGCGATGTGGTCCCTGCCGCTCACTGCTATACAGAGAACGTAGCGATGTGGCCCTTGACGATCACTGCTATACAGAGAATGTAGCGATGTGGCCCCTACCGCTCCCTGCTATACAGAGAACGTAGCGATGTGGCCCCTGCCGCTCACTGCTATACAGAGAACGTAGCGATGTGGCCCCGGGCGCTCACTGCTATACAGAGAACACAGCGATGTGGCCCCTGCCGCTCACTACTATACAGAGAACGTAGCGATGTGGCCCCTGCCGCTCACTGCTACACAGAGAACGTAGCGATGTGGCCCCTGCCGCTCACTGCTATACAGAGAACGTAGCGATGTGGTCCCTGCCGCTCACTGCTATACAGAGAACGTAGCGATGTGGCCCCTGCCGCTCACTGCTATACAGAGAACGTAGCGATGTGGCCCGGGCGCTCACTGCTATACAGAGAACGCAGCGATGTGGCCCCTGCCGCTCACTACTATACAGAGAACGTAGCGATGTGGCCCCTGCCGCTCACTGCTATACAGAGAACGTAGCGATGTGGCCCCTGCCGCTCACTGCTTTACAGAGAAAGTAGCGATGTGGCCCCTACCGCTCCCTGCTATACAGAGAACGTAGCGATGTGGCCCCTGCCGCTCACTGCTATACAGAGAATGTAGCGATGTGGCCCCTACCGCTCACTACTATACAGAGAACGTAGCGATGTGGCCCCTGCCGCTCACTGCTACACAGAGAACGTAGCGATGTGGCCCCTGCCGCTCACTGCTATACAGAGAACGTAGCGATGTGGCCCCTGCCGCTCACTGCTATACAGAGAACGTAGCAATGTGGCCCCTGCCGCTCACTACTATACAGAGAACGTAGCGATGTGGCCCCTGCCGCTCACTGCTATACAGAGAACTTGGCGATGTGGCCCCTGCCGCTCACTGCTATACAGAGAACGTAGCAATGTGGCCCCTGCCGCTCACTGCTATACAGAGAACGTAGCAATGTGGCCCCTGCCGCTCACTGCTATACAGAGAACGTAGCGATGTGGCCCCTGCCGCTCACTGCTATACAGAGAACGTAGCAATGTGGCCCCTGCCGCTCACTGCTATACAGAGAACGTAGCGATGTGGCCCCTGCCGCTCACTGCTATACAGAGAACGCAGCAATGTGGCCCCTGCCGCTCACTACTATACAGAGAACGTAGCGATGTGGCCCCTGCCGCTCACTGCTATACAGAGAACGTAGCGATGTGGCCCCTGCCGCTCACTGCTATACAGAGAACGTAGCGATGTGGCCCCGGGCGCTCACTGCTATACAGAGAACGCAGCGATGTGGCCCCTGCCGCTCACTACTATAAAGAGAACGTAGCGATGTGGCCCCTGCCGCTCACTGCTATACAGAGAACGTAGCGATGTGGCCCCTGCCGCTCACTGCTTTACAGAGAAAGTAGCGATGTGGTCCCTGCCGCTCACTGCTATACAGAGAACGTAGCGATGTGGTCCCTGCCGCTCACTGCTATACAGAGAACGTAGCGATGTGGCCCTTGCCGCTCACTGCTATACAGAGAACGTAGCGATGTGGCCCCTGCCGCTCACTGCTATACAGAGAACATAGCGACGTGGCCCCTACCGCTCACTGCTATACAGAGAAAGTAGCGTTGTGGCCCCTGCCGCTCACTGCTATACAGAAAACGGAGCGATGTGGCCGTTGCTGCTCACTGCTATACAGAGAACGTAGCGATGTGGCCCCTGCCGCTCACTGCTATACAGAGAACGTAGCGATGTGGCCCCTGCCGCTCACTGCTATACAGAGAACGTAGCGATGTGGTCCCTGCCGCTCACTGCATTACAGAGAACGTAGCGATGTCGTCCCTGCCGCTCACTGCTATACAGAGAACGTAGCGATGTGGCCCCTGCCACTCACAGCTATACAGAGAACGTAGCAATGTGGCTCCTGCCGCTCACAGCTATACAGAGAACATAGCAATGTGGCTCCTGCCGCTCACTGCTTTACAGAGAACGTAGCGATGTGGCCCCTGCCGCTCACAGCTATACAGAGAACGTAGCAATGTGGCTCCTGCCGCTCACTGCTATACAGAGAATGCAGCGATGTGGCCCCTGTCGCTCACTGCTATATAGAGAATGTAGCGATGTGGCCCCTACAGCTCACTGCTATACAGAGAATGCAGCGATGTGGCCCCTGCCGCTAACTTCTATACAGAGAACGTAACGATGTGGCCCCTGACGCTCACTGCTATACAGAGAACGTAGCGATGTGGCCCCTGCCGCTCACTGCTATACAGAGAATGTAGCGATGTGGCCCCGGGCGCTCACTGCTATACAAAGCACGCAGCGATGTGGCCCCTGCCGCTCACTGCTATACAGAGAACTTGGCGATGTGGCCCCTGCCGCTCACTGCTATACAGAGAACTTGGCGATGTGGCCCCTGCCGCTCACTGCTATACAGAGAACGTAACGATGTGGCCCCTGCCGCTCACTGCTATACAGAGAACGTAGCGATGCGGCCCCGGACGCTCACTGCTATACAGAGAATGTAGCGATGTGGCCCCTGCCGCTCACTGCTATACAGAGAACGTAGCGATGCGGCCCCTGCCGCTCACTGCTATACAGAGAATGCAGCAATGTGGCCCTGACGCTCACTGCTATACAGAGAACGTAGCGATGTGGTCCCTGCCGCTCACTGCTATACAGAGAATGTAGCGATGTGGTCCCTGCCGCTCACTGCTATACAGAGAACTTGGCGATGTGGCCCTTACCGCTCACTGCTATACAGAAAATGCAGCGATGTGGCCCCGGACGCTCACTGCTATACAGAGAACGTAGCGATGTGGTCCCTGCCGCTCACTGCTATACAGAGAACGTAGCGATGCTGCCCCGGACGCTCACTGCTATACAGAGAATGTAGCGATGTGGCCCCTGCCGCTCACTGCTATACAGAGAACTTGGCGATGTGGCCCTTGCCGCTCACTGCTATACAGAGAACTTGGCGATGTGGCCCCTGCCGCTCACTGCTATACAGAGAACGTAGCAATGTGGCCCCTGCCGCTCACTACTATACAGAGAACGTAGCGATGTGGCCCCTGCCGCTCACTGCTATACAGAGAACTTGGCGATGTGGCCCCTGCCGCTCACTGCTATACAGAGAACGTAGCAATGTGGCCCCTGCCGCTCACTGCTATACAGAGAACGTAGCGATGTGGCCCCTGCCGCTCACTGCTATACAGAGAACGCAGCAATGTGGCCCCTGCCGCTCACTACTATACAGAGAACGTAGCGATGTGGCCCCTGCCGCTCACTGCTATACAGAGAACGTAGCGATGTGGCCCCTGCCGCTCACTGCTATACAGAGAACGTAGCGATGTGGCCCCGGGCGCTCACTGCTATACAGAGAACGCAGCGATGTGGCCCCTGCCGCTCACTACTATAAAGAGAACGTAGCGATGTGGCCCCTGCCGCTCACTGCTATACAGAGAACGTAGCGATGTGGCCCCTGCCGCTCACTGCTTTACAGAGAAAGTAGCGATGTGGTCCCTGCCGCTCACTGCTATACAGAGAACGTAGCGATGTGGTCCCTGCCGCTCACTGCTATACAGAGAACGTAGCGATGTGGCCCTTGCCGCTCACTGCTATACAGAGAACGTAGCGATGTGGCCCCTGCCGCTCACTGCTATACAGAGAACATAGCGACGTGGCCCCTACCGCTCACTGCTATACAGAGAAAGTAGCGATGTGGCCCCTGCCGCTCACTGCTATACAGAAAACGGAGCGATGTGGCCGTTGCTGCTCACTGCTATACAGAGAACGCAGCGATGTGGCCGCTGCTGCTCACTGCTATACAGAGAACGTAGCGATGTGGCCCCTGCCGCTCACTGCTATACAGAGAACGTAGCGATGTGGCCCCTGCCGCTCACTGCTATACAGAGAACGTAGCGATGTGGTCCCTGCCGCTCACTGCATTACAGAGAACGTAGCGATGTCGTCCCTGCCGCTCACTGCTATACAGAGAACGTAGCGATGTGGCCCCTGCCACTCACAGCTATACAGAGAACGTAGCAATGTGGCTCCTGCCGCTCACAGCTATACAGAGAACATAGCAATGTGGCTCCTGCCGCTCACTGCTTTACAGAGAACGTAGCGATGTGGCCCCTGCCGCTCACAGCTATACAGAGAACGTAGCAATGTGGCTCCTGCCGCTCACTGCTATACAGAGAATGCAGCGATGTGGCCCCTGTCGCTCACTGCTATATAGAGAATGTAGCGATGTGGCCCCCTACAGCTCACTGCTATACAGAGAATGCAGCGATGTGGCCCCTGCCGCTAACTTCTATACAGAGAACGTAACGATGTGGCCCCTGCCGCTAACTTCTATACAGAGAACGTAACGATGTGGCCCCTGCCGCTCACTGCTATACAGAGAATGAAGCAATGTGGTCCCTGCCGCTCACTGCTATACAGAGAACGTAGCGATGTGGCCCCTGCCGCTCACTGCTATACAGAGAACGTAGCGATGTGGTCCCTGCCGCTCACTGCTATACAGAGAACGTAGCGATGTGGCCCCTGCCACTCACTGCTATACAGAGAAGGTAGCGATGTGGTCCCTGCCGCTCACTGCTATACAGAGAACGTAGCGATGTGGCCCTTGACGATCACTGCTATACAGAGAATGTAGCGATGTGGCCCCTACCGCTCCCTGCTATACAGAGAACGTAGCGATGTGGCCCCTGCCGCTCACTGCTATACAGAGAACGTAGCGATGTGGCCCCGGGCGCTCACTGCTATACAGAGAACACAGCGATGTGGCCCCTGCCGCTCACTACTATACAGAGAACGTAGCGATGTGGCCCCTGCCGCTCACTGCTACACAGAGAACGTAGCGATGTGGCCCCTGCCGCTCACTGCTATACAGAGAACGTAGCGATGTGGTCCCTGCCGCTCACTGCTATACAGAGAACGTAGCGATGTGGCCCCTGCCGCTCACTGCTATACAGAGAACGTAGCGATGTGGCCCCGGCGCTCACTGCTATACAGAGAACGCAGCGATGTGGCCCCTGCCGCTCACTACTATACAGAGAACGTAGCGATGTGGCCCCTGCCGCTCACTGCTATACAGAGAACGTAGCGATGTGGCCCCTGCCGCTCACTGCTTTACAGAGAAAGTAGCGATGTGGCCCCTACCGCTCCCTGCTATACAGAGAACGTAGCGATGTGGCCCCTGCCGCTCACTGCTATACAGAGAATGTAGCGATGTGGCCCCTACCGCTCACTACTATACAGAGAACGTAGCGATGTGGCCCCTGCCGCTCACTGCTACACAGAGAACGTAGCGATGTGGCCCCTGCCGCTCACTGCTATACAGAGAACGTAGCGATGTGGCCCCTGCCGCTCACTGCTATACAGAGAACGTAGCAATGTGGCCCCTGCCGCTCACTACTATACAGAGAACGTAGCGATGTGGCCCCTGCCGCTCACTGCTATACAGAGAACTTGGCGATGTGGCCCCTGCCGCTCACTGCTATACAGAGAACGTAGCAATGTGGCCCCTGCCGCTCACTGCTATACAGAGAACGTAGCAATGTGGCCCCTGCCGCTCACTGCTATACAGAGAACGTAGCGATGTGGCCCCTGCCGCTCACTGCTATACAGAGAACGTAGCAATGTGGCCCCTGCCGCTCACTGCTATACAGAGAACGTAGCGATGTGGCCCCTGCCGCTCACTGCTATACAGAGAACGCAGCAATGTGGCCCCTGCCGCTCACTACTATACAGAGAACGTAGCGATGTGGCCCCTGCCGCTCACTGCTATACAGAGAACGTAGCGATGTGGCCCCTGCCGCTCACTGCTATACAGAGAACGTAGCGATGTGGCCCCGGGCGCTCACTGCTATACAGAGAACGCAGCGATGTGGCCCTGCCGCTCACTACTATAAAGAGAACGTAGCGATGTGGCCCCTGCCGCTCACTGCTATACAGAGAACGTAGCGATGTGGCCCCTGCCGCTCACTGCTTTACAGAGAAAGTAGCGATGTGGTCCCTGCCGCTCACTGCTATACAGAGAACGTAGCGATGTGGTCCCTGCCGCTCACTGCTATACAGAGAACGTAGCGATGTGGCCCTTGCCGCTCACTGCTATACAGAGAACGTAGCGATGTGGCCCCTGCCGCTCACTGCTATACAGAGAACATAGCGACGTGGCCCCTACCGCTCACTGCTATACAGAGAAAGTAGCGTTGTGGCCCCTGCCGCTCACTGCTATACAGAAAACGGAGCGATGTGGCCGTTGCTGCTCACTGCTATACAGAGAACGCAGCGATGTGGCCGCTGCTGCTCACTGCTATACAGAGAACGTAGCGATGTGGCCCCTGCCGCTCACTGCTATACAGAGAACGTAGCGATGTGGCCCCTGCCGCTCACTGCTATACAGAGAACGTAGCGATGTGGTCCCTGCCGCTCACTGCATTACAGAGAACGTAGCGATGTCGTCCCTGCCGCTCACTGCTATACAGAGAACGTAGCGATGTGGCCCCTGCCACTCACAGCTATACAGAGAACGTAGCAATGTGGCTCCTGCCGCTCACAGCTATACAGAGAACATAGCAATGTGGCTCCTGCCGCTCACTGCTTTACAGAGAACGTAGCGATGTGGCCCCTGCCGCTCACAGCTATACAGAGAACGTAGCAATGTGGCTCCTGCCGCTCACTGCTATACAGAGAATGCAGCGATGTGGCCCCTGTCGCTCACTGCTATATAGAGAATGTAGCGATGTGGCCCCTACAGCTCACTGCTATACAGAGAATGCAGCGATGTGGCCCCTGCCGCTAACTTCTATACAGAGAACGTAACGATGTGGCCCCTGCCGCTAACTTCTATACAGAGAACGTAACGATGTGGCCCCTGCCGCTCACTGCTATACAGAGAATGAAGCAATGTGGTCCCTGCCGCTCACTGCTATACAGAGAACGTAGCGATGTGGCCCCTGCCGCTCACTGCTATACAGAGAACGTAGCGATGTGGTCCCTGCCGCTCACTGCTATACAGAGAACGTGGCGATGTGGCCCCTGCCACTCACTGCTATACAGAGAAGGTAGCGATGTGGTCCCTGCCGCTCACTGCTATACAGAGAACGTAGCGATGTGGCCCTTGACGATCACTGCTATACAGAGAATGTAGCGATGTGGCCCCTACCGCTCCCTGCTATACAGAGAACGTAGCGATGTGGCCCCTGCCGCTCACTGCTATACAGAGAACGTAGCGATGTGGCCCCGGGCGCTCACTGCTATACAGAGAACACAGCGATGTGGCCCCTGCCGCTCACTACTATACAGAGAACGTAGCGATGTGGCCCCTGCCGCTCACTGCTACACAGAGAACGTAGCGATGTGGCCCCTGCCGCTCACTGCTATACAGAGAACGTAGCGATGTGGTCCCTGCCGCTCACTGCTATACAGAGAACGTAGCGATGTGGCCCCTGCCGCTCACTGCTATACAGAGAACGTAGCGATGTGGCCCCGGCGCTCACTGCTATACAGAGAACGCAGCGATGTGGCCCCTGCCGCTCACTACTATACAGAGAACGTAGCGATGTGGCCCCTGCCGCTCACTGCTATACAGAGAACGTAGCGATGTGGCCCCTGCCGCTCACTGCTTTACAGAGAAAGTAGCGATGTGGCCCCTACCGCTCCCTGCTATACAGAGAACGTAGCGATGTGGCCCCTGCTGCTCACTGCTATACAGAGAATGTAGCGATGTGGCCCCTACCGCTCACTACTATACAGAGAACGTAGCGATGTGGCCCCTGCCGCTCACTGCTATACAGAGAACGTAGCGATGTGGTCCCTATCGCTCACTGCTATACAGAGAACGTAGCGATGTGGTCCCTGCCGGTAACTGCTATACAGAGAACTTAGCGATGTGGCCCCTGCCGCTCACTGCTATACAGAGAACATAGCGATGTGGCCCCTATCGCTCACTGCTATACAGAGAACGTAGCGATGTGGCCCCTGCCGCTCACTGCTATACAGAGAACGTAGCGATGTGGCCCCTGCCGCTCACTGCTATACAGAGAACTTAGCGATGTGGCCCCCTTCCGCTCACTGCTATACAGAGAACGTAGCGATGTGGCCCCTGCCGCTCACTGCTATACAGAGAACATAGCGATGTGGCCCCTGCCGCTCACTGCTATACAGAGAATGTAGCGATGTGGCCCCTACCGCTCACTGCTATACAGAGAACGTAGCGATGTGGCGCCTGCCGCTCACTGCTATACAGAGAACGCAGCAATGTGGCCCCTGCCGCTCACTACTATACAGAGAACGTAGCGATGTGGCCCTGCCGCTCACTGCTATACAGAGAACGTAGCGATGTGGTCCCTGCCGCTCACTGCTATACAGAGAACGTAGCGATGTGGCCCCTGCCACTCACTGCTATACAGAGAACGTAGCGATGTGGTCCCTGCCGCTCACTGCTATACAGAGAACGTAGCGATGTGGCCCTTGACGATCACTGCTATACAGAGAATGTAGCGATGTGGCCCCTACCGCTCCCTGCTATACAGAGAACGTAGCGATGTGGGCCCTGCCGCTCACTGCTATACAGAGAACGTAGCGATGTGGCCCCGGGCGCTCACTGCTATACAGAGAACGCAGCAATGTGGCCCCTGCCGCTCACTACTATACAGAGAACGTAGCAATGTGGCCCCTGCCGCTCACTGCTATACAGAGAACGTAGCGATGTGGCCCTGCCGCTCACTGCTTTACAGAGAAAGTAGCGATGTGGTCCCTGCCGCTCACTGCTATACAGAGAACGTAGCGATGTGGTCTCTACCGCTCACTGCTATACAGAGAACGTAGCGATGTGGCCCCTACCGCTCACTGCTATACAGAGAACGTAGCGATGTGGCCCCTGCCGCTCACTGCTATACAGAGAACGTAGCGATGTGGCCCTTGCCGCTCACTGCTATACAGAGAACGTAGCGATGTGGCCCCTGCCGCTCACTGCTATACAGAGAACGCAGCGATGTGGCCCCTGCCGCTCACTGCTATACAGAGAACGTAGCGATGTGGTCCCTGCCGCTCACTGCTATACAGAGAACGTAGCGATGTGGCCCCTGCCGCTCACTGCTATACAGAGAACGTAGCGATGTGGCCCCTGCCGCTCACTACTATACAGAGAACGTAGCGATGTGGCCCCTGCCGCTCACTGCTATACAGAGAACGTAGCGATGTGGCCCCTGCCGCTCACTGCTTTACAGAGAAAGTAGCGATGTGGCCCCTACCGCTCCCTGCTATACAGAGAACGTAGCGATGTGGCCCCTGCCGCTCACTGCTATACAGAGAATGTAGCGATGTGGCCCCTACCGCTCACTGCTATACAGAGAACGTAGCGATGTGGCCCCTGCCGCTCACTGCTATACAGAGAACGTAGCGATGTGGCCCCTGCCGCTCACTGCTATACAGAGAACGTAGCGATGTGGTCCCTGCCGCTCACTGCTATACAGAGAACGTAGCGATGTGGCCCCTGCCGCTCACTGCTATACAGAGAACGTAGCGATGTGGCCCCGGGCGCTCACTGCTATACATAGAACGCAGCGATGTGGCCCCTGCCGCTCACTACTATACAGAGAACGTAGCGATGTGGCCCCTGCCGCTCACTGCTATACAGAGAACGTAGCGATGTGGCCCCTGCCGCTCACTGCTTTACAGAGAAAGTAGCGATGTGGCCCCTACCGCTCCCTGCTATACAGAGAACGTAGCGATGTGGCCCCTGCCGCTCACTGCTATACAGAGAATGTAGCGATGTGGCCCCTACCGCTCACTGCTATACAGAGAACGTAGCGATGTGGCGCCGGGCGCTCACTGCTATACAGAGAACGCAGCAATGTGGCCCCTGCCGCTCACTACTATACAGAGAACGTAGCGATGTGGCCCCTGACGCTCACTGCTATACAGAGAACGTAGCGATGTGGTCCCTGCCGCTCACTGCTATACAGAGAACGTAGCGATGTGGCCCCTGCCACTCACTGCTATACAGAGAACGTAGCGATGTGGTCCCTGCCGCTCATTGCTATACAGAGAACGTAGCGATGTGGCCCTTGACGATCACTGCTATACAGAGAATGTAGCGATGTGGCCCCTACCGCTCCCTGCTATACAGAGAACGTAGCGATGTGGCCCCTGCCGCTCACTGCTATACAGAGAACGTAGCGATGTGGCCCCGGGCGCTCACTGCTATACAGAGAACGCAGCAATGTGGCCCCTGCCGCTCACTACTATACAGAGAACGTAGCAATGTGGCCCCTGCCGCTCACTGCTATACAGAGAACGTAGCGATGTGGCCCCTGCCGCTCACTGCTTTACAGAGAAAGTAGCGATGTGGTCCCTGCCGCTCACTGCTATACAGAGAACGTAGCAATGTGGCTCCTGCCGCTCACTACTATACAGAGAACGTAGCGATGTGGTCTCTACCGCTCACTGCTATACAGAGAACGTAGCGATGTGGCCCCTGCCGCTCACTGCTATACAGAGAACGTAGCGATGTGGCCCTTGCCGCTCACTGCTATACAGAGAACGTAGCGATGTGGCCCCTGCCGCTCACTGCTATACAGAGAACGCAGCGATGTGGCCCCTGCCGCTCACTGCTATACAGAAAACGCAGCGATGTGGCCGTTGCTGCTCACTGCTATACAGAGAACGTAGCGATGTGGCCCCTGCCGCTCACTGCTATACAGAGAACGTAGCGATGTGGCCCCTGCCGCTCACTGCTATACAGAAAACGCAGCGATGTGGCCGTTGCTGCTCACTGCTATACAGAGAACGCAGCGATGTGGCCGTTGCTGCTCACTGCTATACAGAGAACGTAGCGACGTGGCCCCTGCCGCTCACTGCTATACAGAGAACGTAGCGATGTGGTCCCTGCCGCTCACTGCTATACAGAGAACGTAGCGATGTGGTCCCTGCCGCTCACTGCTATACAGAGAACGTAGCGATGTGGCCCTTGCCGCTCACTGCTATACAGAGAACGTAGCGATGTGGCCCCTGCCGCTCACTGCTATCCAGAGAACATAGCGACGTGGCCCCTGCCGCTCACTGCTATACAGAGAAAGTAGCGATGTGGCCCCTGCCGCTCACTGCTATACAGAGAACGTAGCGATGTGGCCCCTGCCGCTCACTGCTATACAGAGAACGCAGCGATGTGGCCGCTGCTGCTCACTGCTATACAGAGAACGTAGCGATGTGGCCCCTACCGCTCACTGCTATACAGAGAACGTAGCGATGTGGCCCCTGCCGCTCACTGCTATACAGAGAACGTAGCGACGTGGCCCCTGCCGCTCATTGCTTTACAGAGAACGTAGCAATGTGGCTCCTGCCGCTCACTGCTTTACAGAGAACGTAGCGATGTGGCCCCTGCCGCTCACTGCTTTACAGAGAACGTAGCAATGTGGCCCCGGACGCTCACTGCTATACAGAGAACACAGCGATGTGGCCCCTGCCGCTCACAGCTATACAGAGAACGTAGCAATGTGGCTCCTGCCGCTCACTGCTATACAGAGAATGCAGCGATGTGGCCCCTGCCGCTCACTGCTATATAGAGAATGTAGCGATGTGGCCCCTACCGCTCACTGCTATACAGAGAATGCAGCGATGTGGCCTTTGCCGCTCACTTCTATACAGAGAACGTAACGATGTGGCCCCTGCCGCTCACTGCTATACAGAGAATGAAGCGATGTGGCCCCTGCCGCTCACTGCTATACAGAGAACATAGCGATGTGGCCCCTGCCGGTCACTGCTTTACAGAGAACGTAGTGATGTGGTCCCTGCCGCTCACTGCTATACAGAGAACGTAGCGATGTGGCCCCTGCCGGTCACTGCTTTACAGAGAACGTAGTGATGTGGTCCCTGCCGCTCACTGCTATACAGAGAACATAGCGATGTGGCCCCTACCGCTCACTGCTATACAGAGAACGTAGCGATGTGGCCCCTGCTGCTCACTGCTATACAGAGAACGTAGCGATGTGGCCCCTGCCACTCACTGCTATACAGAGAACGCAGCGATGTGGCCCCTGCCGCTCACTGCTATACAGAGAACGTAGCGATGTGGCCCCTGCCGCTCACTGCTATACAGAGAATGCAGCGATGTGGCCCCTGCCGCTCACTTCTATACAGAGAACGTAACGATGTGGCCCCTGCCGCTCACTGCTATACAGAGAACGTAGCGATGTGGCCCCTGCCGTTCACTGCTATACAGAGAACCTAGCGATGTGGCCCCTGCTGCTCCCTGCTATACAGAGAACGCAGCGATGTGGCCCCTGCCGCTCACTGCTATACAGAGAACGTAGCGATGTGGCCCCTGCCGCTCACTGCTATACAGAGAACGTAGTGATGTGGCCCCTGCCGCTCACTGCTATACAGAGAACGTAGCGATGTGGCCCCTGCCGCTCACTGCTATACAGATAACATAGCGATGTGGCCCCTGCCGCTCACTGCTATACAGAGAACGTAGCGATGTGGCCCCTGCCGCTCACTGCTATACAGAGAACGTAGCGATGTGGCCCCTGCCGCTCACTGCTATACAGAGAACGTAGCGATGTGGCCCCTGCCGCTCACTGCTATACAGATAACATAGCGATGTGGCCCCTGCCGCTCACTGCTATACAGAGAACGTAGCGATGTGGCCCCTGCCGCTCACTGCTATACAGTGAACGTAGCGATGTGGCCCCTGCCGCTCACTGCTATACAGAGAATGCAGCGATGTGGCCCCTGGCTCTCACTACTATACAGAGAATGTAGCGATGTGGCCCCTGCCGTTCACTGCTATACAGAGAACGTAGCGATGTGGCCCCTGCCGCTCACTGCTATACAGAGAACGTAGCGATGTGGCCCCTGCCGCTCACTGCTATACAGAGAATGCAGCGATGTGGCCCCTGGCTCTCACTACTATACAGAGAACGTAGCGATGTGGCCCCTGCCGCTCACTGCTATACAGAGAACGTAGCGATGTGGCCCCTGCCGTTCACTGCTATACAGAGAATGTAGCGATGTGGCCCCGGGCGCTCACTGCTATACAAAGCACGCAGCGATGTGGCCCCTGCCGCTCACTGCTATACAGAGAACGTGGCGATGTGGCCCCTGCCGCTCACTGCTATACAGAGAACGTGGCGATGTGGCCCCTGCCGCTCACTGCTATACAGAGAACGTAACGATGTGGCCCCTGCCGCTCACTGCTATACAGAGAACGTAGCGATGTGGCCCCGGACGCTCACTGCTATACAGAGAATGTAGCGATGTGGCCCCTGCCGCTCACTGCTATACAGAGAACGTAGCGATGCGGCCCCTGCCGCTCACTGCTATACAGAGAATGCAGCAATGTGGCCCCTGACGCTCACTGCTATACAGAGAACGTAGCGATGTGGCCCCTGCCGCTCACTGCTATACAGAGAACTTGGCGATGTGGCCCTTGCCGATCCCTGCTATACAGAGAATGCAGCAATGTGGCCCCTGACGCTCACTGCTATACAGAGAACGTAGCGATGTGGCCCCTGCCGCTCACTGCTATACAGAGAATGTAGCGATGTGGCCCCGGACGCTCACTGCTATACAGAGAACGTAGCGATGTGGTCCCTGCCGCTCACTGCTATACAGAGAACGTAGCGATGCGGCCCCGGACGCTCACTGCTATACAGAGAATGTAGCGATGTGGCCCCTGCCGCTCACTGCTATACAGAGAACTTAGCGATGTGGCCCTTGCCGCTCACTGCTATACAGAGAACTTGGCGATGTGGCCCCTGCCGCTCACTGCTATACAGAGAACGTAGCAATGTGGCCCCTGCCGCTCACTACTATACAGAGAACGTAGCGATGTGGCCCCTGCCGCTCACTGCTATACAGAGAACTTGGCGATGTGGCCCCTGCCGCTCACTGCTATACAGAGAACGTAGCAATGTGGCCCCTGCCGCTCACTGCTATACAGAGAACGTAGCGACGTGGCCCCTGCCGCTCACTGCTATACAGAGAACGTAGCGATGTGGTCCCTGCCGCTCACTGCTATACAGAGAACGTAGCGATGCGGCCCCTGCCGCTCACTGCTATACAGAGAATGCAGCAATGTGGCCCCTGACGCTCACTGCTATACAGAGAACGTAGCGATGTGGCCCCTGCCGCTCACTGCTATACAGAGAACTTGGCGATGTGGCCCTTGCCGATCCCTGCTATACAGAGAATGCAGCAATGTGGCCCCTGACGCTCACTGCTATACAGAGAACGTAGCGATGTGGCCCCTGCCGCTCACTGCTATACAGAGAATGTAGCGATGTGGCCCCGGACGCTCACTGCTATACAGAGAACGTAGCGATGTGGTCCCTGCCGCTCACTGCTATACAGAGAACGTAGCGATGCGGCCCCGGACGCTCACTGCTATACAGAGAATGTAGCGATGTGGCCCCTGCCGCTCACTGCTATACAGAGAACTTGGCGATGTGGCCCTTGCCGCTCACTGCTATACAGAGAACTTGGCGATGTGGCCCCTGCCGCTCACTGCTATACAGAGAACGTAGCAATGTGGCCCCTGCCGCTCACTACTATACAGAGAACGTAGCGATGTGGCCCCTGCCGCTCACTGCTATACTGAGAACTTGGCGATGTGGCCCCTGCCGCTCACTGCTATACAGAGAACGTAGCAATGTGGCCCCTGCCGCTCACTGCTATACAGAGAACGTAGCGACGTGGCCCCTGCCGCTCACTGCTATACAGAGAACGTAGCGATGTGGTCCCTGCCGCTCACTGCTATACAGAGAACGTAGCGATGTGGCCCCTACCGCTCACTGCTATACAGAGAACGTAGTGATGTGGCCCCTGCTCTGTCCTCATGTGTCAGGGAGTAATGCCGCTGGTGGTTACACTTTTAATAGACGTCAGACACCAATCTGTACATTTTCTCTTACAAAGGTGCCGGCAGTGGACAATAGATCGGGGGTGTGATCTAGCTCCACCCACAAAACGTCTGCCGCCTGTCTTGGAATGTAATCTGCTGGGCGTGCCGCAAACAAACCGTTATTGCGCACAGCCCGCCTCAGGCCCGTTTCTGCGCACCGCCAGCCCCACGCCCGTTACTGCGCTCCGCCCGACGCCCGTTACTGTGTACTGGCCGCCTCACGCCAGTTACTACGCAACGCCAGCCCCACGCCAGTTACTACGCAACGCCAGCCCCACACCAGTTACTACGCAACGCCAGCCCCACGCCAGTTACTACGCAACGCCAGCCCCACACCAGTTACTACGCAACGCCAGCCCCACGCCAGTTACTACGCCACGCCAGCCCCACGCCAGTTACTACGCAACGCCAGCCCCACGCCAGTTACTACGCAACGCCAGCCCCACGCCAGTTACTACGCAACGCCAGCCCCACGCCAGTTACTACGCAACGCCAGCCCCACGCCATTTACTACGCAACGCCAGCCCCACGCCAGTTACTACGCAACGCCAGCCCCACGCCAGTTACTACGCAACGCCAGCCCCACGCCAGTTACTACGCCACGCCAGCCCCACGCCAGTTACTACGCCACGCCAGCCCCACGCCAGTTACTACGCCACGCCAGCCCCACGCCAGTTACTACGCAACGCCAGCCCCACGCCTGTTACTGTGCACCGCCCAATGCCCGTTACTGCGCACCTCACGCCCGTTACTGCGCAACGCCCACCTAACGCCCGTTACTAAGTAAAGACTTAAGAAGAAACAGACTCTCCAAAAAATGTTTACAAAAAGTCACCTCTGATATCGGACCCTAAAGAGGCGAGACAAGTGAAGCATGAAAATCACCGCTCATCTGCACGGCCCCATTGAAGTGAATGGGTCCGGATTCACTGCGGGTGCAATGCGTTCACGTCACGCATTGCACCCTCGCGGAATTCTCGCCCGTGAAGTCCGCGTGGGTGCAATGCGTCAGTTTTGTCTGCGATTGCTTTCAGTTTTTTTTGCAATGCGTTTTGATGCGTTTTTCACGCGCGTGATAAAGAACTGAAGGTTTTCAAACAACATCTCCTAGCAACCATCAGTGAAAAACGCAACGCATCCGCAAAATATAGAACATGCTGCGATTTTTACGCAACGCAGAAGTGATGTCACCGCTCATCTGCACAGCCCCATTGAAATGAATGGGTCCGGATTCAGTGCGGGTGCTATGCGTTCACATCGCGCATTGCACCCGCGTGGAAAACTTGCTCGTGTAAAAGGGGCCTTAAGGGAGCGGAGTGCTGTGGAGGTCACAGTTAAGGGGACGGTCCACTATGGTAAGGGGCAGATTGCTGTAGAGGCCACTGTTAAGGGGGCGGAGAGTTGTGGAAATCACTGTTAAGGAGATGGGGTACTGTGGAGGTCACTAATAAAGGGGCGGCCACTGTGGAGGTCACTGTTAAGGGGGCAGCGTGCTGTGGAGGTTACTGTTAAGGGGTGGACCGCTGTGGAGGTTATTGTTAAGGCAGTGGGCTGCTGTGGAAGTCACTGTTAAAGGGGTGGGCTGCTGTGGAGATCACTGTTAAGGCAGCAGGGTAATGTGGAAGTCACTGTTAAAGGGACGGGTGCTGTAGAGGTCTCTGTTGAGGGGGCAGGGAACAGTGGAGATCACTGTTAAGGGAGTGGGGTACTGTGAAGGTGACTGTTAAGGGGGCAGTGTGCTGTGGAGGTCAACATTAAAGGGACAGGTCAGTGTGAGGGGGGATCACTGTTAAGGAGGGGGACCTGTGGAGGTCACAGTTAAAGGGGTGGGCTGCTGTTAAAGGTCAAAGTTAAGGGGGTGGTCTGCTGTGGACAACCCATGTTAAGGAGGCGGGGCACTGTGGGTGGGTGGGGGTCAGTGTTAAAGGGTGGGGGGCTGTGGAGTTTACTTTTAAGGGAACGGGGTGCTGTAGAGGTCACGTTATGGGGGTACTGTGATATCTTTTAACCTCCCACATAAACATGATATGATGAAATATCCCCGTGTGAAGCCGGGTCTCTTATATATCGCGGGGGGTATGGAGTGACACTAATCGAGACAGCCTGGCTGCTAGATAATACCTATATAGCCGGGGCACAGAGTCCACACCCCCTCATGTAAGTGCGAGGTCTCATATTCGCTCACAAAAAGCGGAGAGAGTTGGGAGGTTCCCGGTAAGCGGCTCCTGGCAGAGTTTAGGCATCGGTCGTAGTTCCACTTGAAATTAACGTAGAGAGTTTCCAGTAAATGAATCTCTGATGAAGTCTCGCCTGAAGAGGGGGCGTTACAATGTGAAATCTGATGCCAAATATGGAGAAACGGTCCAATAAATTCCGTAATGTTGTTAGGGGTGGTTAATAGTAAGGAGCATATCATCCGCAGAGGCGGACCTTGCATTCTCGGGAACCGATCACTAGGACGGAGAGTGCCGGGGAAAGGGGGCGTCCCTGACGCGAGCCGCGACTACTATGGTAGGTAGTGGGGAATCTGGGGGCAGCGTGAGGTGCGCAGTGGGGGTGGTGTAAAGAGTTTGTACAGAACGTAAAAGGCTCCCGAAATACCGGCAGCGGTCAAGACCTGGTAAAGCTAAGCCCAAGAGAGTCCGAGGCCAGCCGTGAGGTACGCTGGGATTTCACCCACCTTCGGCACCCGGGGTGAGCCCCAACCGGTCAGAGGGTATTAAAGCAGGGAGGCGGCGATGACGGCGTTTTGTGTGGGTGTAAAGCGCTTAAGGTCGGCATTATGGGACGTAATTGGCCGGACGGGAGGTCAGGCTGCGGGATCACTGGAATGAAGGCAGTGCGCCCCCGTGGAGGATATAACTGCACAGACCAAAATCCACCTAGTCCTGGCAACTTACCGTTTTTAAGGGACATTACCGCCGTGTCTATGAGCCTCCTAACTAGTGCTCAGCGAACTATTGATTTGCGGGTTCGGGGTATCGAAGATTTCTGATAGAATGCCGCGATGTCCCGTGCAGGGTCGTTGCTAGGTTAAAACATTCGAGGCCTTGGCCCTGATGTGTTGTCCCGAGCCCCAAATGTCCAGCCTGCCAGTGTAAGGACAGCAATACAATGAAGGACCTGTAGTGACATCATAGGTCATGTGACCAGTAAAACAGGCAGTGGTTGAGAAGGACCTGCGATGATGTCACCATCATGTGACCAGTAAGATAGGCAGTGGTTGAGAAGGACCTGCGATGATGTCACCATCATGTGACCAGTAAGATAGGCAGTGGTTGAGAAGGACCTGCGATGATGTCACCATCATATGACCAGTAAAACAGGCAGTGGTTGAGAAGGACCTGCGATGATGTCACCATCATGTGACCAGTAAGATAGGCAGTGGTTGAGAAGGACCTGCGATGATGTCACCATCATGTGACCAGTAAGATAGGCAGTGGTTGAGAAGGACCTGCGATGATGTCACCATCATGTGACCAGTAAAACAGGCAGTGGTTGAGAAGGACCTGCGATGATGTCACCATCATGTGACCAGTAAAACAGGCAGTGGTTGAGAAGGACCTGCGATGATGTCACCATCATGTGACCAGTAAAACAGGCAGTGGTTGAGAAGGACCTGCGATGATGTCACCATCATGTGACCAGTAAGATAGGCAGTGGTTGAGAAGGACCTGCGATGATGTCACCATCATGTGACCAATGCAGAAGAGGAGGAGGAGAAGTCCTGGGGAAAAAGCTGTGGAGGAGAGGTAAGTGAAGGGAGAGGCAGAGCAATGCTGGGAGTTGTAGTTATTTAACTGGGACTGTATGTTGGAGGGGACTGTGGGAGGGGATTATGTTATTAAGGGCGGGTTCACATCACCGTTCTGGATTCCATTTTTGTTTTCCGTTATAAGTCTTTAACCACTTCCCGACCGCCTAACGCACAACTGCGTTCTCGCGGCGGTCGGGCTGTTCTGGGGCGCCGCAGATCTGCGTCATCTCGCGAGACGCGAGATTTCCTGTGAACGCGCGCGCACGCGCGCGCGCGTTCACAGTAGCGGGCGTCTCAGGAGTTTAACTACAGCCTGCCAGCGATGATCCATCGCTGGCAGGCTGTAGATGCGATATAAATCGCATCAAACAAGTATATCAGACGCTGTTTTGTGAACAGCGTCTGATATACTGCTACCTGGTCCTCTGGTGGTCCCATTTGCTGGGATCGACCACCAGAGGACCAGGTAACTATGTAAAGTTGCACCAAACACTACACTAACCCCCACCCCCTCACCTATTAACCCCTTGTTAACCCCTTGATCACCCCATCTAGACCCCCTGATCACCCCCTGTCATTGATCACACCCCTTGTAAGGCTCCATTCAGACGTCCAAATGTGTTTTGCGGATCCGTGGATTCACGGATCCGCGGATCAGATCCGCGGATCTGCGGATCCACAGATCCTCAAAACACGGACACCGGCAATGCGCTTTCCGCATTTTGCAGATCCGCACATTGCCAGAACTATATAGAAAATGCTTTTTCTTGTCCGCAATTGCGGACAAAAATAGGACATGTTCTATATTTTTGCGGAACGGAAGTGCAGACCCGGAAGCGCGGATCCGTAATTCCGGATCCGAGCAGGACAAAGTCTGTCCCCATAGAAATGAATGGGTCCGCAATTCCGTTCCGCAAACAGAATTTCGGACGTATGAATGGGGCATAAGGGCCCCTTATCCCCGCCAGTTAGTTAGCTACTTGTTAGGTAGTTAGCGCCCAGCCCACCGCACCGCAGTCACTGATTTTGGCAGAGATTTTTTCATCCACATTGACCGATGCGAATGAAGAAATCTGTGCCGTTCATTTTTTTTTTTTTTTCAGCCCAGCGGCTGAATGGAAAAAAAAAATCTCATTCCCCGTCTGCTCAATATACGGAGAATCGCAGAAACTCCTAATGCTGGCCATACGTGTAATGATTGCGGAGACCCTCAAATGCCAGGGCAGTATAAACACCCCACATGTGACCCCATTTTAGAAAGAAGACACCCCAAGGTATTCCGTGAGGGGTATGGCGAGTTCATGCAAAATTTTATTTTTTGTCACAAGTTAGTGGAATATGAGACTTTGTAAAAAATAAAAATCAATTTCCTCTAACTTGTGCCAAAAATTTTTTTTTTCTGTGAACTCACCATACCCCTCATAGAATACCTTGGGGTGTCTTCTTTCCACAATGGGGTCACATGTGGGGTATTTACACTGCCCTGGCATTTTAGGGGTCCTAAAGTGCGAGAAGAAAAATGCGTAAAAATGGCCTGTGAAATCCTGAAGGTACTCATTGGTTTTAGGGCCCCTTTGCGCATCTTGGCTGCAAAAAAGTGTCACTCATGTGGTATCGCCGTACTCAGGAGAAGTAGGGCAATGTGTTTTGGGGTGTATTTTTATATATACCCATACTTTGTGTGAGAAATATCTCTGTAAATGACAACTTTTTAAATTTTTTTATTCAAAGTTGTCAATTTACAGAGATATTTCTCTCACACAGTATGGGTATATGTAAAATACACCTCAAACACATCGCTCACTCTCCTGAGTGCAGCGATACCATGAGTACTTTGCAGCAAATGCACAAAGGCTCAAATTCAATGAGTAACTTTAGGAGGGCATTTTACGCATTTTCTTCTCACGCTTTAGGGCCCCTAAAATGCCAGGACAGTATAAATACCCCACATGTGACCCCATTTTGGAAGAAGACACCCCAAGGTATTCGCTGAGGGGCATAGTGAGTCCATGAAAAATTAAACTTTTGTTAAAAGTTAGCGGAAAGGAGACTTTGTGAGAAAAACTATAAAAAAATCAATTTCCACTAACTTGTGCCAAAAAAAAATTTTTCTATCAACTCGCCATGCCCCTCATGGAATACCTTGGGGTGTCTTCTTTCCAAAATGGGGTCACATATGGGGTATTTATACTGCCCTGGCATTTTAGGGGCCCTAAAGTGCGAGAAGAAAAATGCGTAAAAATGCCCTCCTAAAAGGTACTCATTGGAATTTGGGCCCCTTTGTGCATCTTGGCACAAAGGGGCCCAAAAAAAATATGTGGGGTATTTATACTGTCCTGGCATTTTAGGGGCCCCTAAAGCATGAGAAGAAGTCTGGAATCCAAATGCGTAAAAATGCCCTGTGAAATCCTAAAGGTACTCATTGGTTTTAGGGCCCCTTTGCGCACCCAGCCTGCAAAAAAGTGTCACACATGTGGTATCCCCGTACTCAGGAGAAGTAGCGCAATGTGTTTTGGGGTGTATTTTTATATATACACATGCTGGGTGTGAGAAATATCTCTGTAAATGACAACTTTTTAATTTTTTTTATACAAAGTTGTCAGTTTACAGAGATATTTCTCTCACCCAACATGGGTATATGTAAATACACCCAAGCATATGCCCTACTTCTCCTGAGTACAGCGATACCACATGTGTGACTTTTTTGCAGCCTGGATGCATAAAGGCTCAAATTCAACGAGTACCTTTAGCTTTTACATGGCGGCTCACAATTTAGCCCCGCCCAAAATGCCAGAACAGTAAACACACCCCACAAGTGACCCCATTTCGGAAAGTAGACACCCCAAGGTATTCACAGAGGGGCATAGTGAGTCCGTCTGAGATTTTATTTTTTTTTGCCAGAAGTTAGCAGAAATGGAAACTTTATTATATATTTTTTTTTCCTCAGAAAGTGTCATTTTCCGCTAACTTGTGAAAAAAAATGAAATGATACATGAACTCACCATGCCCCTCCGCGAATACTTTGGGGTGTCTTCTATCTAAAATGGTGTCATTTGGGGGGAATTTATACTTTCCTGACATTCTAGCACCTGAAGAAACATGACAGGCGCTCAGAAAGTCAGAGCTGCTTCACAATGCCGAAATTCACTTTTTTGCACCATGGTTTGTAAACGCTATAACTTTTACCCAAACCAATAAATATACACTTATTGGATTTTTTTTTATCAAAGACATGTAGAACAATAAATTTAGAGAAAAATTTACATACAAATGTATTTTTTTTTGAAAAATTTTACAACAGAAAGTGAAAAATGTCATTTTTTTGCAAAAATGTCGTTAAATTTTTATTAATAGCAAAAAAAGTAAAAATGTCAGCAACAATGAAATACCACCAAATGAAAGCTCTATTAGTGAGAAGAAAAGGAGGTAAAATTCATTTGGGTGGTAAGTTGCATGACGGAGCAATAAACTGTGAAAGTAGCGCAGTGCAGAATTGTAAAAAGTGGCCTGGTCATTAAGGGGGTTTAAGCTAGGGGGGCTGAAGTGGTTAAGAGTCATTCCATTTTCCTCCATCCAAATAGAAGTCTATGGGCCGCAGAACAGATCCGTCTAGTTTCCGTCATGCAGGAGCCTACCACAATAATGTATCGTCCAGTGGGGTCCCTGGTAGTCGACTCAATCTTTAAGGGCAGCCTCTGCTGTTACTGGGGAGCGGCACATGAGCCACCAGGGCGTAGCAGTCACGGCAATACCTCCGACATTGGGGAAATGAGATTCTGGGATACAAATGATATCGGGCCGGTCATATTGGAGGAAAGCCGTATGCCTCTTCTGAGGTGATGTTATGGGATATGACTCTACACGTGACAGAAGGCAGCGGACAGACCGTGGAACCAGGTCACGCCCAGAGGAGATCAAATGGAGAAAAAAACGGGAAGGCATTAAAAAAAATGAGTCAAACGTGAACCACGTATCGTCAGGAAGGGAATCCGGAACTCCTCCAACATTAACGGTCAGAAACCACGCGCCAAACCAAACGCGTTCACCACGTGTCCTGAAACGTTGAAGCATGGGGGGGAGGGGGGGGGATCATAGAATCCAGATCCACAGCATCAAAAGGAACATCAGGAAAAAAAGGGAGAGGGAAAGGGATAGGGGAAGACAACAACCACGTAATTGTTTAATAGTCAAAAATCCAGGAGGACCTCATCATCCACCAATCAACCACCTCTTCAGATCAGCAGCAATGGAGAGACATGTAGACAGTGGGGTAGCTATCAGGGAAGCAGGGGAAGCGACTGCTTCGGGGCCCGAGCTCAGAATCAGGAGCAGACCAGTACTGAATGATTTCATTAGATCTAGGGCTGCCCCTACTCACGACTGCTGCACTTTCTAGAAGCAGATGACACTTATAGCGCTAGAGCTCCTCCCCTGAAGGTCCTCGCTCAGTATAGTCGCCGTCTTCTCCTCCCCTGAAGGTCCTCGCTCAGTATAGTCACCGACTTCTCCTCCCCTGAAGGTCCTCGCTCAGTATAGTCACCGTCTTCTCCTCCCCTGAAGGTCCTCGCTCAGTATAGTCACCGACTTCTCCTCCCCTGAAGATCCTCACTCAGTATAGTCGCCGTCTTCTCCTCCCCTGAAGGTCCTCGCTCAGTATAGTCACCGACTTCTCCTCCCCTGAAGGTCCTCGCTCAGTATAGTCACCGACTTCTCCCCCCTATGGCCGCGCTCAGTATAGTCACCGTCTTCTCCTCCCCTGAAGGTCCTCGCTCAGTATAGTCACCGACTTCTCCCCCCTATGGCCGCGCTCAGTATAGTCGCCGTTTTCTCCTCCCCTGAAGGTCCTCGCACAGTATAGTCGCCGTCTTCTCCTCCCCTGAAGGTCCTCGCTCAGTATAGTCACCGTCATTCCCCCCGCCTGAAGCTCCTCGCTCAGTATAGTCACCGTCATTCCCCCCGCCTGAAGCTCCTCGCTCAGTATAGTCACCGACTTCTCCCCCTATGGCCGCGCTCAGTATAGTCACCGTCTTCTCCCCCCTGAAGCTCCTCGCTCAGTATAGTCACCGACTTCTCCCCCCTATGGCCGCGCTCAGTATAGTCACCGTCTTCTCCTCCCCCCTATGGCCGCGCTCAGTATAGTCGCCGTTTTCTCCTCCCCTGAAGGTCCTCGCACAGTATAGTCGCCGTCTTCTCCTCCCCTGAAGGTCCTCGCTCAGTACAGTCACCGTCATTCCCCCCGCCTGAAGCTCCTCGCTCAGTATAGTCACCGTCATCCCCCCCGCCTGAAGCTCCTCGCTCAGTATAGTCACCGACTTCTCCCCCCTATGGCCGCGCTCAGTATAGTCACCGTCTTCTCCCCCCTGAAGGTCCTTGCTCAGTATAGTCACCGACTTCTCCCCCCTATGGCCGCGCTCAGTATAGTCACCGACTTCTCCTCCCCTGAAGGTCCTCGCTCAGTATAGTCGCCGTCTTCTCCTCCCCTGAAGGTCCTCGCTCAGTATAATCACCGTCATCCCCCCCGCCTGAAGCTCCTCACTTAGTATAGTCGCCGTCTTCTCCTCCCCTGAAGGTCCTTGCTCAGTATAGTCAACGTCATCCCCCCCGCCTGAAGCTCCTCACTTAGTATAGTCACAGGCTTCTCCCCCCTGAAGGTCCTCGCTCAGTGTAGTCACCGTCTTCTCCCCCCCCCTGAAGATCCTCGCTCAGTATAGTCGCCGTCTTCTCCTCCCCTGAAGCTCCTCGCTCAGTATAGTCACCGACTTCTCCCCCCTATGGCCGCGCTCAGTATAGTCGCTGTCTTCTCTTCCCCTGAAGCTCCTCGCTCAGTATAGTCGCCGTCTACTCCTCCCCCTGAAGGTCCTCGCTCAGTATAGTCACCGTCTTCTTCCCCCTGAAGGTCCTCACTCAGTATAATCACCGTCTTCTTCCCCCTGAAGGTCCTCGCTCAGTATAGTCAACGTCTTCTCCCCCCCTGAAGGTCCTCGCTCAGTATAGTCACTGTCTTCTCCTCTCCTGAAGGTCCTCGCTCAGTATAGTCAACGTCTTTTCCCCCCCTGAAGGTCCTCGCTCAGTATAATCACCGTCTTCTCCCCCCCGAATGTCCTCACACAGTATAATCGCTGTCTTCTCTTCCCCCTATGGCCGTGCTCAGTATAGTCACCGTCATCCCCCCCGCCTGAAGCTCCTCACTTAGTATAGTCACCGTCTTCTCCCCCCTGAAGGTCCTCGCTCAGTATAGTCACCGTCTTCTCCCCCCTGAAGGTCCTCGCTCAGTATAGTCACCGTCTTCTCCCCCCTGAAGGTCCTCGCTCAGTATAGTAACCGTCTTCTCCCCCCTGAAGGTCCTCGCTTAGTGTAGTCACCGTCTTCTCCCCCCCCTGAAGATCCTCGCTCAGTATAGTCGCCGTCTTCTCCTCCCCTGAAGGTCCTCGCTCAGTATAATCACCGTCTTCTCCTCCCCTGAAGCTCCTCGCTCAGTATAGTCACCGACTTCTCTCCCCTATGGCCGCGCTCAGTATAGTCGCCGTCTTCTCTTCCCCTGAAGCTCCTCGCTCAGTATAGTCACCGTCTTCTCCCCCCGAATGTCCTCACACAGTATAATCGCCGTCTTCTCTTCCCCCTATGGCCGTGCTCAGTATAATCACCGTCTTCTCCCCCCTGAAGGTCCTCGCTCAGTATAGTCACCGTCATCGCCCCCGCCTGAAGCTCGTCACTTAGTATAGTCACCGTCTTCTCCCCCCTGAAGGTCCTCGCTCAGTGTAGTCACCGTCTTCTCTCCCCCCTGAAGGTCCTCGCTCAGTATAATCGCTGTCTTCTCCCCCACTGAAGCTCCTCGCTCAGTATAATCACCGCCTTCTCCTCCCCTATGGTCGCGCTCAGTATAGTCGCCGTCTTCTCTTCCCCTGAAGCTCCTCGATCAGTATAGTCGCCGTCTACTCCTCCCCCTGAAGGTCCTCGCTCAGTATAGTCACCGTCTTCTCCCCCACTGAAGCTCCTCGCTCAGTATAATCACCGTCTTCTCCTCCCCTATGGTCGCGCTCAGTATAATCAGATGATTTTCCTATTTCACGATGTAAAGTCATGATTTTATTAAAGACACGGAGGCGAGTATTGGTATTCACCTTCTTTACTCTGACCAATAGCAGCAAAGAAAAAATGAACATGTGATCAGCCCCTCCCCATAGTCCCAGTATAACAGGCAACTCCGCCTGCAAAACCTCCTCGTTCTTTGTAAACTGAGTCCGATAGTCCAAACTGAACCAGAAACCAGGAGCCCCAGAACATCATGGGAAAACCGCCTTCCATCCGGAACCGAACCGAGAACAACTGGAACCAAACGCCGACGGATGCTCCTTGTCTTGTCTACCTCAATCGATCGGCTGGAACCGAACTGCCGACCCTCCGAACCACAACGCCGAAAAATGGAAACAGCACACCAGGCCGGTCTCAACCTTAAAGGTGAAAATAGAAAAAATGATAGAAACAAATCGGTACATGGCATCTAAAATCAAATGGTTGCGACAAACCTACTCAGGAAAAAACTCAGAGTTAAACCGTTATGCACATGACAAGCAAGTCAACATCATCCATAGTCAGAAAATACACATAGGGAGGGAAAAAAATAGGGCGGGCAATACTCGCCTCCGTGTCTTTAATAAAATCATGACTTTACGTCATGAAATAGGAAAATCATCCGATTTTATTACAAGACCCGGAGGCTCGTATTGCGAGTTCAAAGTCTAAGACATGTTCTCAATGATTGATGAGAAAACATGAGGACCTGGTCTAAAATAAAACTCCCTGAACGTGGAGACACTGGACCAGTCCGCCAACTTTAAAATGTCCTCCAGTCGGGCGCCAGAAACCGCCAAAGAGGTCGCAGATGCCCACCTAGCGGAATGCGCAGAAAAAAGAGAAGTGTCCACACCCTCCAGTTCCATGACCCACTTCATCCATCTCGCCAGTGGGGGAGTAATAACTAGGGCAAAAGGCTGAATCGTAGACAGGAAAAGCTAAGGAAACTCCCGAGATCGATGAGGAGAAGTTCGAGCTTCATATTCCTTGAGGCACGCCACGGGACAAAGTGAAGGCGAGGCCGGGAAAGCAGGGTAGGAGACCGAACGTATGTGGGTCTTATTCCTCCTAGAGATGTCAAGTGTACGAGCGGGCATCATAATCCAAAGCCCGGACGTCTGACACCCGCTTGCAGGAAATCAGACAGAGAAGGGTGACAAGCTTCGCCGACAGTTGTCGTAGGGAGAGGTCTGAATTCTGAGGCCAAGAGGACAAAAAAGAGAGGACACAAGACACGTCCCAAGTGTGGGAGAACCTTGGTCTCGGAGGTCGAGACATACGAGAGCCGTGCAAGAGACGGCAGACTAAAGGGTGTTGACCCGCAGGAGTACCGTCAAAGCCTTGATGAGACGCTGAGATGGCCGATCTGAACAGGCTGATCGTGCGGTAGGCCTTGCCCTGGTCAAAGAGGGAAGACCGGAAGTGTAAAATCTCCGTCACAGGTGCTGAAACGGGATCCAAGTCCCTAGCCAAGCACCAGCCAACCCCAGACCCCCAGGCTGATCTATAAGATCTCCTGGTTCCTGGGGCCCAAGCGTTCTCCAAAAGGACCCTAGCTGTTCCCGAAACTCCCGTGACCTCCCAGGGTCCCCTGAAATCCGACACGCCAGCAGGCGTAAGGACCCGTCCAAGAATAGAGGATGCGGTTGGTGATGCGGGCCACGGAGGAGAGTCTGAGACGTCGGGAGCAGGCGCGGGATCTCTATCATCATCTCCAGGAGGTGGGGAAACCACGATTGGGAGCTCCAAAATGGGACCAGAAGAGTCAGACCCGCACTTAACGGCGTACTTGAATCAGGGTCCGGGGAATCAGTTGGAACGGAGGAAATGCATAGAGGAGGCCCTTGGACCAATCCTGTAGAAACGCATCCACCGCTTCGGCTTCCGGGTCCAGGCGCCAGCTGTAGAACCTTGGCAGTTGCATGTTCAGGTGGGAGGCAAACAGGTCGATGCAGAAAGGTCCCCAAATCGACGTTAAGGAACGGAATACCGTTGGATCCAACTACCAGTCGCTGGAGTCCGATAGATAACGAGAGCTCCAATCCGCGTGAATGTTGTGGACACCCGGAAGATACTCCGCCAAGACAACCAACTCCTTGGATAGGCAGTAGTCCCAGAAGTCCTTCACCAAACGTGATAATATGGTGGACCGGGTTCCGCCCATGCGATTGATGTAACGCACCGCCAACACATTTTCCATGCGTAATTGAATGCAGGATCTGGCAGTGTCCCTCGTGAAGCTCTTGATTGCGAACGAACCCGCCAACAGTTCCAGCGCATTGATGTGGAATCCCGCTTCGGTCTCTGACCAGCTGCCTCCAGTTGTGATCCCCTCGCAGTGAGCCCCCCAGCCCGACAGGCTGGCATCCGAGTCCACCACGAAATCCGGACGGTGACCAAAAATCGCCTTGCCGTTCCAGGCGTGTAAGTTGTGGATCCACCAGGATAGCTCTTCGTTGGTCTCCTCGTCCAGGGAGATCCAGTCTGCATAGGAAGCCCCCATCCGTAGATGAGAAATCTTCAGACGTTGCAGAGCCCGGTAATGGAGCGGGGCTGGGAACACTGCCTGAATAGACGAGGCCAGAAGACCTATTATCCTCGCTAGTTGACACAATGGAATCTGGCAGGACGACCTGGCTCTGAGCAACTCCTTCCGAATTGACCGAATCTGGGCCAATGGTAGACTGAGGGTCCCTGCCGGGGAGAGACAGGACTTCTCCTGGTTGAGCAGGAAACCCAGATTGGACAGGAGATCCATGGTCCAGCGAAGGTGATTCAGCAACACCGACCGATCCTGGGACATAATCAGGATGTCGTCCAGATACACGATGAGGCGAACTCCCCGACTGCGTAGCCATACCATAGCCGGGCGCATTAGCTTGGTAAAACACCATGGAGCTGAAGAGAGGCCGAAAGGGAGGCACGTAAACCGCCAGATTCTGTCTTTCCAAGAGAAACAGAGGAGGTTCCTGGACGCGTCCTCTACCGGGACCGTAAGATAAGCGTCTTTTAGGTCCAACTTGACCAGCCAATCGCCCATCTACAGTAAGTCTTGAAGAAGATGGATGCCCTCCATCTTGAAGTGGCGGTATCTGACGAACGCGTTGAGGGCGCGTAGGTTGATGACAGGCTGCAGTTGGCCCCCTTTCTTCGCCACCAGGAAAATGTTGCTGATTATCCCGTATGGTGGTCCCGGAGCTGGCTCTATGGCTCCCTTGTGGAAAAGATCTGACAACTCGGTGTCCACCAGTGTGCGGCTCTCCTCTGACAGCACCGCAGGGCGTGGAGGCGGGATGGACAATGGGAAGGTCGTAAGCTCGATGTGGAAACCCCTGACCGTGGATAGGACCCATTGGTCTGAGGGGATGTGAGACCAGGCCTGAGAAAAAAAGACGTAGTCTGCCCCCGACGCAAACACTTAAAGAATTGAAATGAGGAGGGAGTCTTACCGTAGGGACGTCTGGAATTGGGGTTTCCTCTGTATCCTCTAGATCTCCAGGAACTTCCCCGGGAAGGGAAAAAAGATGTTGGTTCCCGCCTGTGCTCCTGAAAAGCCGGCCTCTGGGAAAAGGAGCCTCGACCCGAACCACGGGACTGAAAATGGGCACGGCCGGACAGACGGCCCCTAAAACTGCCGGCCCTGGTAGAAACCCTACCGTGAAAAACCCTCTTCTAGGGCACTGAAAGCTCCGACAAAACGTCCTAGGTCCTTGATAAAGGACTCGCCAAATAACAGGCCTTGGGCCTCTTTCCCAGCCTCAGTAAGCGCCAGGTTGGATAATTTCGGCTCTATTTTAAATAAAATAGCTTTACGCCTTTCAATGGACAGGGACGTATTGACGTTGCCCGCTATACAGAGAGCGCGTTGCACCCATTCGCGCAGCTCAACAGGATCTACCTGTCTGTTCTCGGCCTTAACCAGTTCTGCAAGGTCAAATAACTTCGCTAGAAGGCCGAAGATGTCAAGGAGTTTGTCCTGACAGGAGCGTAGAGCCGACTCCAGACCCTTACGCGGGTTCCAACCCGCTTTAGAAAGGAACTGAGTCATCTTAGGGTCCACAGATGGAGTCTCGCACACCTTATTGGGGATGACGGGTCTGGGACATTCTGCCCTAAGCTTATTGCGGGCCTCTTTGGATAGAGGGCATCGCACCCGAGCCTCCAAATATTTGGAAACATGTTCCAACGGTAAGCACTCCGCAGAACGCGGATGGTGGAGTAAATCAGGGTCCAATAAAGAATCCCCAGAGGGGTCCGTTAAAGATGCAGGAAAGATCTCTGCAGCTGAAATTAGGGACCTACACCCGGGTAGGGGGTTAGGATCCATGACCCCAGAGGAGGGGTCCTCCTCTGCCTCCTCAAAGGCGTCCTCAATAGCCTCCTCATCGGATCCGACCTCAGAGTCAGAATCCCAATCTTGCTGTGCTCTAGCACATTTCCAATTGCGCGTACGTTCTGCCTGACGCGTACAGGCTCTTTTGCGCGAACCTAGCGCGCCAACATTGGTGGGAACATCATCACCATTCAAGCGTTTTTTGGAGGCAGATGGCCCTGGCGAGAGGTTTTTTGGAGGGCACACAGAGGTAACTGGCGAGAGGGTTTACCCCAGGCCAGGACAAGAATTGCAATGGGAAAAAGGCAAGAAAAAACCTGAGAAAAGCGGAGGTGCTGGAGGCAGATGCAGCCGAGCTCCGGAGCGCCGCAAGTGAGAGACCTGAAGCAGAAGCGAGATCATAGGCGCGCGCGCGCGAAACAGGAGCTGGAGTCGGAACCTCCCCGAGGGAGAAGATGAAAGGTAAAGACCGCGGCGAAACGGCGCTCAGTATAGTCGCCGTCTTCTCATCCCCTGCAGGTCCTTGCTCAGTATAGTCACCGTCTTCTCCCCCCTGAAGGTCCTCGCTCATAATAATCCCCGTCTTCTCCCGCCCTGAAGATCCTCTCTCAGTATAGTCGCCGTCTTCTCCTCCCCTGAAGGTCCTCTCTCAGTATAATCACCGTCTTCTCCTCCCCTGAAGATCCTCTCTCAGTATAAACGCCGTCTTCTCCTCCCCTGAAGATCCTCGCTCAGTATAGTCGCCGTCTTCTCCCCCCTATGGCCGCGCTCAGTATAATCACCGTCTTCTCCTCCCCTGAAGGTCCTCTCTCAGTATAATCGTCGTCTTCTCCTCCCCTGAAGGTCGTCCCTCAGTATAGTCGCCGTCTTCTCCATCCCCTGAAGGTCCTCGCTCAGTATAATCGCCGTCTTCTCCTCCCCTAAAGGTCGTCCCTCAGTATAGTCGCCGTCTTCTCCTTCCCCTGAAAGTCCTCGCTCAGGATAATCGCCGTCTTCTCCCCCCTGAAAGTCCTCGCTCAGTATAATCGCAGTCTTCTACCCCCTTGAAGGTCCTCGCTCAGTATAATCACCGTCTTCTCCCCCCCGAATGTCCTCGCGCAGTATAATCGCTGTCTTCTCCCACACTGAAGGTCCTCACTCAGTATAATCACCGTCTTCTCCTCCCCTGAAGGTCCTCGCTCAGTATAAACACAGTCTTCTTCCCCCCAGAAGGTCCTCGCTCAGTATAATCACTGTCTTCTCCCCCCCAGAAGCTCCTCGCTCAGTAAAATCGCCGTCTTCTCCCCCCGAAAGTCCTCGCTCAGTATAATCACCGTCTTCTCCTCCCCCTGAAGGTCCTCGCTCAGTAAAATCGCCGTCTTCCACCCTCTTGAAGGTCCTCGCTCAGTATAATCATCGTCTTCTCCTCCCCCTGAAGGTCCTCGCTCAGTATAATCGCCATCTTCTCCTCCCCTGAAGGTTCTCGCTCAGTATTATGGCCGTCGTCTCCTCCCCCTGAAGGTCCTCGCTCAGTATAGTCGCCGTCTTCTCCTCCCCTGAAGGTTCTCGCTCAGTATAATCGCTGTCTTCTCCTCCCCTGAAGGTCCTCGCTCAGTATAATCACAGTCTTCTCCTCCCCTGAAGGTCCTCGCTCAGTATAATCACTGTCTTCTCCCCCCCAGAAGCTCCTCGCTCAGTAAAATCGCCGTCTTCTCCCCCCGAAAGTCCTCGCTCAGTATAATCACCGTCTTCTCCTCCCCCTGAAGGTCCTCGCTCAGTAAAATCGCCGTCTTCCACCCTCTTGAAGGTCCTCGCTCAGTATAATCATCGTCTTCTCCTCCCCCTGAAGGTCCTCACTCAGTATAATCGCCATCTTCTCCTCCCCTGAAGGTTCTCGCTCAGTATTATGGCCGTCTTCTCCTCCCCTGAAGGTTCTCGCTCAGTATAATCGCCGTCGTCTCCTCCCCCTGAAGGTCCTCGCTCAGTATAGTCGCCGTCTTCTCCTCCCCTGAAGGTTCTCGCTCAGTATAATCGCCGTCTTCTCCTCCCCTGAAGGTTCTCGCTCAGTATAATCGCCGTCGTCTCCTCCCCTGAAGGTCCTAGCTCAGTATAATCGCTGTCGTCTCCTCCCCCTGAAGGTCCTCGCTCAGTATAATCGCCGTCTTCCACCCTCTTGAAGGTCCTCGCTCAGTATAATCATCGTCTTCTCCTCCCCCTGAAGGTCCTCGCTCAGTATAATCGCCGTCTTCCACCCTCTTGAAGGTCCTCGCTCAGTATAATCATCGTCTTCTCCTCCCCCTGAAGGTCCTCTCTCAGTATAATCGCCGTCTTCTCCCCCCCTGAAGGTCCTCGCTCAGTATAATCACCGTCTTCTGCTCCCCCTGAAGGTCCTAGCTCAGTATAATCACCGTCTTCTCCTCCCCTGAAGGTCCTCGCTCAGTATAATCACCGTTGTTATGGATTTCTCACACTCCTGCTGAGTAAATCTGTACCGCGTCTCCAAAAAACTAAGTAAATCCAAAGGTGTGGTGATTCAAGCTCCCAATCCCCCCAAACAAGAGCCAAGACTTCAAGAAGGGGTAAAACGATCTCTTTATTGATGGTCACAGCTTAGCCTTTTATGCAAGTCTTCCAGCAAGGGCTACTCCCCCGGGGACCTGATAGAGGACAGGCTCACAAAATACAGCGACCAATCATCCTACAGCCAGATATATCCCACCCCCACATGAACAGTAACCTCTCTCCCAGGGGCGTAGCTAACGGCTCATGGGCCCTGGTGCAAGAGTTCAGCTTGGGCCCCCCTTCCCTCAATGCTTTGTGTGTCTTCTTGTGCTGCACAAGGGTCTTTGGGCCCCCTTAGGCTCCTGGAACCTGTAGCGACTGCTACCTCTGCACCCCCTATAGCTACACCCATGCTCTCTCCTCTCTATCCTGGAGATGATTGGATTAAGGGGGCCGGGCATAGTTCCATGCGGTTGACGACCAAGCCCTGCTGGGTGCTTCTTTAAGTTACAACGGCCCATTGTGCTCATTAATCGCATCACAGGCAATGTCCATTCTGTTTACTAATTGCGTCACAGGCAGAGGGGGGTGGTTGTGTACATGTAAAGGGCGAAAATAGGGCTAACTACACGAACAGCAGATGAAATACAACCGGCTGGGCATTCCTAAAACAGGGGTTCTGTCACATAGCTCCCCCTTAGTTCCATGGGACGGCATACCCACCTAGACCCCAACGGGTTGGTTTGGGGATGCCCGAGAAGCAGTTGGCAATGGGTCCAGTTCTGTTTGGTGAGACAACCCGTCTGCGTTGGCATTCTGTTTCCCTGGTCTGTACTGCACAGTGAAATTATAAGGCTGCAGTGCCAGGCTCCATCTCAATAGTCGGGGGTTGTCTCCTGCCACTCGGTTGAGCCAAATCAGGGGGTTGGGATCAGTCATAACAGTGAAGGAGCGCCCATATAAATAAGGTTGGAGTTTTTTGAGGGCCCAAACGAGGGCGAGGCCCTCCACCTCCACCGTGGCATAACTGACTTGGGTATCAGTTTTCTGCTCAGGTACACCACGGGGTGCTCCATGCCCTCCTCCCCGACCTGACTCAGTACGGCTCCCAGTCCAAACATCGAGGCATCTGTATGGACGAGAATTTTTGAATGATCTGGTGCTGCTAATACAGGTGCCTTGCTGAGGGCCGTTCTTAACTTTTGAAAAGAGTCTGCACACTCTGGGGACCATACTACTTGCTTGGGGAGAGATTTTTTGGTGAGGTCTGTGAGGGGCTTAGCTATAGTGCTGTAATCCTGCACAAACTTTCGGTAATAACCAGCGGTCCCCAAAAATGCCATAACTTGTGTTTTGGTGCGGGGCTGGGGCCACTGGGTTATGGTTAGGCCGGCAGTCTGGATTCTCTTGAGCACTACAGACGTGTGCTCCAGGTGGGCCTCCCATGTGCAACTGAAGATTGCAATATCATCTAGATATGCACATGCAAAGTCCTGAAATCCCTCTAAGAGCCAATCAGCCATCCTCTGAAAAGTAGCCGGGGCATTCTTCATCCCAAATGGCATGACCTTAAACTGGTACAGGCCAAATGGGGTGACGAAGGCCGACTTTGGGATGGCCTCCGGCTCCAAAGGGATCTGCCAATATCCCTTGCACAGATCTATAGTGTTCAAGTAATTCCCTTTTGTCATCCGGTCCAACAATTCGTCTACCCTGGGCATGGGGTAGGCATCGGTGACTGACCGGTCATTGAGCCTCCGGTAGTCGACGCAGAACCGGGTCGTACCATCCCGCTTCGGCACCAGCACTACCGGGGAGGCCCAAGGGTTCTGGGAGGGTTCTATCACCCCTAAGGCTAACATGTCTAGTATCTCCTTATGCATACTCTCCCTAACGGCCTCGGGAATGCGATATGGGTGCTGCCGGAGGGGTACCTGACCTGGGGTCTCCACTCTGTGGACTGCCAGTGTCGTGTACCCTGGAATGACAGAGAACATACAACTAAATTCCTGTAGCAATTGAGAGGCTTGCTGTCTTTCCTCGGGGTTCAAGTTGTCTCCCAGGCTTACTTGTTCTACCCCGACGGCGCTGGCTGCTAGCATATCAGGTAGGGGGATGCCCTTGCTATCTTCGTCCAGCTGGGGCGCATACTGCGGATATCTCCTCGGCCCTTTCCAAGTATGGCTTAAGCATGTTCACATGAAAGGATCTTCTGATCCGTTCATTTGAACAGCGCACTACCACATAGGTGGTATCACTGATCCGGGCTGCTATCTCGTAAGGACCCTGCCAGGCGGCCTGTAATTTGTCTGTTTTGGTGGGCCTCAAGACTAGTACTTTTTGGTCGAGTTCGAATACTCGGTCTCTTGCCCCCCTATCATACCACTGTTTCTGGCGCTTTTGTGCCGACTGCAAGTTTTCACGAACCGTGGCAGTTAGGGCTTACAGCCGGTCCCTCAGTTCCAGAACGTAGGGCACAATAGGGGTTCCTGCCTCTCCCACATCTCCCTCCTAATGTTCCCGTACCAGGTCCAGGGGTCCCCGTACCCTTCTCCCATACAGTAATTCGAAGGGAGAAAAGCCGGTGGACTCCTGGGGCACTTCCCGGTACGCAAATAATAAGTGGAAGAGGAAAGCTTCCCAATTACGGCAGGTCTCGGCGAAGGTCTTTAGCATCTGTTTCAGCGTGCCGTTAAATCGCTCACAGAGGCCGTTCGTCTGGGGGTGATAAGGGGAGCTCAGGATAGGCTTTACCCCACAGCTCTGCCAGAGCTGCTGGGTAATGGCTGCTGTGAACTGTGTCCCTTGTGTCGGGTTTATAATAATACAATTAAGAATTATTAATTATGGTCATAAAAAAAATTAATCAAGAATTTTCCATAACTTGTCGAAATTATGACCTGGTGAATTGTAGATAACCCAATCGATACAATTCACATCTGAGGCCGACTATTTCATCAGATAATAAGTTCTTTTCATGAGAGATGAGATTAATGCTAAAGATATAGTTTTGACATTAAATAATAATAATACGCAGATATTATAAAACATGCAGATTTTATTAGTTACACGATTATAAACAAATAGGTATATAAACACGATTATATACGCCAAGGAATATATATGGCAATGATATATGAAGCATTACAAGCTTATCATCAGTAACTAAACAATGATATCTGCCAATTAATATATACGGCATTGATATCAGACACTAGAAGCTTCACAATAAGTAAATAAACACATGTGGGTAGGAGCAGCTCGTCACATTATAACAAAGCTATTTGGTTAGGATATCAAAACAAGAAGTTACATTATATACATCACTTCTGTTCAGAGGAAACCTCATGATATCAGGATGGGCCTGTCTGATCCTAGACACCAATATGGAGTGGTGAATACATTCTGCCCCCCTCTAACCAACTGCACCTCACATGACTTCAGGAATGGGCAAATCCATCCAAGGATATAACTTAGAAGAGATAACTGTATCCTTCCGCCCTATCCTGGACTACTTTTGCATGTATACTTCTGTCCTATCCTGGACTACTTTCATATCTGTATCACCTGGTAAGACTATTAAGACAACAGACATTGGAAGAACTTGGAACAAATCTTCCAGTGGGAATTTATCATCTAGCTTGGCGAAGAATGCTACTATCAATATATCTATATCTATGCATATATGTATGCAATCATTTAATACTCTGATAAATTATGAAACTTGATTCTTCTGCAGGTAGAATGAAGGCTCACAATTATTCTATATCTAAGACTACGTCTCATATAAAGAGATGATAAATAAATTAATATGTTCGCCAACATAGATGCTATGATTTTACCCACATTATCTAAATAGTCTTAATAAAATGAAACATCATTCTTTGTGTTTCTTACCAAGTCCTAGCAGGAATCTCACTTCTGCTCCTAGGAAAGCTGGATGGTCCATCACCATGGCTTTCATCTTGGGTGTTGGCTCCTGGAATGCTATGCTTCCTCCTTTGTTCCTTAGCTTTTCCCTCTTGCCTCTCTCACTTCTTCTCCCGATGCTCCATCCATCTAGGGTAATTATCTCCCTTGTAATCTAACATTACCACCCCCTGGATTAGTATTCTCCAATCAATTGAGGGGGTGTAAACATAAGTAATAAGATCCTATTTACCCATGTTTACCCATAATGCAACTATGGAGGATGGTATAATGGTATCGATATCTGTCTCCGGATGGCACTGTTGTGCAAGCTATTAGCACCATACTATAAAGACTTAATTTTGGTACTTTTGCATTATATACATTTGACCCTTGTCGTCGTAAATTAGAGACAAGGATTAATGTGGACATTTTGTATCAACTAAAGATAGACAACTAGGCGTCTCTCTGAGTGTTTCTCACATATGGACCATAATGATATGAATGGGCCTTGTTCTCTTCAGACGGACATGTCTGGAGAATCCAGTGTACTCCCAACAGATAAGACCACATCTGTGACAATAACTTTTAAAACAATATTCTCTGTATTCAGTATAAACTTTTTACACAGACTGAACTCTGTGTGACTTCAAATCTTGGCCTGTTCCAGCCGTGTATGAAAACTTTGGTTCAACTTCAGCCTGTCTCTTAAAGACAATGAGCATGCATTTTGAATATAATATGACCAGGTATCAATATATATACCTATGAAAATGCCCGACACTTGGTCGGACACAATCTCCTGGGGGAGTCCCACTCTGGTAAAGACCTTGACAAGGGCCTCTACTACCGTCTCAGCCTGAATATTAGAGAGGGCCACTGCCTCCAGGTACCTAGTGGCATAATCTACTATAGTGAGGATATACCTCTTGCCCATGGAGCTAGGTTTGCTAAGGGGTCCCACTAGCTCTACTGCTACGCGGAAAAAGGGTTCTCCTATGATGGGGAGGGGTCGTAGCTTAGCCCGGGGGTGGTCTCCTCTCTTCCCTACATGCTGACCTACCTCACAGGTCCTACAGTACTGGTCTATGTCCTGTGTGATTCCGGGCCAAAAGAAGGTCTGGGTCAATCTATTCCGGGTTTTCTTTATCCCTAAATGTCCAGCTAGGGGGATGTTGTGGCTAATCCACAACAGTTCAGTTCGGTATTTGCAGGGTACTATTAGTTGTTTCTTGGTCACTTGGCTGGCCCCTTGTCCGATCCCATCTGTCACCCTGTATAACCGTCCATTGTCCCATTGAAACCTGGTCTGGTCTGTGTCTACCTGGGGTTTCTCTACGGCTCTGCGGTAACCTGCTAGCGTAGGGTCTTCCATTTGTTCCTTCTCAAAATCTTGGGGGGTGTCCCAGTACATCGTGGGGTTTAAGGCCAGGGTTGGGACATCAGTTCCTACCTGAGGTTCCTGAGAGGGTGCGATCTCTGTTGCCTGGGTCTGCTGCCGAGTAGTCACGGGTAAAGCTCAATCCTGGGCGGGCGTAACAAACTGGGAGGTGTGGGGGGTTAGCTCTGGTCTCGGGGATCATTCACACAAACTTCCTTCCGGACAACGGATTTCATGTCCAAACAGTGCATTTATTTGGCAGTCTTCTCAAACAAAACAAAATAAATGAACACCTGCCCGTCTAGGCACTACCTAATACATAAGATATCGCTGACTCACCTAAGACCCCATTCACACACACGGGAACCCATGCGGCTTTCCCAGCCGAACGTCCATGAATTGTGGCTAGCACCTAGCCCCGTGGCCCCTCAGCCCTCCTCAGCTGAGATCACGTTCCCAGAGCCTCACCAGGACTCTGCTACACAAACCACTCTCTCCCAGAGTGAGACCCCACCCATGTCCAACAAGAGGATTAAATAGAATCCCTGGACATGGGCATTGTCCAAAATCCCGGACTGGAGCATGGGGAACAGGCACCCACCCAGCACATTACCTGTTCCCAGTAAAAGCCCGCCCTGGAACTGGCTGAGCCAGCTATACTAATACTAATCTTGGGGCTTTCACTCCACCAAGGCCAGGCACCTTGGTGACACGCTCTCGGTGCAAACAGCCCTGTCTGACGGTTTCCCTGGGGCTTCACTGCACACATCAGTGTTCACATTGCCACATATCCCCCCCCTCTGTTCACACCTGTGGGGGTGAACACATACACCAACTGGATGCTCCTGACAGGGCATCCGCCCTTTTCTAGCCTCTGTCTCAATATTCCCTCTGGAAGATGTGGTCAGCGTCATCATTTTCCCTTTATTTTGCCATACCCAAGCCAGCAAGGCTTGGTTTGTCACCCACATTGACCTGTTGCCCAAGAGATAGTGTCTAAGAGGTTCCCAATTCCACGGGACAGGCAGACCCTCTCTTTCTATTTTTTTATCTTTTACTCCCCACAGGGGTTACGTCAAGTTTGGCTCCAATTTCAGAGTCTTCTGCTTCTTCAGTGGCACGCCCCACTTCAGCAGATTCTTCTTCATCCTTCTCTTTGGTCTCTGGAACATACCAGGATTTCTCCCACTCCAACTCATCGGCCTTAGCTTCTTTAGCCTTTGAGTCTCTTTTGGAGTCTTCATCCACTTTGTTAGCCTTCTCATCATTCTCGGACACAGCATTACATACTTGCATTCTTAACTCCTCCTCCTCCTCTTTTCCATCAAGGTTGGAGGTACGGGGGACATCAGGGTCTTCACCAGACTCGTCGTCTTCTGGCAATCCCTGCAGAGGTTCACCCAGGACATGGTTCTCCTTTCGGATAGGATTCAGGAGAGCCAGCCCACCGGAGTAGACAGGACCCGCATACTGGTCGTCGGTCCCCCCGTATTTCTTCCCCAGCAGACTGCTGGCTTTCTGGAAGGCATTGGCAGCAGAGGGAATGTCTCTCATGACCAGGTCCTGGCCACACACCGCCACGAGTCTCTGGGCTTCTGCATCCACCTCAGCACCTTCATCTGGTTCAGCAGATACATCTTCCATCTTCTTCTCTGCCTCGGCTGGCACCACAGCGCCACCATCTCCAGACCCATTCTTAACGGGCTCTGACTTCTTGGCATCTTTTAGAGGATCTTCCTCTTCAGGTATCTCATTTTCTTCCACCTGCTGCGCAGGAGCGCGCTTAGGCCTCTCCAACTCATAGACTTTATCTTTTGAGCTCCTGAGAACTTCCATCTCTGCTCTGAGTTGCTTGTTCAGCCTCTCCAATTCACCTCGCTCCTTAAGCGCTTTTCCAAGGGCTCTAGCCAAGGAGATGGCCTTGGACTTTTTCTCCAGAGCATCAGCCTCCGCTCGGTCACCTTCTTCGGCATATCGGGCCGCAACATATTTCTCTTCAGCCAGGAGCTGGTCAAACTTCTTCTGTTTCTTCTCCAATCTACACACAGTTTGTCTCTGGTTGTCCAGGTCCACTATTCGATCACGCAACTCTTGATGAAGTTGCGCCATACTGGCTTCCAAATGTCTTTGCTCCTCCAAGAGGGCAGATTTTTCTGAGGCACTGTTTAAGACCTCATCAGCCAGTTCATCTCTTTCCTGCTCTGAATGAAGTCTGGATCGCTCAGAAACTGCAAGTTCCTCTTGAAGTCGGAGAATTTCCGCTTCTACTTGAGTTTTTCGGATCAGCTCGTTGGATGCACTCCCTTTTTTGGCCTCTGGATCCAGCGGCTCTTTACTCTGTTCTGCAGCAGTACCAGACGTAGGAGTATCTCCTAGGACCTCGCCAAGACTTTTGTCAATGTCTACTACAGGCTTGTGTAACTTTCTGGAGACTTTCATTTTCTTCTGGGCATCAGGCAGTAGTCCCTTCGCTATTGTACCTAGGGACCATGTAGGGAGAGAGAAACCGTCTTCATGATTGCAGCTGTACTGACATGTCCTGTCATCTAGCCCTGCCTGGGTATGGGTCTCAGACACTAGGCCGCCATCTCCCCACTCGCCTCTCGTCACGTCAGGTATAACTATCGTCTGGTTGCTACCAGTAACCATATCAGTTTGGCCAGACCTCAACATGGCAGCCTCTCTCTCTGAGTTGCTATCGGTCACAGCACATGCGTCATATATACCGCTCATGTCCTTCTCAATCCTGCCCTCAAGGGGCACTGCTGAGCTAATCCCCACCTTGGACACTTCTCTAGCCACCATAGAACCCCGTGGATACTGCACATCCACCTCTGTTACGTGTGGTACACTCTTTGGCACTGCCACAGTTTCCTGCACATTCACTACAGTGGGTTCCCCCAACTCTGTGCTCTCAACATTTATCGGCATTTTTCCAACTTTTACATTTTTACCTACAGGGAGCACTTCTCCCCTGGTCACACCCTGCAGTGGAAAATGCATATCAACATCACATGGCATCATACTTTCATTTGACATTTCCGCAAACTTGGCACAATCGCTTTGCACCTTATCAGCGCCACTGTTTTTAATGGTCACATCACTTAAAGGGGTCGCTACCGATTCTGCAGGAGCCTCGTCACTTCCTGCAGAAGGGTCTGCCTTACCCCACAGCAACGATTCAATATCCTGGCCAAACAACCTATCAGATATACGTCAAACTGCATCACGAATTTCTCGAGTCCCTGTTTGCACTGGAGTCTCACACGCCGTGAGAGCCACCGGACAGTTCATGCTATCCCAATGAATGTCCCGCACACAGTTCTCAGCCACCGGGCTGGTCTGAACCAGGATCACCTGACCCTCTGCAACACACGGAGTAATAATCGGAACAGTCTTACCCTCAGATGTCATGGGTTTGGCAGAGCCAGGCGATGAGGGAGTTCCAGGAACATCTTCCCCAAGGTCACCGTCCTGCTCCTGGACATTGGGAACCTCCAGCCTTTGATTCCTGGTTACCTGACTCCTGGCCATAGGACAATCAGGTGCACACTTTGTGACTTGACGGCATCTCCAGCAGCGCTCTCTCTTTTGCCATGCAGCTGCACTCTGTAGTGGTTGGTTGCACCTAGCAACCGCATTACTGCTCCTCCGCACCTCCTCTCTAGGACTCTGTATGCCGCAAACACTTGAACTCTTGAGAGCCGCACCGCTCTCCCTCTTCTTTTCTTCCCGACGGTTGCCCTTGGCAACAGCACACAACACCTTTTCGTCTGGTTTTCCAGCCGCATCACCGACACTTTGGACTTTTACAAACTGTCCATTCGGATTTGAAGGCTTTCTCTCCAGGGCCAACTGCAATTGCGCCCTCAAAGCCTCCCCCTCCAAATTGGCCTGCCTCAGCTGCTCGGCGAGATCCTCCATCCACCCCATAGCAACAGACAGTCCAGACACCAGAAAAAAAATTCTTTTTTTTTTTTTTTTTTTTGCTTCTTCTTCTTAACACGTCCACTTTAATCTGAGACCAGTCTCCAGGTGTCTCCCTGTAGAGACAATCTCAGCACTGCACCGCAGACATAACAGTCTCTTTAAACTTTCTCACATGCAAAAAAAATAGCATTCGGCAGCACCTGCTTTTTCTGCTTGTTCTTGCTTTGCCTTTTCCAGCAGGGACGACCTGCCCGCATCCTCCACCAAATGTGGGGGGTTAGCTCTGGTCTCGGGGATCATTCACACAAACTTCCTTCCGGACAACGGATTTCATGTCCAAACAGTGCATTTATTTGGCAGTCTTCTCAAACAAAACAAAATAAATGAACACCTGCCCGTCTAGGCACTACCTAATACATAAGATATCGCTGACTCACCTAAGACCCCATTCACACACACGGGAACCCATGCGGCTTTCCCAGCCGAACGTCCATGAATTGTGGCTAGCACCTAGCCCCGTGGCCCCTCAGCACTCCTCAGCTGAGATCACGTTCCCAGAGCCTCACCAGGACTCTGCTACACAAACCACTCTCTCCCAGAGTGAGACCCCACCCATGTCCAACAAGAGGATTAAATAGAATCCCTGGACATGGGCATTGTCCAAAATCCCGGACTGGAGCATGGGGAACAGGCACCCACCCAGCACATTACCTGTTCCCAGTAAAAGCCCGCCCTGGAACTAGCTGAGCCAGCTATACTAATACTAATACTAATACTAATCTTGGGGCTTTCACTCCACCAAGGCCAGGCACCTTGGTGACACGCTCTCGGTGCAAACAGCCCTGTCTGATGGTTTCCCTGGGGCTTCACTGCACACATCAGTGTTCACATTGCCACAGAGGTCATACATCCCAAGTCATTCCCCAGAAGCACTTCGGCCGGCAGGTCAGCCATAATCTCCACCTCCAGTGATTTAGGCCCCGTACCCCAGTCCAGTACCCCCAGGGACCTGATAGAGGACAGGCACACAGAATACAGTGACCAATCAATACACAGCCAGATATAGCCCATCCCACATGAACAGTAACCTCTCTCCTCTCTATCCTGGAGATGATTGGATTAAGGGGCCGGGCATAGTTCCATGCGGTCGACGACCAAGCCCTGCTGGGTGCTTCTTTAAGTTACAACGGCCCATTGTGCTCATTAATCGCGTCGCAGGCAATGTCCATTCTGTTTACTAATTGCATCACTGGCAGAGGGGGTGGTTGTGTGCATGTAAAGGGCGAAAATAGGGCTAACTACACGAACAGCAGATGAAATACAACCGGCTGGGCATTCCTAAAACAGGGGTTCTGTCACAACCGTCTTCTCCTTCCCCCTGAAGGTCCTCGCTCAGTATAGTCGCCGTCTTCTCCCCCCAGAAGATCCTAACTCAGTATAGTCGCCGTCTTCTCCCCCCTATGGCTCAGTATAATCACCGTCTTTTCCTCCCCTGAAGGTCCTCGCTCAGTATAATCACCATCTTCTCCTCTCCTGAAGGTCCTCGCTCAGTATAGTCATCGTCTTCTCCCCCCCGAAGGTCCTCGCTCAGTATAGTCATCGTCTTCTCCCCCCCGAAGGTCCTCGCTCAGTATAGTCATCGTCTTCTCCCCCCCTGAAGGTCCTCGCTCAGTATAATCACCGTCTTCTCCTCCCCTGAAGGTCCTCGCTCAGTATAATCACCATCTTCTCCTCTCCTGAAGGTCCTCGCTCAGTATAGTCATCGTCTTCTCCCCCCCGAAGGTCCTCGCTCAGTATAGTCATCGTCTTCTCCCCCCCGAAGGTCCTCGCTCAGTATAGTCGTCTTCTCCCCCCCTGAAGGTCCTCGCTCAGTATAATCACCGTCTTCTCCTCCCCTGAAGGTCCTCGCTCAGTATAATCACCATCTTTTCCTCCCCTGAAGGTCCTCGCTCAGTATAATCACCGTCTTCTCCTCCCCTGAAGGTCCTCGCTCAGTATAGTCATCGTCTTCTCCCCCCCGAAGGTCCTCGCTCAGTATAATCACCGTCTTCTACTCCCCTGAAGGTCCTCGCTCAGTATAATCACCGTCTGTTACGGTATAACCCGGTATAGTGAGGGTTAATACCGTTCGGGCGATTCCCCTGGCGAAGAGCACAGCAACCCACAACCGCTGGAATCCACCGAACTGGAACCACACGAAGTCCTCCTTTCCTGGAACAGGCAAGAGAACGTTCCGACGTAGCAATTCCCCCCAAGTACGAGACGAGGCTCCGTATTAATGGTTAAACAGGAATTCTATCTTTATTGAGGGCTACCTGCCCGGTATTTATGCAGGTCTCCCACCTGGTGGACACTCCCCTAGGGGACCAGAAGGAAGACTGCGACACAGGGGATACAGCAGCCAATCACACACAATGGGACAATACAGACACCCCCAGCATATCCCTCCCCTCTGCCTGTGATACAATTACCCTACATGGTTAATGTAATCATCACAGGCAGGAGAATACACAATGTCTTCTGTCCTGGTGAGAGCGTGTATGAGTGCGTCCATGTATGTGGTGAGAGCGTGTATGAGTGCGTCCATGTATGTGGTGAGAGCGTGTATGAGTGCGTCCATGTATGTGGTGACTGTGTGTATGAGTGCGTCCATGTATGTGGTGACTGTGTGTATGAGTGCGTCCATGTATGTGGTGACTGTGTGTATGAGTGCGTCCACGTATGTGGTGACTGTGTGTATGAGTGCGTCCATGTATGTGGTGACTGTGTGTATGAGTGCGTCCATGTATGTGGTGACTGTGTGTATGAGTGCGTCCATGTATGTGGTGACTGTGTGTATGAGTGCGTCCATGTATGTGGTGACTGTGTGTATGAGTGCGTCCATGTATGTGGTGAGTGTATGAGTGCCTCCATGTATGTGGTGACTGTGTGTATGAGTGCGTCCATGTATGTGGTGACTGTGTGTATGAATGCGTCCATGTATGTGGTGACTGTGTATGAGTGCGTCCATGTATGTGGTGACTGTGTATGAGTGCATCCATGTATGTAGTGACTGTGTGTATGAATGCGTCCATGTATGTGGTGACTGTGTATGAGTGCGTCCATGTATGTGGTGACTGTGTATGAGTGCATCCATGTATGTAGTGACTGTGTGTATGAGTGCCTCCATGTATGTGGTGACTGTGTATGAGTGCCTCCATGTATGTAGTGACTGTGTGTATGAGTGCCTCCATGTATGTGGTGACTGTGTGTATGAGTGCCTCCATGTATGTGGTGACTGTGTGTATGAGTGCGTCCATGTATGTGGTGACTGTGTGTATGACTGCGTCCATGGATGTGGTAAGTGTGTGTATGAGTGCCTCCATGTATGTGGTGAGTGTATGAGTGCCTCCATGTATGTGGTGACTGTGTGTATGAGTGCCTCCATGTATGTGGTGACTGTGTATGAGTGCGTCCATGTATGTGGTGACTGTGTGTATGAGTGCCTCCATGTATGTGGTGACTGTGTGTATGAGTGCCTCCATGTATGTGGTGACTGTGTGTATGAGTGTGTCCATGTATGTGGTGACTGTGTGTATGAGTGTGTCCATGTATGTGGTGACTGTGTGTATGAATGCGTCCATGTATGTGGTGACTGTGTGTATGAGTGCGTCCATGTATGTGGTGACTGTGTGTATGAATGCGTCCATGTATGTGGTGACTGTGTGTATGAGTGCGTCCATGTATGTGGTGACTGTGTATGAGTGCGTCCATGTATGTGGTGACTGTGTATGAGTGCATCCATGTATGTAGTGACTGTGTGTATGAATGCGTCCATGTATGTGGTGACTGTGTATGAGTGCGTCCATGTATGTGGTGACTGTGTATGAGTGCATCCATGTATGTAGTGACTGTGTGTATGAGTGCGTCCATGTATGTGGTGACTGTGTATGAGTGCCTCCATGTATGTAGTGACTGTGTGTATGAGTGCCTCCATGTATGTGGTGACTGTGTGTATGAGTGCGTCCATGTATGTGGTGACTGTGTGTATGACTGTGTCCATGGATGTGGTAAGTGTGTGTATGAGTGCCTCCATGTATGTGGTGAGTGTATGAGTGCCTCCATGTATGTGGTGACTGTGTGTATGAGTGCGTCCATGTATGTGGTGACTGTGTGTATGAGTGCCTCCATGTATGTGGTGACTGTGTGTATGAGTGCGTCCATGTATGTGGTGACTGTGTATGAGTGCCTCCATGTATGTGGTGACTGTGTGTATGAGTGCGTCCATGTATGTGGTGACTGTGTATGAGTGCCTCCATGTATGTGGTGACTGTGTGTATGAGTGCCTCCATGTATGTGGTGAGTGTATGAGTGCCTCCATGTATGTGGTGACTGTGTGTATGAGTGCGTCCATGTATGTGGTGACTGTGTGTATGAGTGCGTCCATGTATGTGGTGACTGTGTATGAGTGCCTCCATGTATGTGGTGACTGTGTGTATGAGTGCGTCCATGTATGTGGTGACTGTGTGTATGAGTGCGTCCATGTATGTGGTGACTGTGTATGAGTGCATCCATGTATGTGGTGACTGTGTGTATGAGTGCCTCCATGTATGTGGTGACTGTGTATGAGTGCCTCCATGTATGTGGTGACTGTGTGTATGAGTGCCTCCATGTATGGGGTGACTGTGTATGAGTGCGTCCATGTATGTGGTGACTGTGTGTATGATTGCCTCCATGTATGTGGTGACTGTGTGTATGAGTGTGTCCATGTATGTGGTGACTGTGTGTATGAGTGCGTCCATGTATGTGGTGAGTGTGTGTATGAGTGCATCCATGTATGTGGTGACTGTGTGTATGAGTGCCTCCATGTATGTGGTGACTGTGTATGAGTGCCTCCATGTATGTGGTGACTGTGTATGAGTGCCTCCATGTATGTGGTGACTGTGTGTATGAGTGCGTCCATGTATGTGGTGACTGTGTGTATGAATGCGTCCATGTATGTGGTGACTGTGTGTATGAGTGCGTCCATGTATGTGGTGACTGTGTGTATGAGTGCGTCCATGGATGTGGTAAGTGTGTGTATGAGTGCCTCCATGTATGTAGTGACTGTGTGTATGAGTGCCTCCATGTATGTGGTGACTGTGTATGAGTGCCTCCATGTATGTGGTGACTGTGTGTATGAGTGCGTCCATGTATGTGGTGACTGTGTGTATGATTGCCTCCATGTATGTGGTGACTGTGTGTATGAGTGCGTCCATGTATGTGGTGACTGTGTGTATGAGTGCCTCCATGTATGTGGTGACTGTGTGTATGAGTGTGTCCATGTATGTGGTGACTGTGTGTATGAGTGCCTCCATGTATGTGGTGACTGTGTGTATGAGTGCCTCCATGTATGTGGTGAGTGTATGAGTGCCTCCATGTATGTGGTGACTGTGTGTATGAGTGCGTCCATGTATGTGGTGACTGTGTGTATGAGTGCGTCCATGTATGTGGTGACTGTGTATGAGTGCCTCCATGTATGTGGTGACTGTGTGTATGAGTGCGTCCATGTATGTGGTGACTGTGTGTATGAGTGCGTCCATGTATGTGGTGACTGTGTATGAGTGCGTCCATGTATGTGGTGAGTGTGTGTATGAGTGCCTCCATGTATGTGGTGACTGTGTGTATGAGTGCCTCCATGTATGTGGTGACTGTGTATGAGTGCGTCCATGTATGTGGTGACTGTGTGTATGAGTGCCTCCATGTATGGGGTGACTGTGTATGAGTGCGTCCATGTATGTGGTGACTGTGTGTATGAGTGCGTCCATGTATGTGGTGACTGTGTATGAGTGCCTCCATGTATGTGGTGACTGTGTGTATGAGTGTGTCCATGTATGTGGTGACTGTGTGTATGAGTGCGGCCATGTATGTGGTGAGTGTGTGTATGAGTGCATCCATGTATGTGGTGAGTGTGTGTATGAGTGCCTCCATGTATGTGGTGACTGTGTGTATGAGTGAGTCCATGTATGTGGAGACTGTGTGTATGAGTGTGTCCATGTATGTGGTGACTGTGTATGAGTGCCTCCATGTATGTGGTGACTGTGTGTATGAGTGCGTCCATGTATGTGGTGACTGTGTGTATGAGTGCATCCACGTATGTGGTGACTGTGTGTATGAGTGCGTCCATGTATGTGGTGACTGTGTGTATGAGTGCGTCCATGTATGTGGTGACTGTGTGTATGAGTGCGTCTATGTATGTGGTGAGTGTATGAGTGCCTCCATGTATGTGGTGACTGTGTGTATGAGTGCGTCTATGTATGTGGTGACTGTGTGTATGAGTGCGTCCATGTATGTGGTGACTGTGTATGAGTGCGTCCATGTATGTGGTGACTGTGTGTATGAGTGCGTCCATGTATGTGGTGACTGTGTGTATGAGTGCGTCCATGTATGTGGTGAGTGTATGAGTGCGTCCATGGATGTGGTGACTGTGTGCATGAGTGCGTCCATGTATGTGGTGACTGTGTGTATGAGTGCGTCCATGTATGTGGTGACTGTGTGTATGAGTGCGTCCATGTATGTGGTGACTGTGTGTATGAGTGCGTCCATGTATGTGGTGAGTGTATGAGTGCGTCCATGTATGTGGTGACTGTGTGTATGAATGCGTCCATGTATGTGGTGAGTGTGTGTATGAGTGCGTCCATGTATGTGTTGAGTGCGTGCATGAGTGTGTCCATGTATGTGGTGACTGTGTGTATGAATGCGTCCATGTATGTGGTGACTGTGTGTATGAATGCGTCCATGTATGTGGTGACTGTGTGTATGAGTGCGTCTATGTATGTGGTGAGTGCGTGTATGAGTGCGTCCATGTATTTGGCGAGTGCGTGTATGAGTGCGTCCATGTATGTGGTGACTGTGTGTATGAATGCGTCCATGTATGTGGTGACTGTGTGTATGAGTGCGTCTATGTATGTGGTGAGTGCGTGTATGAGTGCGTCCATGTATGTGGCGAGTGCGTGTATGAGTGTGTCCATGTATGTGGTGAGTGCGTGTATGAGTGTGTCCATGTATGTGGTGACTGTGTGTATGAGTGTGTCCATGTATGTGGTGACTGTGTGTATGAATGCGTCCATGTATGTGGTGAGTGTGTGTATGAGTGTGTCCATGTATGTGGTGACTGTGTATGAGTGCGTCCATGTATGTGGTGAGTGTGTGTATGAGTGCGTCCATGTATGTGGTGACTGTGTGTATGAGTGCCTCCATGTATGTGGTGACTGTGTGTATGAGTGCGTCCATGTATGTGGTGAGTGCGTGTATGAGTGTGTCCATGTATGTGGTGAGTGCGTGTATGAGTGTGTCCATGTATGTGGTGAGTGTGTGTATGAGTGCGTCCATGTATGTGGTGACTGTGTGTATGAGTGCCTCCATGTATGTGGTGACTGTGTGTATGAGTGCGTCCATGTATGTGGTGAGTGCGTGTATGAGTGTGTCCATGTATGTGGTGAGTGCGTGTATGAGTGTGTCCATGTATGTGGTGACTGTGTGTATGAATGCGTCCATGCATGTGGTGAGGGCGTGTATGAATGCGTCCATGTATGTGGTGACACTGTGTATGAATGCGTCCATGTATGTGGTGACTGTGTGTATGAGTGCGTCCATGTATGTGGTGAGTGTGTGTATGAATGCGTCCATGTATGTGGTGAGTGTGTGTATGAGTGCGTCCATGTATGTGGTGACTGTGTGTATGAGTGTGTCCATGTATGTGGTGAGTGCGTGCATGAGTGCGTCCATGTATGTGGTGACTGTATGAATGTGTCCATGTATGTGGTGAGTGTGTGTATGAGTGCCTCCATGTATGTGGTGAGTGCGTGTATGAGTGCCTCCATGTATGTGGTGAGTGTGTCCATGTATATGGTGACTGTATGAGTGCGTCCATGTATGTGGTGAGTGTGTGTATGAGTGCGTCCATGTATGTGGTGAGTGCGTGTATGAGTGCGTCCATGTATGTGGTGACTGTATAAGTGCGTCCATGTATGTGGTGAGCGCATGTATGAGTGCGTCCATGTATGTGGTGAGCGCATGTATGAGTGTGTCCATGTATGTGGTGAGTGCGTCCATTATGTTGGGCATGGGTCCCGTGGGGCCCAGTCAGTTCTAGCCCCTGCATGTAATATACCGTGACCTATCACACTGGATGGGGGTCAGTGCACTGACAGGAACTATAGAGGTTTACCAGATGACGGCTCCTGGAGGCTGAAGATCCTCGGTCTTCCCCACTGCTCAACCAGCAGCCACAGGCGCAGCGTAACGATGGCCGCCATGGGGAACCCCTCACAGAAGAGGCGCTAAGTAGAGAAGACCCCAGCGGTCTCTGAGCCATCTCCACAGACATACGCCTCCATACGGCAGCAGGGCGAGCTATTGCTTAGGGCGTCCAGAAGGTTTCCGGAAAGACAAGAAGATGCCGTCTAAAGGGTCGCCCCAATCTTCTGGGCTGTTGCGTTAACGAAGCAGGAAAGATCGACTAGTGAGATGCCTTCTGTGGCCTCAGTAACGGCGCCAGGGCTTTCTTCCCCTCTAGAATGCCTTGTAGGAGTCGGAGGTCGCCCGGAGGGTCTGGAGAAGCAGGAAGGATCGGCTGGTGAGATACCTTCTGTGGCCTCAGTAACGGCACCAGGGCTTTCTTCCACTCTAGAATGCCTTGTAGGAGCCGGAGGTCGCCCGGAGGGTCTGGAGAAGCAGGAAGGATCGGCTGGTGAGATACCTTCTGTGGCCTCAGTAACGGCGCCAGGGCTTTCTTCCACTCTAGAATTCCTTTCAAGGAATCAGAGGTCGCCTGTAGGGTCTGGAGAAGCAGGAAGGATCGGCTGGTGAGATACCTTCTGTGGCCTCAGTAACGGCACCAGGGCTTTCTTCCACTCTAGAATGCCTTGTAGGAGTCGGAGGTCGCCCGGAGGGTCTGGAGAAGCAGGAAGGATCGGCTGGTGAGATGCCTTCTGTGGCCCCAGTTACGGCACCAGGGCTTTCTTCCACTCTACAATGCCTTTCAAGGAATCGGAGGTCGCCCGGAGGGTCTGAAAAAGCAGGAAGGATCGGCTGGTGAGATACCTTCTGTGGCCTCAGTAACGGCACCAGGGCTTTCTTCCACTCTAGAATGCCTTGTAGGAGTCGGAGGTCGCCCGGAGGGTCTGGAGAAGCAGGAAGGATCGGCTGGTGAGATACCTTCTGTGGCCTCAGTAACGGCACTAGGGCTTTCTTCCCCTCTAGAATGCCGTGAGGCAATCGGAGGTCGCCCGGAGGGTCTGGAGAAGCAGGAAGGATCGGCTGGTGAGATACCTTCTGTGGCCTCAGTAACGGCACCAGGGCTTTCTTCCACTCTACAATGCCTTTCAAGGAATCGGAGGTCGCCCGGAGGGTCTGGAGAAGCAGGAAGGATCGGCTGGTGAGATGCCTTCTGTGGCCTCAGTAACGGCACCAGGGCTTTCTTCCACTCTAGAATGCCTTGTAGGAGTCGGAGGTCGCCCGGAGGGTCTGGAGAAGCAGGAAGGATAGGCTGGTGAGTTACCTTCTCTGGCCTCAGTAACGGCACAAGGGCTTTCTTCAACTCTCGAATGCCTTGAAGGAATCGGAGGTCGCCCGGAGAGTCTGGAGAAGCAGGAAGGATCGGCTGGCGAGATACCTTCTGTGGCCTCAGTAATGGCACCAGGGCTTTCTTCCACTGTAGAGTGCCTTGTAAGAGTGGGAGGTCGCCTGGAGGGTCTGGAGAAGCTGGAAGGATCGGCTGGTGAGATGCCTTCTGTGGCCTCAGTAACGGCGCCAGGGCTTTCTTCCCCTCTAGAATGCCGTGAAGCAATCGGAGGTCGCCCGGAGGGTCTGGAGAAGCAGGAAGGATCGGCTGGTGAGATGCCTTCTGTGGCTTCAGTAACGGCACCAGGGCTTTCTTCCACTCTACAATGCCTTTCAAGGAGTCGGAGGTCGCCCGGAGGGTCTGGAGAAGCAGGAAGGATTGGCTGGTGAGATGCCTTCTGTGGCCTCAGTAACGGCACTAGGGCTTTCTTCCCCTCTAGAATGCCGTGAGGCAATCGGAGGTCGCCCGGAGGGTCTGGAGAAGCAGGAAGGATCAGCTGGTGAGATACCTTCTGTGGCCTCAGTAACGGCACCATGGCTTTCTTCCACTCTAGAATGCCTTGAAGGAATTGGAAGTCGCCCGGAGGGTCTGGAGAAGCAGGAAGGATCGGCTGTTGAGATGCCTTCTGTGGCCTCAGTAACGGCACCAGGGCTTTCTTCCTCTCTAGAATGCCTTGAAGGAAACAGAGGTCGCCCGGAGGGTCTGGAGAAGCAGAAAGGATCGGCTGGTGAGATACCTTCTGTGGCCTCAGTAACGGCACCAGGGCTTTCTTCCACTCTAAAATGCCTTGTAGGAGTCGGAGGTCGCCCGGAAGGTCTGAAGAAGCAAGAAGGATCGGCTGGTGAGATGCCTTCTGTGGCCTCAGTAAAGGCACCAGGGCTTTCTTCCCCTCTAGAATGCCGTGAAGCAATCGGAGGTCGCCCGGAGGGTCTGGAGAAGCAGGAAGGATCGGCTGGTGAGATACCTTCTGTGGCTTCAGTAACGGCACCAGGGCTTTCTTCCACACTACAATGCCTTTCAAGGAGTCGGAGGTCGCCCGGAGGGTCTGGAGAAGCAGGAAGGATTGGCTGGTGAGATGCCTTCTGTGGCCTCAGTAACGGCACTAGGGCTTTCTTCCCCTCTAGAATGCCGTGAGGCAATCGGAGGTCGCCCGGAGGGTCTGGAGAAGCAGGAAGGATCGGCTGGTGAGATACCTTCTGTGGCCTCAGTAACAGCACCAGGGCTTTCTTCCACTCTAGAATGCCTTGAAGGAAACAGAGGTCGCCCGGAGGGTCTGGAGAAGCAGAAAGGATCGGCTGGTGAGATACCTTCTGTGGCCTCAGTAACGGCACCAGGGCTTTCTTCCACTCTAGAATGCCTTGTAGGAGTCGGAGGTCGCCCGGAGGGTCTGGAGAAGCAGGAAGGATCGGCTGGTGAGATGCCTTCTGTGGCCTCAGTAACGGCACCAGGGCTTTCTTCCACTCTAGAATGCCTTGTAGGAGTCGGAGGTCGCCCGGGGGGTCTGAAGAAGCAGAAAGGATCGGCTGCTGAGATACCTTCTGTGGCCTCAGTAACAGCACCAGGGCTTTCTTCCACTCTAGAATGCCTTTAAGGAATCGGAAGTCACCCGGAGGGTTTGGAGAAGCAGGAAGGATCGGCTGGTAAGATAACTTCTGTGGCCTCAGTATTGGCACCAGGGCTTTCTTCCCCTCTAAAATGCCTTGTAGGAGTCGGAGGTCGCCCGGAAGGTCTGAAGAAGCAAGAAGGATCGGCTAGTGAGATGCCTTCTGTGGCAACAGTTACGGCACCAGGGCTTTTTTCCCCTCTAGAATGCCTTTCAAGGAATCGGAGGTCGCCCGGAGGGTCTGAAAAAGCAGGAAGAATCGGCAGGTGAGATGCCATCTGTGGCCTCAGTGACCGCACCAGGGCTTTCTTCCACTCTAGAATGCCTTGAAGGAATCGGAGGTCGCCCGGAGGGTCTGGAGAAGCAGGAAGGATCGGCTGGTGAGATACCTTCTGTGGCCCCAATTACGGCACCAGGGCTTTCTTTCACTCTACAATGCCTTTCAAGGAATCGGAGGTCGCCCGGAGGGTCTGGAGAAGCAGGAAGGATCGGCTGGTGAGATGCCTTCTGTGGCCTCAGTAACGGCACCAGGGCTTTCTTCCACTCTAGAATGCCTTGTAGGAGTCGGAGGTCGCCCAGAGGGTCTGAAGAAGCAGAAAGGATCGGCTGCTGAGATACCTTCTGTGGCCCCAATTACGGCACCAGGGCTTTCTTTCACTCTACAATGCCTTTCAAGGAATCGGAGGTCGCCCGGAGGGTCTGGAGAAGCAGGAAGGATCGGCTGGTGAGATGCCTTCTGTGGCCTCAGTAACGGCACCAGGGCTTTCTTCCCCTCTAGAATGCTTTGAAGCAATCGGAGGTCGCTCGGAGGGTCTGGAGAAGCAGGAAGGATCGGCTGGTGAGATACCTTCTGTGGCCCCAATTACGGCACCAGGGCTTTCTTTCACTCTACAATGCCTTTCAAGGAATCGGAGGTCGCCCGGAGGGTCTGGAGAAGCAGGAAGGATCGGCTGGTGAGATGCCTTCTGTGGCCTCAGTAACGGCACCAGGGCTTTCTTCCACTCTAGAATGCCTTGTAGGAGTCGGAGGTCGCCCAGAGGGTCTGAAGAAGCAGAAAGGATCGGCTGCTGAGATACCTTCTGTGGCCTAAGTAACAGCACCGGGGCTTTCTTCCACTCTAGAATGCCTTTAAGGAATCGGAAGTCACCCGGAGGGTTTGGAGAAGCAGGAAGGATCGGCTGGTGAGATAACTTCTGTGGCCTCAGTATTGGCACCAGGGCTTTCTTCCCCTCTAAAATGCCTTGTAGGAGTCGGAGGTCGCCCGGAAGGTCTGAAGAAGCAAGAAGGATCGGCTGGTGAGATGCCTTCTGTGGCACCAGTTACGGCACCAGGGCTTTCTTCCCCTCTAGAATGCCTTTCAAGGAATCGGAGGTCGCCCGGAGGGTCTGAAAAAGCAGGAAGGATCGGCAGGTGAGATGCCTTCTGTGGCCTCAGTGACCGCACCAGGGCTTTCTTCCACTCTAGAATGCCTTGAAGGAATCGGAGGTCGCCCGGAGGGTCTGGAGAAGCAGGAAGGATCGGCTGGTGAGATGCCTTCTGTGGCCTCAGTAACGGCACCAGGGCTTTCTTCCACTCTAGAATTCCTTGTAAGAGTGGGAGGTCGCCCGGAGGGTCTGAAGAAGCAGGAAGGATCGGCTGGTGAGATACCTTCTGTGGCCCCAGTTACGGCACCATGGCTTTCTTCCACTCTACAATGCCTTTCAAGGAATCAGAGGTCGCCTGTAGGGTCTGGAGAAGCAGGAAGGATCGGCTGGTGAGATTCCTTCTGTGGCCTCAGTAACGGCACCAGGGCTTTCTTCCACTCTAGAATGCCTTGTAGGAGTCGGAGGTCGCCCGGAGGGTCTGGAGAAGCAGGAAGGATCGGCTGGTGAGATGCCTTCTGTGGCCCCAGTTACGGCACCAGGGCTTTCTTCCACTCTACAATGCCTTTCAAGGAATCGGAGGTCGCCCGGAGGGTCTGGAGAAGCAGGAAGGATCGGCTGGTGAGATGCCTTCTGTGGCCTCAGTAACGGCACCAGGGCTTTCTTCCACTCTAGAATGCCTTGTAGGAGTCGGAGGTCGCCCGGAGGGTCTGGAGAAGCAGGAAGGATCGGCTGGTGAGATACCTTCTGTGGCCTCAGTAACGGCACCAGGGCTTTCTTCCACTCTAGAATGCCTTTAAGGAATCGGAAGTCACCTGGAGGGTTTGGAGAAGCAGGAAGGATCGGCTGGTGAGATAACTTCTGTAGCCTCAGTATTGGCACCAGGGCTTTCTTCCCCTCTAAAATGCCTTGTAGGAGTCGGAGGTCGCCCGGAAGGTCTGAAGAAGCAAGAAGGATCGGCTGGTGAGATGCCTTCTGTGGCCTCAGTAACGGCACCAGGGCTTTCTTCCCCTCTAGAATGCCGTGAAGCAATCGGAGGTCGCCCGGAGGGTCTGGAGAAGCAGGAAGGATCGGCTGGTGAGATACCTTCTGTGGCTTCAGTAACGGCACCAGGGCTTTCTTCCACTCTACAATGCCTTTCAAGGAGTCGGAGGTCGCCCGGAGGGTCTGGAGAAGCAGGAAGGATTGGCTGGTGAGATGCCTTCTGTGGCCTCAGTAACGGCACTAGGGCTTTCTTCCCCTCTAGAATGCCGTGAGGCAATCGGAGGTCGCCCGGAGGGTCTGGAGAAGCAGGAAGGATCGGCTGGTGAGATACCTTCTGTGGCCTCAGTAACAGCACCAGGGCTTTCTTCCACTCTAGAATGCCTTGAAGGAAACAGAGGTCGCCCGGAGGGTCTGGAGAAGCAGAAAGGATCGGCTGGTGAGATACCTTCTGTGGCCTCAGTAACGGCACCAGGGCTTTCTTCCACTCTAGAATGCCTTGTAGGAGTCGGAGGTCGCCCGGAGGGTCTGGAGAAGCAGGAAGGATCGGCTGGTGAGATGCCTTCTGTGTCCTCAGTAACGGCACCAGGGCTTTCTTCCACTCTAGAATGCCTTGTAGGAGTCGGAGGTCGCCCGGGGGGTCTGAAGAAGCAGAAAGGATCGGCTGCTGAGATACCTTCTGTGGCCTCAGTAACAGCACCAGGGCTTTCTTCCACTCTAAGAATGCCTTTAAGGGATCGGAAGTCACCCGGAGGGTTTGGAGAAGCAGGAAGGATCGGCTGGTGAGATAACTTCTGTGGCCTCAGTATTGGCACCAGGGCTTTCTTCCCCTCTAAAATGCCTTGTAGGAGTCGGAGGTCGCCCGGAAGGTCTGAAGAAGCAAGAAGGATCGGCTGGTGAGATGCCTTCTGTGGCAACAGTTACGGCACCAGGGCTTTCTTCCACTCTAGAATGCCTTTCAAGGAATCGGAGGTCGCCCGGAGGGTCTGAAAAAGCAGGAAGGATCGGCAGGTGAGATGCCATCTGTGGCCTCAGTGACCGCACCAGGGCTTTCTTCCACTCTAGAATGCCTTGAAGGAATCGGAGGTCGCCCGGAGGGTCTGGAGAAGCAGGAAGGATCGGCTGGTGAGATACCTTCTGTGGCCACAATTACAGCACCAGGGCTTTCTTTCACTCTACAATGCCTTTCAAGGAATCGGAGGTCGCCCGGAGGGTCTGGAGAAGCAGGAAGGATCGGCTGGTGAGATGCCTTCTGTGGCCTCAGTAACGGCACCAGGGCTTTCTTCCACTCTAGAATGCCTTGAAGCAATCGGAGGTTGCCTAGAGGGTCTGGAGAAGCAGAAAGGATCGGCTGCTGAGATACCTTCTGTGGCCTCAGTAACAGCACCAGGGCTTTCTTCCACTCTAAGAATGCCTTTAAGGGATCGGAAGTCGCCCGGAGGGTCTGGAGAAGCAGGAAGGATCGGCTGGTGAGATGCCTTCTGTGGCCTCAGTATCGGCACCAGGGCTTTCTTCCACTCTAGAATGCCTTGAAGCAATCGGAGGTCGCCCGGAGGGTCTGGAGAAGCAGGAAGGATCGGCTGGTGAGATACCTTCTGTGGCCTCAGTTACGGCACCAGGGCTTTCTTTCACTCTACAATGCCTTTCAAGGAATCGGAGGTCGCCCGGAGGGTCTGGAGAAGCAGGAAGGATCGGCTGGTGAGATGCCTTCTGTGGCCTCAGTAACGGCACCAGGGCTTTCTTCCACTCTAGAATGCCTTGAAGGAATTGGAAGTCGCCCGGAGGGTCTGGAGAAGCAGGAAGGATTGGCTGGTGAGATGCCTTCTGTGGCCTCAGTAACGGCACCAGGGCTTTCTTCCCCTCTAGAATGCCGTGAAGCAATCGGAGGTCGCCCGGAGGGTCTGGAGAAGCAGGAAGAATCGGCTGGTGAGATACCTTCTGTGGCCTCAGTAACAGCACCAGGGCTTTCTTCTACTCTAGAATGCCTTGAAGGAATCCGAGGTCGCCCGGAGGGTCTGGAGAAGCAGGAAGGATCGGCTGGTGAGATGCCTTCTGTGGCCTCAGTAACGGTACCAGGGCTTGCTTCCCCTCTAGAATGCCTTGTAGGAGTCGGAGATCGCCCGGAGGGTCTGAAGAAGCAGGAAGGATCGGCTGGTGAGATACCTTCTGTGGCCTCAGTAACGGCACCAGGGCTTTCTTCCACTCTAGAATGCCTTTAAGGAATCGGAGGTCACCCGGAGGGTTTGGAAAAAGCAGGAAGGATCGGCTGGTGAGATAACTTCTGTGGCCTCAGTAACAGCACCAGGGCTTTCTTCCACTTTAGAATGCCTTGAAGGAATCAAAGGTCGCCTAGAGGGTTTGGAGAAGCAGGAAGGATCGGCTGGTGAGATGCCTTCTGTGGCCTCAGTAACGGCACCAGGGCTTTCTTCCACTCTAGAATGCCTTGAAGGAATTGGAAGTCGCCCGGAGGGTCTGGAGAAGCAGGAAGGATCGGCTGGTGAGATGCCTTCTGTGGCCTCAGTAACGACACCAGGGCTTTCTTCCACTCTAGAATGCCTTAAAGCAATCGGAGGTCGCCCGGAGGGTCTGGAGAAGCAGAAAGGATAGGCTGGCGAGATGCCTTCTGTGGCCTCAGTAACGGCACCAGGGCTTTCTTCCCTCTAGAATGCCGTGAAGCAATCGGAGGTCGCCCGGAGGGTCTGGAGAAGCAGGAAGAATCGGCTGGTGAGATACCTTCTGTGGCCTCAGTAACAGCACCAGGGCTTTCTTCCCTCTAGAATGCCTTGTAGGAGTCGGAGGTCGCCCGCAGGGTCTGGAAGAAGCAGGAAGGATCGGCTGGTGAGATGCCTTCTGTGTCCTCAGTAACGGCACCAGGGCTTTCTTCCACTCTAGAATGCCTTGAAGGAATCAGAGGTCGCCCGGAGGGTCTGGAGAAGCAGGAAGGATCGGCTGGTGAGATGCCTTCTGTGGCCTCAGTAACGGTACCAGGGCTTTCTTCCCCTCTAGAATGCCTTGTAGGAGTCAGAGATCGCCCGGAGGGTCTGAAGAAGCAGGAAGGATCGGCTGGTGAGATACCTTCTGTGGCCTCAGTAACGGCACCAGGGCTTTCTTCCACTCTAGAATGCCTTTAAGGAATCGGAGGTCACCCGGAGGGTTTGGAAAAAGAAGGAAGGATCGGCTGGTGAGGTACCTTCTGTGGCCTCAGTATTGGCACCAGGGCTTTCTTCCCCTCTAGAATGCCTTGTAGGAGTCGGAGGTCGCCCGGAAGTTCTGAAGAAGCAAGAAGGATCGGCTGGTGAGATGCCTTCTGTGGCCTCAGTAACGGCACCAGGGCTTTCTTTCACTCTAAAATGCCTTGTAGGAGTCAGAGTTCGCCCAGAGGGTCTGGAAAAGCAGGAAGGATCGGCTGGTGAGATAACTTCTGTGGCCTCAGTAACAGCACCAGGGCTTTCTTCCACTTTAGAATGCCTTGGAGGAATCAAAGGTCGCCTAGAGGGTTTGGAGAAGCAGGAAGGATCGGCTGGTGAGATGCCTTCTGTGGCCTCAGTAACGGCACCAGGGCTTTCTTCCACTCTAGAATGCCTTGAAGGAATTGGAAGTCGCCCGGAGGGTCTGGAGAAGCAGGAAGGATCGGCTGGTGAGATGCCTTCTGTGGCCTCAGTAACGACACCAGGGCTTTCTTCCACTCTAGAATGCCTTAAAGCAATCGGAGGTCGCCCGGAGGGTCTGGAGAAGCAGAAAGGATTGGCTGGCGAGATGCCTTCTGTGGCCTCAGTAACGGCACCAGGGCTTTCTTCCCCTCTAGAATGCCGTGAAGCAATCGGAGGTCGCCCGGAGGGTCTGGAGAAGCAGGAAGAATCGGCTGGTGAGATACCTTCTGTGGCCTCAGTAACAGCACCAGGGCTTTCTTCCCCTCTAGAATGCCTTGTAGGAGTCGGAGGTCGCCCGCAGGGTCTGAAGAAGCAGGAAGGATCGGCTGGTGAGATGCCTTCTGTGTCCTCAGTAACGGCACCAGGGCTTTCTTCCACTCTAGAATGCCTTGAAGGAATCAGAGGTCGCCCGGAGGGTCTGGAGAAGCAGGAAGGATCGGCTGGTGAGATGCCTTCTGTGGCCTCAGTAACGGTACCAGGGCTTTCTTCCCCTCTAGAATGCCTTGTAGGAGTCAGAGATCGCCCGGAGGGTCTGAAGAAGCAGGAAGGATCGGCTGGTGAGATACCTTCTGTGGCCTCAGTAACGGCACCAGGGCTTTCTTCCACTCTAGAATGCCTTTAAGGAATCGGAGGTCACCCGGAGGGTTTGGAAAAAGAAGGAAGGATCGGCTGGTGAGGTACCTTCTGTGGCCTCAGTATTGGCACCAGGGCTTTCTTCCCCTCTAGAATGCCTTGTAGGAGTCGGAGGTCGCCCGGAAGTTCTGAAGAAGCAAGAAGGATCGGCTGGTGAGATGCCTTCTGTGGCCTCAGTAACGGCACCAGGGCTTTCTTTCACTCTAAAATGCCTTGTAAGGAGTCAGAGTTCGCCCAGAGGGTCTGGAAAAGCAGGAAGGATCGGCTGGTGAGATAACTTCTGTGGCCTCAGTAACAGCACCAGGGCTTTCTTCCACTTTAGAATGCCTTGGAGGAATCAGAGGTCGCCTAGAGGGTTTGGAGAAGCAGGAAGGATCGGCTGGTGAGATGCCTTCTGTGGCCTCAGTAACGGCACCAGGGCTTTCTTCCACTCTAGAATGCCTTGAAGGAATTGGAAGTCGCCCGGAGGGTCTGGAGAAGCAGGAAGGATCGGCTGGTGAGATGCCTTCTGTGGCCTCAGTAACGACACCAGGGCTTTCTTCCACTCTAGAATGCCTTTAAGGAATCGGAGGTCGCCTGGAGGGTCTGGAGAAGCAGGAAGGATCGGCTGGTGAGATACCTTCTGTGGCCTCAGTAACGGCACCAGGGCTTTCTTCCACTCTAGAATGCCTTGTAGGAGTCGGAGGTCGCCCGGAGGGTCTGGAGAAGCAGGAAGGATCGGCTGGTGAGATGCCTTCTGTGGCCCCAGTTACGGCACCAGGGCTTTCTTCCACTCTAGAATGCCTTGAAGGAATCGGAGGTCGCCCGGAGGGTCTGGAGAAGCAGGAAGGATCGGCTGGTGAGATGCCTTCTGTGGCCTCAGTAACGGCACCAGGGCTTTCTTCCACTCTAGAATGCCTTGTAGGAGTCGGAGGTCGCCCGGAGGGTCTGGAGAAGCAGGAAGGATCGGCTGGTGAGATACCTTCTGTGGCCTCAGTAACGGCACCAGGGCTTTCTTCCACTCTAGAATGCCTTTAAGGAATCGGAAGTCACCTGGAGGGTTTGGAGAAGCAGGAAGGATCGGCTGGTGAGATACCTTCTGTAGCCTCAGTATTGGCACCAGGGCTTTCTTCCACTCTAGAATGCCTTGTAGGAGTCGGAGGTCGCCCGGAAGGTCTGAAGAAGCAAGAAGGATCGGCTGGTGAGATGCCTTCTGTGGCCTCAGTAACGGCACCAGGGCTTTCTTCCCCTCTAGAATGCCTTGTAAGCAATCGGAGGTCGCCCGGAGGGTCTGGAGAAGCAGGAAGGATCGGCTGGTGAGATACCTTCTGTGGCTTCAGTAACGGCACCAGGGCTTTCTTCCACTCTACAATGCCTTTCAAGGAGTCGGAGGTCGCCCGGAGGGTCTGGAGAAGCAGGAAGGATTGGCTGGTGAGATGCCTTCTGTGGCCTCAGTAACGGCACTAGGGCTTTCTTCCCTCTAGAATGCCGTGAGGCAATCGGAGGTCGCCCGGAGGGTCTGGAGAAGCAGGAAGGATCGGCTGGTGAGATACCTTCTGTGGCCTCAGTAACAGCACCAGGGCTTTCTTCCACTCTAGAATGCCTTGAAGGAAACAGAGGTCGCCCGGAGGGTCTGGAGAAGCAGAAAGGATCGGCTGGTGAGATACCTTCTGTGGCCTCAGTAACGGCACCAGGGCTTTCTTCCACTCTAGAATGCCTTGTAGGAGTCGGAGGTCGCCCGGAGGGTCTGGAGAAGCAGGAAGGATCGGCTGGTGAGATGCCTTCTGTGTCCTCAGTAACGGCACCAGGGCTTTCTTCCACTCTAGAATGCCTTGTAGGAGTCGGAGGTCGCCCGGAGGGTCTGAAGAAGCAGAAAGGATCGGCTGCTGAGATACCTTCTGTGGCCTCAGTAACAGCACCAGGGCTTTCTTCCACTCTAAGAATGCCTTTAAGGGATCGGAAGTCACCCGGAGGGTTTGGAGAAGCAGGAAGGATCGGCTGGTGAGATAACTTCTGTGGCCTCAGTATTGGCACCAGGGCTTTCTTCCCTCTAAAATGCCTTGTAGGAGTCGGAGGTCGCCCGGAAGGTCTGAAGAAGCAAGAAGGATCGGCTGGTGAGATGCCTTCTGTGGCAACAGTTACGGCACCAGGGCTTTCTTCCACTCTAGAATGCCTTTCAAGGAATCGGAGGTCGCCCGGAGGGTCTGAAAAAGCAGGAAGGATCGGCAGGTGAGATGCCATCTGTGGCCTCAGTGACCGCACCAGGGCTTTCTTCCACTCTAGAATGCCTTGAAGGAATCGGAGGTCGCCCGGAGGGTCTGGAGAAGCAGGAAGGATCGGCTGGTGAGATACCTTCTGTGGCCACAATTACAGCACCAGGGCTTTCTTTCACTCTACAATGCCTTTCAAGGAATCGGAGGTCGCCCGGAGGGTCTGGAGAAGCAGGAAGGATCGGCTGGTGAGATGCCTTCTGTGGCCTCAGTAACGGCACCAGGGCTTTCTTCCACTCTAGAATGCCTTGAAGCAATCGGAGGTCGCCTGGAGGGTCTGGAGAAGCAGAAAGGATCGGCTGCTGAGATACCTTCTGTGGCCTCAGTAACAGCACCAGGGCTTTCTTCCACTCTAAGAATGCCTTTAAGGGATCGGAAGTCACCCGGAGGGTTTGGAGAAGCAGGAAGGATCGGCTGGTGAGATAACTTCTGTGGCCTCAGTATTGGCACCAGGGCTTTCTTCCCCTCTAAAATGCCTTGTAGGAGTCGGAGGTCGCCCGGAAGGTCTGAAGAAGCAAGAAGGATCGGCTGGTGGGATGCCTTCTGTGGCAACAGTTACGGCACCAGGGCTTTCTTCCACTCTAGAATGCCTTTCAAGGAATCGGAGGTCGCCCGGAGGGTCTGAAAAAGCAGGAAGGATCGGCTGGTGAGATGCCTTCTGTGGCCTCAGTAACGGCACCAGGGCTTTCTTCCCCTCTAGAATGCTTTGAAGCAATCGGAGGTCGCTCGGAGGGTCTGGAGAAGCAGGAAGGATCGGCTGGTGAGATACCTTCTGTGGCCCCAATTACGGCACCAGGGCTTTCTTTCACTCTACAATGCCTTTCAAGGAATCGGAGGTCGCCCGGAGGGTCTGGAGAAGCAGGAAGGATCGGCTGGTGAGATGCCTTCTGTGGCCTCAGTAACGGCACCAGGGCTTTCTTCCACTCTAGAATGCCTTGAAGGAATTGGAAGTCGCCCGGAGGGTCTGGAGAAGCAGGAAGGATCGGCTGGTGAGATGCCTTCTGTGGCCTCAGTAACGGCACCAGGGCTTTCTTCCACTCTAGAATGCCTTAAAGCAATCGGAGGTCGCCCGGAGGGTCTGGAGAAGCAGAAAGGATAGGCTGGCGAGATGCCTTCTGTGGCCTCAGTAACGGCACCAGGGCTTTCTTCCACTCTAGAATGCCTTGAAGCAATCGGAGGTCGCCTGGAGGGTCTGGAGAAGCAGGAAGGAACGGCTGGTGAGATGCCTTCTGTGTCCTCAGTAACAGCACCAGGGCTTTCTTCCCCTCTAGAATTCCTTGAAGGAATCAGAGGTCGCCCGTAGGGTCTGGAGAAGCAGGAAGGATCGGCTGGTGAGTTACCGTCTGTGGCCTCAGTAACAGCACCAGGGCTTTCTTCCCCTCTAGAATGCCTTGTAGGAGTCGGAGGTCGCCCGGAGGGTCTGGAGAAGCAGGAAGGATTGGCTGGTGAGATGCCTTCTGTGGCCTCAGTAACGGCACCAGGGCTTTCTTCCCCTCTAGAATGCCGTGAAGCAATCGGAGGTCGCCCGGAGGGTCTGGAGAAGCAGGAAGAATCGGCTGGTGAGATACCTTCTGTGGCCTCAGTAACAGCACCAGGGCTTTCTTCTACTCTAGAATGCCTTGAAGGAATCCGAGGTCGCCCGGAGGGTCTGGAGAAGCAGGAAGGATCGGCTGGTGAGATGCCTTCTGTGGCCTCAGTAACGGTACCAGGGCTTTCTTCCCCTCTAGAATGCCTTGTAGGAGTCGGAGATCGCCCGGAGGGTCTGAAGAAGCAGGAAGGATCGGCTGGTGAGATACCTTCTGTGGCCTCAGTAACGGCACCAGGGCTTTCTTCCACTCTAGAATGCCTTTAAGGAATCGGAGGTCACCCGGAGGGTTTGGAAAAAGCAGGAAGGATCGGCTGGTGAGATAACTTCTGTGGCCTCAGTAACAGCACCAGGGCTTTCTTCCACTTTAGAATGCCTTGAAGGAATCAAAGGTCGCCTATAGGGTTTGGAGAAGCAGGAAGGATCGGCTGGTGAGATGCCTTCTGTGGCCTCAGTAACGGCACCAGGGCTTTCTTCCACTCTAGAATGCCTTGAAGGAATTGGAAGTCGCCCGGAGGGTCTGGAGAAGCAGGAAGGATCGGCTGGTGAGATGCCTTCTGTGGCCTCAGTAACGACACCAGGGCTTTCTTCCACTCTAGAATGCCTTAAAGCAATCGGAGGTCGCCCGGAGGGTCTGGAGAAGCAGAAAGGATAGGCTGGCGAGATGCCTTCTGTGGCCTCAGTAACGGCACCAGGGCTTTCTTCCCCTCTAGAATGCCGTGAAGCAATCGGAGGTCGCCCGGAGGGTCTGGAGAAGCAGGAAGAATCGGCTGGTGAGATACCTTCTGTGGCCTCAGTAACAGCACCAGGGCTTTCTTCCCCTCTAGAATGCTTTGTAGGAGTCGGAGGTCGCCCGGAAGGTCTGGAGAAGCAGGAAGGATCGGCTGGTGAGATGCCTTCTGTGGCCTCAGTAACAGCACCAGGGCTTTATTCCCCTCTAGAATGCCTTGTAGGAGTCGGAGGTCGCCCGCAGGGTCTGAAGAAGCAGGAAGGATCGGCTGGTGAGATGCCTTCTGTGTCCTCAGTAACGGCACCAGGGCTTTCTTCCACTCTAGAATGCCTTGAAGGAATCAGAGGTCGCCCGGAGGGTCTGGAGAAGCAGGAAGGATCGGCTGGTGAGATGCCTTCTGTGGCCTCAGTAACGGTACCAGGGCTTTCTTCCCCTCTAGAATGCCTTGTAGGAGTCAGAGATCGCCCGGAGGGTCTGAAGAAGCAGGAAGGATCGGCTGGTGAGATACCTTCTGTGGCCTCAGTAACGGCACCAGGGCTTTCTTCCACTCTAGAATGCCTTTAAGGAATCGGAGGTCACCCGGAGGGTTTGGAAAAAGAAGGAAGGATCGGCTGGTGAGGTACCTTCTGTGGCCTCAGTATTGGCACCAGGGCTTTCTTCCCCTCTAGAATGCCTTGTAGGAGTCGGAGGTCGCCCGGAAGTTCTGAAGAAGCAAGAAGGATCGGCTGGTGAGATGCCTTCTGTGGCCTCAGTAACGGCACCACGGCTTTCTTCCACTCTAAAATGCCTTGTAGGAGTCAGAGTTCGCCCAGAGGGTCTGGAAAAGCAGGAAGGATCGGCTGGTGAGATAACTTCTGTGGCCTCAGTAACAGCACCAGGGCTTTCTTCCACTTTAGAATGCCTTGGAGGAATCAAAGGTCGCCTAGAGGGTTTGGAGAAGCAGGAAGGATCGGCTGGTGAGATGCCTTCTGTGGCCTCAGTAACGGCACCAGGGCTTTCTTCCACTCTAGAATGCCTTGAAGGAATTGGAAGTCGCCCGGAGGGTCTGGAGAAGCAGGAAGGATCGGCTGGTGAGATGCCTTCTGTGGCCTCAGTAACGACACCAGGGCTTTCTTCCACTCTAGAATGCCTTAAAGCAATCGGAGGTCGCCCGGAGGGTCTGGAGAAGCAGAAAGGATCGGCTGGCGAGATGCCTTCTGTGGCCTCAGTAACGGCACCAGGGCTTTCTTCCCCTCTAGAATGCCGTGAAGCAATCGGAGGTCGCCCGGAGGGTCTGGAGAAGCAGGAAGAATCGGCAGGTGAGATACCTTCTGTGGCATCAGTAACACCACAGGGCTTTCTTCCCCTCTAGAATTCCTTGAAGGAATCAGAGGTCGCCCGGAGGGTCTGGAGAAGCAGGAAGGATCTACTGGTGAGATACCTTCTGTGGCCTCAGTAACGGCACCAGGGCTTTCTTCCACTCTAGAATGCCTTGTAGGAGTCGGAGGTCGCCCGGAGGGTCTGGAGAAGCAGGAAGGATTGGCTGGTGAGATGCCTTCTGTGGCCTCAGTAACGGCACCAGGGCTTTCTTCCCCTCTAGAATGCCGTGAGGCAATCGGAGGTCGCCCGGAGGGTCTGGAGAAGCAGGAAGGATCGGCTGGTGAGATACCTTCTGTGGCCTCAGTAACAGCACCAGGGCTTTCTTCCACTCTAGAATGCCTTGAAGGAATCAGCGGTCACCCGGAGGGTATTGAGAAGCAGGAAGGATCGGCTGGTGAGATACCTTCTGTGGCCTCAGTAACAGCACCAGGGCTTTTTTCCACTCTAGAATGCCTTTAAGGAATCGGAGATCACCCGGAGGGTTTGGAGAAGCAGGAAGGATCGGCTGGTGTGATACCTTCTGTGGCCTCAGTATTGGCACCAGGCCTTTCTTCCCCTCTAGAATGCCTTGTAGGAGTCGGAGGTCGCCCGGAACGTCTGAAGAAGCAAGAAGGATCGGCTGGTGAGATGCCTTCTGTGGCACCAGTTACGTCACCAGGGCTTTCTTCCCCTCTAGAATGTCTTTCAAGGAATCGGAGGTCGCCCGGAGGGTCTGAAAAAGCAGGAAGGATCGGCAAGTGAGATGCCTTCTGTGGCCTCAGTGACCTCACCAGGGCTTTCTTCCACTCTAGAATGCCTTGAAGGAATCGGAGGTCGCCCGGAGGGTCTGGAGAAGCAGGAAGGATCGGCTGGTGAGATGCCTTCTGTGGCCTCAGTACCGGCACCAGGGCTTTCTTCCCCTCTAGAATGCCTTGTAGGAGTCGGAGGACGCCCGGAGGGTCTGGAGAAGCAGGAAGAATCGGCTGGTGAGATGCCTTCTGTGGCCTCAGTAACGGCACCAGGGCTTTCTTCCCCTCTAGAATGCTTTGAAGCAATCGGAGGTCGCTCGGAGGGTCTGGAGAAGCAGGAAGGATCTGCTGGTGAGATACCTTCTGTGGCCCCAATTACGGCACCAGGGCATTCTTCCACTCTAGAATGCCTTTCAAGGAATCGGAGGTCGCCCGGAGGGTCTGGAGAAGCAGGAAGGATAGGCTGGTGAGTTACCTTCTCTGGCCTCAGTAACGGAACAAGGGCTTTCTTCAACTCTCGAATGCCTTGAAGGAATCGGAGGTCGCCCGGAGAGTCTGGAGAAGCAGGAAGGATCGGCTGGCGAGATACCTTCTGTGGCCTCAGTAATGGCACCAGGGCTTTCTTCCACTGTAGAATGCCTTGTAAGAGTGGGAGGTCGCCTGGAGGGTCTGGAGAAGCTGGAAGGATCGGCTGGTGAGATGCCTTCTGTGGCCTCAGTAACGGCGCCAGGGCTTTCTTACCCTCTAGAATGCCTTGTAGGAGTCGGAGGTCGCCCGGAGGGTCTGGAGAAGCAGGAAGGATCGGCTGGTGAGATACCTTCTGTGGCCTCAGTAACGCCACCAGGGCTTTGTTCAACCCTCGAATGCCTTGTAGGAGTCAGAGTTCGCCCAGAGGGTCTGGAAAAGCAGGAAGGATCGGCTGGTGAGATACCTTCTGTGGCCTCAGTAACAGCACCAGGGCTTTCTTCCCCTCTAGAATGCCGTGAGGCAATCGGAGGTCGCCCGGAGGGTCTGGAGAAGCAGGAAGGATCGGCTGGTGAGATGCCTTCTGTGGCCTCAGTAACGGCACCAGGGCTTTCTTCCACTCTAGAATGCCTTGAAGCAATCGGAGGTCGCCCGGAGGGTCTGGAGAAGCAGGAAGGTTCGGCTGGTGAGATACCTTCTGTGTCCTCAGTAACAGCACCAGGGCTTTCTTCCCCTCTAGAATTCCTTGAAGGAATCAGAGGTCGCCCAGAGGGTCTGGAAAAGCAGGAAGGATCGGCTGGTGAGATACCTTCTGTGGCCTCAGTAACAGCACCAGGGCTTTCTTCCACTCTAGAATGCCTGGAAGGAATCAAAGGTCGCCTAGAGGGTTTGGAGAAGCAGGAAGGATCGGCTGGTGAGATGCCTTCTGTAGCCTCAGTAACGGCACCAGGGCTTTCTTCCACTCTAGAATGCCTTGAATGAATCAAAGGTCGACTAAAGGATTTGGAGAAGCAGGAAGGATCGGCTGGTGAGATGCATTCTGTGGCCTCAGTAACGGCACCAGGGCTTTCTTCCACTCTAGAATGCCTTGAAGGAATCAAAGGTTGCCTAGAGGGTTTGGAGAAGCAGGAAGGATCGGCTGGTGAGATGCCTTCTGTGGCCTCAGTAACGGCACCAGGGCTTTCTTCCACTCTAGAATGCCTTGAAGGAATTGGATGTCGCCCGGAGGGTCTGGAGAATCAGGAAGGATCGGCTGGTGAGATACCTTCTGTGGCCTCAGTAACGGCACCAGGGCTTTCTTCCCCTCTAGAATGCCTTTCAAGGAATCAGAGGTCGCCCGGAGGGTCTGAAGAAGCAGGAAGGATCGGCTGGTGAGATACCTTTTGTGGCCTCAGTAACGGCACCAGGGCTTTCTTCCACTCTAGAATGCCTTGAAGGATTCGGAGGTCGCCCGGAGGGTCTGGAGAAGCAGGAAGGATCGGCTGGTGAGATGCCTTCTGTGGCCTCAGTATTGGCACCGGGGCTTTCTTCCCCTCTAAAATGCCTTGTAGGAGTCGGAGGTCGCTCGGAGGGTCTGGAGAAGCAGGAAGGATCGGCTGGTGAGATGTCTTCTGTGGCCTCAGTAACGGCACCAGGGCTTTCTTCCCCTCTAGAATGCCTTGTAGGAGTCGGAAGGTCGCCCGGAGGGTCTGGAGAAGCAGGAAGGATCGGCTGGTGAGATGCCTTCTGTGGCCTCAGAAACAGCACCAGGGCTTTCTTCCCCTCCTCTAGAATGCCTTGTCGGAGGTCGCCCGGAGGGTCTGGAGAAGCAGGAAGGATCGGCTGGTGAGAAACCTTCTGAGGCCTCAGTAACGGCACCAGGGCTTTCTTCCCCTCTAGAATGCCTTGTAGGAGTCGGAGGTCGCCCGGAGGGTCTGGAGAAGCAGGAAGGATCGGCTGGTGAGATACTTTCTGTGGCCTCAGTAACGGCACCAGGGCTTTCTTCCCCTCTCGAATGCCTTGTAGGAGTCGGAGGTCGCCCGGAGGGTGTGGAGAAGCAGGAAGGATCGGCTGGTGAGATGCCTTCTGTGGCCTCAGTAACGGCACTAGGGCTTTCTTCCCCTCTAGAATGCCTTGAAGGAATCAGAAGTCGCCCGGATGGTGTGGAGAAGCAGGAAGGATCGGCTGGTGAGATGTCTTCTTTGGCCTCAGTAACGGCACCAGGGCTTTCTTCCCCTCTAGAATGCCTTGTAGGAGTCGGAAGGTCGCCCGGAGGGTCTGGAGAAGCAGGAAGGATCAGCTGGTGAGATACCTTCTGTGGCCTCAGTATTGGCACCAGGGCTTTCTTCCCCTCTAGAATTCCTTGTAGGAGTCGGAGGACGCCCGGAGGGTCTGGAGAAGCAGGAAGGATCGGCTGGTGAGATATCTTCTGTGGCCCCAGTTACGGCACCAGGGCTTTCTTCCACTCTAGAATGCCTTGAAGGAATCGGAGGTCGCACAGAGGGTCTGAAGAAGCAGGAAAGATCGGCTGGTGAGATACCTTCTGTGGCCTCAGTAACGGCACCAGGGCTTTCTTCCACTCTAGAATGCCTTTAAAGGAATCGGAGGTCGCCCGGAGGGTCTGGAGAAGCAGGAAGGATCGGCTGTTGAGATGCCTTCTGTGGCCTCAGTAACGGCACCAGGGCTTTCTTCCCCTCTAGAATGCCTTGTAGGTGTCGGAGGTCGCCCGGAGGTCTGGAGAAGCAGGAAGGATCGGCTGTTGAGATGCCTTCTGTGGCCTCAGTAACGGCACCAGGGCTTTCTTCCACTCTAGAATGCCTTGAAGGAATCAGAGGTCGCCCGGGGGGTCTGAAAAAGCAGGAAGGATCGGCTGGTGAGATGCCTTCTGTGGCCTCAGTAACGGCACCAGGGCTTTCTTCTCCTCCAGAATGCCTTGAAGGAATCAGAGGTCGCCCGGAGGGTCTGGAGAAGCAGGAAGGATCAGCTGGTGAGATACCTTCTGTGGCCTCAGTAACGGCACCAGGGCTTTCTTCCACTCTAGAATGCCTTGAAGGAATTGGAAGTCGCCCGGAGGGTCTGGAGCAGCAGGAAGGATCGTCTAGTGAGATGCCTTCTGTGGCCTCAGTAACGACACCAGGGCTTTCTTCCACTCTAGAATGCCTTGTAGGAGTCGGAGGTCGCCCGGAGGGTCTGGAGAAGCAGGAAGGATCGGCTGGTGAGATACCTTCTGTGGCCTCAGTAACGACACCAGGGCTTTCTTCCACTCTAGAACGCCTTGTAGGAGTCGGAGGTCGCCCGAGGGTCTGGAGAAGCAGGAAGGATCGGCTGGTGAGATGCCTTCTGAGGCCTCAGTAACAGCACCAGGGCTTTCTTCCCCTCTAGAATGCCTTGAAGGAATCGGAGGTCGCCCGGAGGGTCTGGAGAAGCAGGAAGGATCGGCTGGTGAGATACCTTTTGTGGCCTCAGTAACGGCACCAGGGCTTTCTTCCCCTCTAGAATGCCTTGAAGGATTCGGAGGTCGCCCGGAGGGTCTGAAGAAGCAGGAAGGATCGGCTGGTGAGATGCCTTCTGTGGCCTCAGTATTGGCACCGGGGCTTTCTTCCCCTCTAAAATGCCTTGTAGGAGTCGGAGGTCGCTCGGAGGGTCTGGAGAAGCAGGAAGGATCGGCTGGTGAGATGTCTTCTGTGGCCTCAGTAACGGCACCAGGGCTTTCTTCCCCTCTAGAATGCCTTGTAGGAGTCGGAAGGTCGCCCGGAGGGTCTGGAGAAGCAGGAAGGATCGGCTGGTGAGATGCCTTCTGTGGCCTCAGTAACAGCACCAGGGCTTTCTTCCCCTCTAGAATGCCTTGTCGGAGGTCGTCCGGAGGGTCTGGAGAAGCAGGAAGGATCGGCTGGTGAGAAACCTTCTGAGGCCTCAGTAACGGCACCAGGGCTTTCTTCCCCTCTAGAATGCCTTGTAGGAGTCGGAGGTCGCCCGGAGGGTCTGGAGAAGCAGGAAGGATCGGCTGGTGAGATACTTTCTGTGGCCTCAGTAACGGCACCAGGGCTTTCTTCCCCTCTCGAATGCCTTGTAGGAGTCGGAGGTCGCCCGGAGGGTGTGGAGAAGCAGGAAGGATCGGCTGGTGAGATGCCTTCTGTGGCCTCAGTAACGGCACTAGGGCTTTCTTCCCCTCTAGAATGCCTTGAAGGAATCAGAAGTCGCCCGGATGGTGTGGAGAAGCAGGAAGGATCGGCTGGTGAGATGTCTTCTGTGGCCTCAGTAACGGCACCAGGGCTTTCTTCCCCTCTAGAATGCCTTGTAGGAGTCGGAAGGTCGCCCGGAGGGTCTGGAGAAGCAGGAAGGATCAGCTGGTGAGATACCTTTTGTGGCCTCAATAACGGCACCAGGGCTTTCTTCCACTTTAGAATGCCTTGAAGGAATCGGAGGTCACCCGGAGGGTGTGGAGAAGCAGGAAGGATCGGCTGGTGAGATGCCTTCTGTGGCCTCAGTAACGGCACCAGGGCTTTCTTCCCCTCTAGAATGCCTTTAAGGAATCAGAGGTCGCCCGGAGGGTCTGGAGAAGCAGGAAGGATCAGCTGGTGAGATACCTTCTGTGGCCTCAGTATTGGCACCAGGGCTTTCTTCCCCTCTAGAATTCCTTGTAGGAGTCGGAGGACGCCCGGAGGGTCTGGAGAAGCAGGAAGGATCGGCTGGTGATATATCTTCTGTGGCCCCAGTTATGGCACCAGGGCTTTCTTCCACTCTAGAATGCCTTGAAGGAATCAGAGGTCGCACAGAGGGTCTGAAGAAGCAGGAAAGATCGGCTGGTGAGATACCTTCTGTGGCCTCAGTAACGGCACCAGGGCTTTCTTCCACTCTAGAATGCCTTTCAAGGAATCGGAGGTCGCCCGGAGGGTCTGGAGAAGCAGGAAGGATCGGCTGTTGAGATGCCTTCTGTGGCCTCAGTAACGGCACCAGGGCTTTCTTCCCCTCTAGAATGCCTTGTAGGAGTCGGAGGTCGCCCGGAGGTCTGGAGAAGCAGGAAGGATCGGCTGTTGAGATGCCTTCTGTGGCCTCAGTAACGGCACCAGGGCTTTCTTCCACTCTAGAATGCCTTGAAGGAATTGGAAGTCGCCCGGAGGGTCTGGAGAAGCAGGAAGGATCGGCTGTTGAGATGCCTTCTGTGGCCTCAGTAACGGCACCAGGGCTTTCTTCCACTCTAGAATGCCTTGAAGGAATCAGAGGTCGCCCGGAGGGTCTGGAGAAGAATCAGAATGTCGTCTACAGATTTCCAAGATCTCATCAGCCGTGGCAGGAGCGCGAGCGGCCAGCTGGCAAATGGGATGGCCTCCTGTTGCAGAATATCACAGCCTTTCTTTGGGATCTTTAATCATGTCGTCCTCGTCTGGCAGGCAACATGGTGCTAGCGCATTTTAGCTCTCTGAAGGAACATAGTCACTGGGGCTAACTCCGTACCCCCCGAGATGCGGCCCGGAGCTGTCCTCATCTCAGGGGAGTGCAGCTGTAATGTAATGTCTCGAGGAACATTAGGGTTTCTAGGACGTCCCTGAGCTCCATTGACACATATTAGAGTCCACTGGGGGCAGTACTGTGGGCCGTAGTGAAGTAATGGCCGCCGGTATGCCGCAGATCCCACGGTTACGGTCCTCCAATGTATATTCCAACGCCTCCAGTCTGCGTACATGACTGTCCAGGCGGGAGTGCTCTACCTCCATGGCATCCACCACCGCATCTACCTTCTAGATCAGATACTCGGGTACCCTGTTCCTGAATCTGCTTAGTGAAGTCCGCCATTGCAGAAGGATCAAAGGATGAGCTGGGGGTCTGCCGCAGGCTCGGGTTCAGACGCCGCAGCGAGCCAGTACCATCCGGGAGTCAGGATGCCCCATGTCAGCCAGCTGTGGAGTGTGAAAAGGAAGGGTTTGCCGGGAGGAATATTTCCCCAGTGACTTCTTCTTCTGGGACTTTGTAGACGTTTCACTCGGGTGATTAGTGGAGGGACATATTGAGGCAAAAAGTCATGGGGTGGACGGGGCAGAGCAGGAGGTGCGCTCCACAGAGAGAAGGCGCCAGAGAGGTCACACAAGAGAGCAACAATCTCTCCATGGTGCACGGTATGACCACCAGGGGGAGCTCTAACTCCAAAAACAGCCCCTCACCTGACATAAAGCTTGGAGATGTGGGCGCGGGGTCAGCCTGTGCACCCCAAGCAGCGTCCACAGGGGGTTCTGTGCCAGGTGCTGGGGGGCACGCAGCAGCCTAGCCCACTGACACCCAGGGTCTGCGGGTACAGGTTATTTGGACACTGCCGCTGCAGTGCTCTTCTCCCCCCTCAGGAGGGTATACAGCATGGGGGTCCCACTAGTAGCAGGCAGATACAGCGTGGGGGTCCCACAAGTACTGGGCAGATACAGCATGGGGGTCCCACAAGTTCTGAGCAGAAACAGTATGGGGGTCCCACTAGTAGCGGGCAGATACAGCGTGGGGGTCCCACAAGTACTGGACAGATACAGCATGGGGGTCCCACAAGTTCTAAGCAGAAACAGCACAGGGGTCCCACTAGTAGCGGGCAGATACAGCGCGGGGGTCCCACAAGTACTGGGCAGATACAGCGTGGGGGTCCCACAAGTACTGGGCAGATACAGTGCGGGGGACCCACAAGTACTGGGCAGATACAGCGTGGGGGTCCCACAAGTACTGAGCAGAAACAGCACAGGGGTCCCACAAGTACTGGGCAGAAACAGCACAGGGGTCCCACAAGTACTGGGCAGATACAGCGTGGGGGTCCCACAAGTAGAGGGCAGATACAGCGTGGGGGTCCCACAAGTACTGAGCAGAAACAGCACAGGGGTCCCACTAGTAGCGTGCAGATACAGCGCGGGGGTCCCACAGGTAGAGGGCAGATACAGCGCGGGGGTCCCACAAGTAGAGGGCAGATACAGCGCGGGGGTCCCACAAGTAGAGGGCAGATACAGCGTGGGGGTCCCACAAGTACTGGGCAGATACAGCGAAGGGGACCCACAAGTACTGAGCAGAAACAGCGTGGGGGTCCCACAAGTACTGGGCAGATACAGCGTGGGGGTCCCACAAGTTCTGAGCAGATACAGCGCGGGGATCCCACTAGTAGAGGGCAGATACAGCATGGGGGTCCCACTAGTAGCGGGCAGATACAGCATGGGGGTCCCACAAGTTCTGAGCAGAAACAGCACAGGGGTCCCACTAGTAGCGGGCAGATACAGCGCGGGGGTCCCACAAGTTCTGAGCAGAAACAGCACGGGGGTCCCACTAGTAGCCGGCAGAAACAGCGTGGGGGTCCCACAAGTACTAAGCAGAAACAGCACAGGGGTCCCACTAGTAGCGGGCAGATACAGCGCGGGGGTCCCACAAGTACTGGGCAGATACAGCGTGGGGGTCCCACAAGTACTGGGCAGATACAGCGCGGGGGTCCCACAAGTACTGGGCAGATACAGCGTGGGGGTCCCACAAGTACTGAGCAGAAACAGCACAGGGGTCCCACTAGTAGCATGCAGATACAGCGTGGGGGTCCCACAAGTACTGGGCAGATACAGCGTGGGGGTCCCACAAGTAGAGGGCAGATACAGCGCGGGGGTCCCACAAGTAGAGGGCAGATACAGCGTGGGGGTCCCACAAGTACTGGGCAGATACAGCGAAGGGGACCCACAAGTACTGAGCAGAAACAGCGTGGGGGTCCCACAAGTACTGGGCAGATACAGCGTGGGGGTCCCACAAGTTCTGACCAGATACAGCGCGGGGATCCCACAAGTAGCGTGCAGATACAGCGCGGGGGTCCCACAGGTAGAGGGCAGATACAGCGCGGGGGTCCCACAAGTAGCCGGCAGATACCGCGCGGGGGTCCCACAAGTAGAGGGCAGATACAGCGCGGGGGTCCCACAAGTAGCGTGCAGATACAGCGCTGGGGTCCCACAAGTAGCGTGCAGATACAGCGCGGGGGTCCCACAGGTAGAGGGCAGATACAGGGCGGGGGTCCCACAAGTAGAGGGCAGATACAGCGCGGGTGTCCCACAAGTAGACGGCAGATACAGCGCGGGGGTCCCACAAGTAGAGGGCAGATACAGCACGGGGGTCCCACAAGTAGAGGGCAGATACAGCGCGGGGGTCCCACTAGTACTGAGCAGAAACAGCACGGGGGTCCCACTAGTACTGAGCAGAAACAGCACGGGGGTCCCACTAGTAGCGGACTCTATACTGTAAGAGCAGTGAGACTATGGACTCTATACTGTAAGAGCAGTGAGACTATGGACTCTTTACTGTAAGAGCGGTGAGACTATGGACTCTACTGTAAGAGCAGTGAGACTATGGACTCTATACTGTAAGAGCAGTGAGACTATGGACTCTTTACTGTAAGAGCAGTGAGACTATGGACTCTATACTGTAAGAGCAGTGAGACTATGGACTCTTTACTGTAAGAGCAGTGAGACTATGGACTCTTTACTGTAAGAGCAGTGAGACTATGGACTCTATACTGTAAGAGCAGTGAGACTATGGACTCTTTACTGTAAGAGCAGTGAGACTATGGACTCTTTACTGTAAGAGCAGTGAGACTATGGACTCTATACTGTAAGAGCAGTGAGACTATGGACTCTTTACTGTAAGAGCAGTGAGACTATGGATTCTATACTGTAAGAGCAGTGAGACTATGGGCTCTTTACTGTAAGAGGAGTGAGACTATGGACTGTATACTGTAAGAGCAGTGAGACTATGGACTCTTTACTGTAAGAGCAGTGAGACTATGGACTCTATACTGTAAGAGCAGTGAGACTATGGACTCTTTACTGTAAGAGCAGTGAGACTATGGACTCTATACTGTAAGAGCAGTGAGACTATGGACTCTATACTGTAAGAGCAGTGAGACTATGGACTCTTTACTGTAAGAGCAGTGAGACTATGGACTCTTTACTGTAAGAGCAGTGAGACTATGGACTCTATACTGTAACAGCAGTGAGACTATGGACTCTTTACTGTAAGAGCAGTGAGACTATGGACTCTGTACTGTAAGAGCAGTGAGACTATGGACTCTTTACTGTAAGAGCAGTGAGACTATGGACTCTATACTGTAAGAGCAGTGAGACTATGGGCTCTTTACTGTAAGAGGAGTGAGACTATGGACTCTTTACTGTAAGAGCAGTGAGACTATGGACTGTATACTGTAAGAGCAGTGAGACTATGGACTCTTTACTGTAAGAGCAGTGAGACTATGGACTCTATACTGTAAGAGCAGTGAGACTATGGACTCTTTACTGTAAGAAGAGTGAGACTATGGACTCTTTACTGTAGGAGCAGTGAGACTATGGACTCTTTACTGTAAGAAGAGTGAGACTATGGACTCTTTACTGTAGGAGCAGTGAGACTATGGACTCTATACTGTAAGAGCGGTGAGACTATGGACTCTATACTGTAAGAGCAGTGAGACCATGGACTCTTTACTGTAAGAGCAGTGAGACTATGGACTCTATACTGTAAGAGCAGTGAGACTATGGACTCTTTACTGTAAGAGCAGTGAGACTATGGACTCTTTACTGTAAGAGCAGTGAGACTATGGACTCTTTACTGTAAGAGCAGTGAGACTATGGACTCTTTACTGTAAGAGCAGTGAGACTATGGACTCTTTACTGTAAGAACAGTGAGACTATGGACTCTTTACTGTAAGAACAGTGAGACTATGGATTCTATACTGTAAGAGCAGTGAGACTATGGATTATTCACGGTAAGAGCAGTGAGACTATGGACTCTTTACTGTTAGAGCAGTGAGACTATGACTCTTTACTGTAAGAGCAGTGAGACTATGGACTCTTTACTGTAAGAGCAGTGAGTCTATGGACTCTTTACTGTAAGAGCAGTGAGACTATGGACTCTATACTGTAAGAGCAGTGAGACTATGGACTCTTTACTGTAAGAGCAGTGAGACTATGGACTCTGTACTGTAAGAGCAGTGAGACTATGGACTCTGTACTGTAAGAGCAGTGAGATTATGGACTCTATACCGTAATATGTCTACCATCCTTTCCGTGCTCTCCACAGTGCTGCACCCCCTACATCTTCTCCTCATCTCTGTCTACCATCCTACCTGTGCTCTCCACAGTGCTGCACCTCCTACATCTCCTCCTCATCTCTGTCTACCATCCTACCTGTGCTCTCCACAGTGCTGCACCCCCTACATCTCCTCCTCATCTCTGTCTACCATCCTACCTGTGCTCTCCACAGTGCTGCACCTCCTACATCTCCTCCTCATCTCTGTCTACCATCATACCTGTGCTCTCCACAGTGCTGCACCCCTACATCTCCTCTTCATCTCTGTCTACCATCCTACCCGTGCTCTCCACAGTGCTGCACCCCCATATCTCTTCCTCATCTCTGTCTACCATCCCACCTGTGCTCTCCAGGGTGCTGCACCCACTACATCTCCTCCTCATCTCTGTCTACCATCCGACCCGTGCTCTGCACAGTGCTACACCTCCTCCTCCTCTCTGTCTACCATCCTACCTGTGCTCTCCACAGTGCTGCACCCCTACATCTCCTCCTCATCTCTGTCTACCATCCTACCCGTGCTCTCCACAGTGCTGCACCCCCATATCTCCTCCTCATCTCTGTCTACCATCCCACCTGTGCTCTCCAGGGTGCTGCACCCACTACATCTCCTCCTCATCTCTGTCTACCATCCGACCCGTGCTCTGCACAGTGCTACACCTCCTCCTCCTCTCTGTCTACCATCCTACCTGTGCTCTCCACAGTGCTGCACCCACTACATCTCCTCCTCATCTCTGTCTACCATCCGACCACCTGTGCTCTCCACAGTGCTGCACCTCCTACATCTCCTCCTCCTCTCTGTCTACCATCCTACCTGTGCTCTCCACAGTGCTGCACCCACTACATCTCCTCCTCATCTCTGTCTACCATCCTACCCGTGATCTCCACAGTGATGCACCCCCTACATCTCCTCCTCATCTCTGTCTACCATCCTACCTGTGCTCTCCACAGTGCTGCACCCCCTACATCTCCTCCTCATCTCTGTCTACCATCCTTTCCCGTGCTCTCCACAGTGCTGCACCTACTACATCTCCTCCACATCTCTGTCTACCATCCGACCCGTGCTCTGCACAGTGCTACACCTCCTCCTCCTCTCTGTCTACCATCCTACCTGTGCTCTCCACAGTGCTGCACCCCCTACATCTCCTCCTCCTCTCTGTCTACCATCCTACCTGTGCTCTCCACAGTGCTGCACCCCCTACATCTCCTCCACATCTCTGTCTACCATCCTACCTGTACTCTCCACAGTGCTGCACCCCCTACATTTCCTCCTGATCTCTGTCTACCATCCTACCCGTGCTCTCCACAATGCTGCACCTCCTACATCTCCTCCTCATCACTACCATCCTATCCATGCTCTCCACAGTGCTTCACCACCTACATTTCCTCCTGATCTCTGTCTACCATCCTACCCGTGCTCTCCACTGTACGTGTATGGGGGCACGTACAGTGCCTTGCAAAAATATTCACCCCCATTGACTTTTTCCGTATTTTATTACATTACAGCCTTAAGTTCAATGTTTTTTTAATGTGAATTTTATTTGATGGATCAGAATACAATAGTCGCAGTCGGTGAAGTGAAATGAGAAAAATATATAAATAAAACTATTGTTTAGAAATAGAAAACAGAAAATTGTCCTGTGCGTATGTATTCACCCCCTTTGTTAGGAAGCCCATAAAAAGATCTGGTGCAACCAATTCACTTCAGAAGTCCCATAATTAGTGACATGATGTCACCTGTGTGTGATCTAAGTGTCACCTTATCTGTCATTACATATACACAGCAGAGGCTGAGACAACCTAAGAGGCATCACTGACCAAACACAGCCATGAAGGCCGAGGAGCTCTCCAAACAAGTAAGGGACAATGATGTTGAGAAGTATAAGTCAGGGTTAGGTTATAAAAAGTATACAAATCTTTGATGATCCCCAGGAGCGCCATCAAATCTATCGCACATCTTCCATGACACTGTGCCATCCTGTAAGTGTAAATGTCATTCTTCACCTCCACTAACAAGCAGCAGACCGGAAGGGACTGTTCCTTCCCGATGATTGTATGCTGAGTTGGCGAGGGACACAAAATGCACCTTCACATTTTCATTTTTACAAATTTTATTTCAGCATTAACGGATTATTCCAATTTCCACTTAAAGAAAGTAGTCACCTATCCACTACTGGATTGGTGAGGGTCCCCCGCCCCCCTTCTGTATCCTGTGAAGCCCACCTGATATAGGAGCGCCAGAGATAGCCGATTGCTGTACATAGATATCTCCGGAACCTCCATAGAAATGAATGAAGTGGTGGCGTGCATGCCCGATGAGTCATTCCGTCCATATCAGGGGATCCATGGGGTACAGGGCCAGCGTTCTTATGATTGGAGAGGATTCCAGCGGTGGACCCCCACCAATCTATTAGTTTTCTCTAATGAGACTGTATGGTGAAGGTGGTTGGGGAGGGGGTGATGTTATTTACATGGCACTGTATGGCGGAGGGGCTGAAGAACTATAATTTCTGAGGACACTAAAGGGAGGAATATAACTACAGGGGGCACTGCAGGAGAGCATTATAAGAGTAAGGGGCGATATAAATACTAGGGGCACTGCAGGGAGAGCATTATAAGAGTAGGGGGCGATATAAATACTGGGGGCACTGCAGGGAGAGCATTATAACTGTGGGGGCATTATCAGCATTCTTATTACTACTGGGGGCTTAGGAGTAGTAGTGGCTGAGCGGACAGCAGAGGGTTAGAAGTAGTAGTGGCTGAGCGGACAGCAGAAGGATAGGAGTAGTAGTGGCTGAGCGGACAGCAGAGGGTTAGGAGTAGTAGTGGCTGAGCGGACAGCAGAGGGTTAGAAGTAGTAGTGGCTGAGCGGACAGCAGAGGGATAGGAGTAGTAGTGGCTTAGTGGACAGCAGAGGGATAGGAGTAGTAGTGGCTGAGCGGACAGCAGAGGGTTAGAAGTAGTAGTGGCTGAGCGGACAGCAGAGGGATAGGAGTAGTAGTGGCTTAGTGGACAGCAGAGGGATAGGAGTAGTAGTGGCTGAGCGGACAGCAGAGGGTTAGAAGTAGTAGTGGCTGAGCGGACAGCAGAGGGTTAGAAGTAGTAGTGGCTGAGCGGACAGCAGAGGGATAGGAGTAGTAGTGGCTTAGCGGACAGCAGAGGGTTAGGAGTAGTAGTGGCTGAGCGGACAGCAGAGGGTTAGAAGTAGTAGTGGCTGAGCGGACAGCAGAGAGATAGGAGTAGTAGTGGCTGAGCGGACAGCAGAGGGTTAGGAGTAGTAGTGGCTTAGCGGACAGCAGAGGGTTAGGAGTAGTAGTGGCTTAGCGGACAGCAGAGGGTTAGGAGTAGTATTGGCTGAACGGACAGCAGAGGGTTAGGAGTAGTAGTGGCTGAGCGGACAGCAGAGGGTTAGTAGTAATAGTGGCTGAGCGGACAGCAGAAGGTTAGGAGTAGTAGTGGCTTAGCGGACAGCAGAGGGTTAGGAGTAGTATTGGCTGAACGGACAGCAGAGGGTTAGGAGTAGTAGTGGCTGAGCGGACAGCAGAGGGTTAGTAGTAATAGTGGCTGAGCGGACAGCAGAGGGTTAGGAGTAGTAGTGGCTGAGCGGACAGCAGAAGGTTAGGAGTAGTAGTGGCTTAGCGGACAGCAGAGGGTTATGAGTAGTAGTGGCTTAGCGGACAGCAGAGGGTTAGGAGTAGTAGTGACTTAGCAGACAGCAGAGGGTTAGGAGTAGTAGTGGCTTAGCGGACAGCAGAGGGTTAGGAGTAGTAGTGGCTGAGCGGACAGCAGAGGGTTAGGAGTAGTAGTGGCTGAGCGGACAGCAGAAGGTTAGGAGTAGTAGTGGCTTAGCGGACAGCAGAGGGTTAGGAGTAGTAGTGGCTGAGCGGACAGCAGAGGGTTAGGAGTAGTAGTGGCTGAGCGGACAGCAGAGGGTTAGGAGTAGTAGTGGCTTAGCGGACAGCAGAGGGTTAGGAGTAGTAGTGGCTTAGCAGACAGCAGAGGGTTATGAGTAGTAGTGGCTTAGCGGACAGCAGAGGGTTAGGAGTAGTAGTGACTTAGCAGACAGCAGAGGGTTAGGAGTAGTAGTGGCTTAGCGGACAGCAGAGGGTTAGGAGTAGTAGTGGCTGAGCGGACAGCAGAGGGTTAGAAGTAGTAGTGGCTGAGCGGACAGCAGAGGGTTAGGAGTAGTAGTGGCTGAGCGGACAGCAGAGGGTTAGGAGTAGTAGTGGCTTAGCGGACAGCAGAGGGTTAGGAGTAGTAGTGGCTTAGCGGACAGCAGAGGGTTAGGAGTAGTAGTGGCTGAGCGGACAGCAGAGGGTTAGGAGTAGTAGTGGCTTAGCGGACAGCAGAGGGTTAGGAGTAGTAGTGGCTGAGCGGACAGCAGAGGGTTAGGAGTAGTAGTGGCTTAGCGGACAGCAGAGGGTTAGGAGTAGTAGTGGCTGAGCGGACAGCAGAGGGTTAGGAGTAGTAGTGGCTTAGCGGACAGCAGAGGGTTAGGAGTAGTAGTGGCTGAGCGGACAGCAGAGGGTTAGGAGTAGTAGTGGCTAAGCGGACAGCAGAGGGTTAGGAGTAGTAGTGGCTGAGCGGACAGCAGAGGGTTAGGAGTAGTAGTGGCTTAGCGGACAGCAGAGGGTTAGGAGTAGTAGTGGCTTAGCGGACAGCAGAGGGTTAGGAGTAGTAGTGGCTTAGCGGACAGCAGGGGATGATGTAATAGGGCAGTCAGATGGAAGGGTGATAGAGAGTTTGGGGAATGGGGGAAGCTTTGTGACTAAATTGGGGATGGGTTTATGATGGTGAGCCTGCATGTGACTGCTGGGGGTTATGGGGGGATAATGTGGGGGCAAGCTTCTGACAACTTTTGGGGGGTAGGAGGATGTTGAGCCTGTATGTGACTGCTGGGAGCAATGGAGGTCAATGTGGCCAAGCTTCTGACAACTTTTCGGGGTGGGAGAATGGTGAGCCTGCTTGTAACTACTGGGGAAAATGAGGGGACAATGTGGGGCAAGCTTCTGACAACTTTAGGGGGTGTGGGGGATAGTGAGCCCCTATGTACAGTGGATATAAAAAGTCTACACACCCCTGTTCAAATGTCAGGTTTCTGTGCTGTAAAAAAATTGAGACAAAGATAAATCATTTCAGAACTTTTTCCACCTTTAATGTGACCCATAAACTGTACAACTCAACTGAAAAACAACCTGAAATCTTTTAGGTGGAGGGAAGAAAAAATATAAAACTAAAATAATATGGTTGCATAAGTGTGCACACCCTTAAACTAATACTTTGTCGAACTAAAGCTAGATCGTCTTTGCAGGAACAAGGGTCCCATTGGGAGGTAAGTTACGCTGATTGTTTTTCGTCACATACAGTTTGTGTTCTGCGACTTTCCTGTATCGCCCGGCACGCTGAGCGCTTCCACTTTGATTTTTTTCCTTAAATTAGCACTCTGTCCAAAAAAGGTTGCCGACCCCTGTACTAGATAATGGAAGAAGAACCCCAATGCAAAATATGCCCCGAGTTCCATTCTAGAACAGGATTATGCAAACTATAGCCAGGGCCACCCCAGTACGTGAGGAGCCTCCCGCCTCGAGGACAGGTGCGCACTTAATGTCCCGCGGCTCCACCATACATGCACAAGTCCCTACTGCATTTATGCAGGAGCTTCTCAGATAGCTGGAGCACGGGAAGGTAGGTGCCAATCTAGGAACTCTTCTCTCACATACAGATTCCCAGACCTGCTCTCTGAAATGGAGTCGGGATTCGCACCCGTGACCACCACATGCCAGGCGGTAGCCCTGCTCACTCGGCTACCGTCCTCTCAGGACATTCCTCCCTGAAGCCTATTACTTACCCTCGGTCTTGCCTTGCTCATCACCCTTGATTCCGCACATCTGGTACTTCCCTATATAAGTCCGGCTCCTTGCTCTCCAGCTTGCTGATTATTGAGCTCCTGAGCCTTGATCAAGCTTCTCCTCATCTGCTGCTCTTTTACCGTAAGTCCACGGCTGACCAGGGCTTGACTACCGACTACTTTTCTGCTTTGTCACTACCTACTGAACTTCTACCACCGTTGCCCATCCGGATTGTCTGACCACGCTTACTGCCGCCTGCCCTGACCCACCGCCTGCCAACCGACTACGCCTCTGCCAGACTTCCTGCACCTACTTCCAGCCTGCGGTCCTTGCCACTGGGCTCCTAGCTCCAGCCGGCTGTCCTCTGACTCAGGGGAGCCTGTAGGATTCTTACATGGAGATCCATTCGGGAAACCAAGGTAACAGGTCATTTAGGGTAGATGAGACATCACGGCCTGGTTGTGAGGTAGTCCGGAGAAGGTGGCACGGTCAGGCTCCTCATAAACTTTGCGGAGGGTATTAGAGAGCTCCTGGAGAATGCTGGTCAGGGGGTGACTGCGTTCCCAGCGAGGAGTGGCCCAGGCACTTCTCCGGGCAGGAGGGAAACAAGAAACTGCTGGGCCTGTAGCTCAAAGTGGATGGTACACTGGTCCAGAAAAAAACGGAGTCCCCTTCATAACATGAGGGAAGATGCAGGCGGGGAGCCCCAGAAACTGACGGACGGCAGTGATGGTTTAGACACTGCCACGTGAGGTAGCGGACAAGACAGCAAGGCAGAAAGGGTATGCAAGTTGCTCTTGGCGGCCACACTGAGTAGTGAGCTCTTTATATGCTTCAGACAGGCCCATCATGGGTGAGCCATGGCCTGAAAACACTGCTAAGGACCCACTGTGCTTAACAACAGATTTGGCTTTGGGCCTTACCCTGGAGGTCCCCTGCTATTCATCCCTGTACAGGGATCTGGCCTTCACTGCAGAGGAACCACCAGGCTGCAACCTCCAGGAGTAGTTTCTGTATGACTGACAGCTGGCCCACAGGGGTCAAGAGCCAAAGGGGGGGGGGGGGCGGTAGTCAGGGTCAGGCAAAGTACGTGCTATACGGTAAACAGTCCCAGATGGGCAGGCAGCGAAGGGTCAATACAGAGGTCAGGCGCACTTCAGGTCAGAAATGGGCAGAATCAGCATCCTCGGCCCTCGGTGATCCAAGCCATCACTGACGGATCAGTAATGATCGGCTGAAACCTGTCAGGTAGTACACAGAAGATGAAGACTGCGCAAGACGGGACCGGGGGGCCGGGCGACGAGGGAGAAACAGAATGGCCGTGAACTCCAGTGAATATAGATGGAGAGCAAACAAACAAAGAGCATGTGGATGGTGTCCATGGTCACATTCAAAGCCAGTACTCCAAGCCGACAGTACTGAGCACAGTGACCCCAGCTATCAGTGAGCCCTGCCATAGCTGACCTCAGCCCTCGGTGACCCCTGCCATAGCTGACCTCAGCCCTCGGTGACCCCTGCCATAGCTGAACTCAGCCCTCGGTGACCCCTGCCATAGCTGAACTCAGCCCTCGGTGACCCCTGCCATAGCTGAACTAAGCCCTCAGTGACCCCTGCCATAGCTGACGTCAGCCCTCGGTGACCCCTGCCATAGCTGACCCCAGCTATCAGTGAGCCCTGCCATAGCTGACCTCAGCCCTCGCTGACCCCTGCCATAGCTGACCTCAGCCCTCGGTGACCCCTGCCATAGCTGACCTCATCCCTCGGTGACCCCTGCCATAGCTGACCTCAGCCCTCGGTGACCCCTGCCATAGCTGACCTCAGCCCTCGGTGACCCCTGCCATAGCTGACCTCAGCCCTCGGTGACCCCTGCCATAGCTGACCTCAGCCCTCGGTGACCCCTGCCATAGCTGACCTCAGCCCTCGGTGACCCCTGCCATAGCTGACCTCAGCCCTCGGTGACCCCTGCCATAGCTGACCTCAGCCCTCGGTGACCCCTGCCATAGCTGACCTCAGCCCTCGGTGACCCCTGCCATAGCTGACCTCAGCCCTCGGTGACCCCTGCCATAGCTGACCTCAGCCCTCGGTGACCCCTGCCATAGCTGACCTCAGCCCTCGGTGACCCCTGCCATAGCTGACCTCAGCCCTCGGTGACCCCTGCCATAGCTGACCTCAGCCCTCGGTGACCCCTGCCATAGCTGACCTCAGCCCTCGGTGACCCCTGCCATAGCTGACCTCAGCCCTCGGTGACCCCTGCCATAGCTGACCTCAGCCCTCGGTGACCCCTGCCATAGCTGACCCCAGCTATCAGTGACCCCTGCCATAGCTGACCTCAGCCCTCGGTGACCCCTGCCATAGCTGACCTCAGCCCTCGGTGACCCCTGCCATAGCTGACCTCAGCCCTCGGTGACCCCTGCCATAGCTGACCTCAGCCCTCGGTGACCCCTGCCATAGCTGACCTCAGCCCTCGGTGACCCCTGCCATAGCTGACCTCAGCCCTCGGTGACCCCTGCCATAGCTGACCTCAGCCCTCGGTGACCCCTGCCATAGCTGACCTCAGCCCTCGGTGACCCCTGCCATAGCTGACCTCAGCCCTCGGTGACCCCTGCCATAGCTGACCTCAGCCCTCGGTGACCCCTGCCATAGCTGACCTCAGCCCTCGGTGACCCCTGCCATAGCTGACCTCAGCCCTCGGTGACCCCTGCCATAGCTGACCTCAGCCATCGGTGACCCTGCCATAGCTGACCTCAGCCCTCGGTGACCCCTGCCATAGCTGACCTCAGCCCTCGGTGACCCCTGCCATAGCTGACCTCAGCCCTCGGTGACCCTGCCATCAGCTGACCTCAGCCATCGGTGACCCCTGCCATAGCTGACCTCAGCCCTCGGTGACCCCTGCCATAGCTGACCTCAGCCCTCGGTGACCCCTGCCATAGCTGACCTCAGCCCTCGGTGACCCTGCCATAGCTGACCTCAGCCCTCGGTGACCCCTGCCATAGCTGACCTCAGCCCTCGGTGACCCCTGCCATAGCTGACCTCAGCCCTCGGTGACCCCTGCCATAGCTGACCTCAGCCCTCGGTGACCCCTGCCATAGCTGACCTCAGCCCTCGGTGACCCCTGCCATAGCTGACCTCAGCCATCAGTGACCCCTGCCATAGCTGACCTCAGCCCTCGGTGACCCCTGCCATAGCTGACCTCAGCCATCGGTGAGCCCTGCCATAGCTGACCTCAGCCCTCGGTGACCCCTGCCACAGCTGACCTCAGCCCTCGGTGACCCCTGCCATAGCTGACCTCAGCCCTCGGTGACCCCTGCCATAGCTGACCCCAGCTATCAGTGAGCCCAGCCATAGGTGACCTCAGCCCTCGGTGACCCCTGCCATAGCTGACCCCAGCCCTCGGTGACCCCTGCCATAGCTGACCTCAGCCCTCGGTGAGCCCTGCCATAGCTGACCTCAGCCCTCGGTGACCCCTGCCATAGCTGACCTCATCCCTCGGTGACCCCTGCCATAGCTGACCCCAGCTATCAGTGAGCCCTGCCATAGCTGACCTCAGCCCTCGGTGACCCCTGCCATAGCTGACCCCAGCTATCAGTGACCCCTGCCATAGCTGACCTCAGCCCTCGGTGACCCCTGCCATAGCTGACCTCAGCCCTCGGTGACCCCTGCCATAGCTGACCTCAGCCCTCGGTGACCCCTGCCATAGCTGACCTCAGCCCTCGGTGACCCCTGCCATAGCTGACCTCAGCCCTCGGTGACCCCTGCCATAGCTGACCTCAGCCCTCGGTGACCCCTGCCATAGCTGACCTCAGCCCTCGGTGACCCCTGCCATAGCTGACCTCAGCCCTCGGTGACCCCTGCCATAGCTGACCTCAGCCCTCGGTGACCCCTGCCATAGCTGACCTCAGCCCTCGGTGACCCCTGCCATAGCTGACCTCAGCCCTCGGTGACCCCTGCCATAGCTGACCTCAGCCCTCGGTGACCCCTGCCATAGCTGACCTCAGCCCTCGGTGACCCCTGCCATAGCTGACCTCAGCCCTCGGTGACCCCTGCCATAGCTGACCTCAGCCCTCGGTGACCCCTGCCATAGCTGACCTCAGCCCTCGGTGACCCCTGCCATAGCTGACCTCAGCCATCGGTGACCCCTGCCATAGCTGACCTCAGCCCTCGGTGACCCCTGCCATAGCTGACCTCAGCCCTCGGTGACCCCTGCCATAGCTGACCTCAGCCCTCGGTGACCCTTGCCATAGCTGACCTCAGCCCTCAGTGATCCCAGCTATCAGTGATCCCAGCTATCGGTGACCCCTGCCATAGCTGACCTCAGCCCTCAGTGACCCCTGCTATAGCTGACCTCAGCCCTCGGTGATCCCAGCCATAGCTGACATCAGCCCTCGGTGACCTCTGCCATAGCTGACCTCAGCCCTCGGTGACCCTGCCATGCTGACCTCAGCCTCAGTGACCCCTGCCATAGCTGACCTCAGCCCTCGGTGACCCTGCCATAGCTGACCTCAGCCCTCAGTGACCCCAGCCATAGCTGACCTCAGCCCTCGGTGACCCCTGCCATAGCTGACCTCAGCCATCGGTGACTCCTGCCATAACTGACCTCAACCATCGGTGACTCCTGCCATAACTGACCTCAGCCCTCGGTGATCCCAGCTATCAGTGAGCCCAGCCATAGCTGACATCAGCCCTTGGTGACCTCTGCCATAGCTGACCTCAGCCCTCGGTGATCCCAGCTATCAGTGACCCCAGCCATAGCGGACCTCTGCCATAGCTGACCTCAGCCCTCGGTGACCCCTGCCATAGCTGACCTAAGCCACCGGTGACCCCTGCCATAGCTGACCTCAGCCATCGGTGACTCCTGCCATAACTGACCTCAGCCCTCGGTGACCCCAGCCATAACTGACCTCGGCCCCCGGTGACCCCAGCCATAACTGACCTCAGCCCTCGGTGACCCCAGCCATAACTGACCTCAGCCCTCGGTGATCCCTACCATAGCTGACCTCAGCCACCGGTGACCGCTGCCATAACTGACCTCAACCCTCGGTGACCCCTGCCATAACTGACCTCAGCGATCCCAGCCATCAGTGTCCTCTGCCCTTGGTGACCCCTGCCATAACTGATCTCAGCTCTCGGTGACCCTTGCCATCAGGGTCCTCTGCCCTCGGTGACCCCTGCCATCAGTGTCCCCTGCCCTTTGTGACCCCTGCCATAACTGATCTCAGCTCTCGGTGACCCTTGCCATCAGGGTCCTCTGCCCTCGGTGACCCCTGCCATCAGGGTCCTCTGCCCTCGGTGACCCCTGCCATCAGGGTCCTCTGCCCTCGGTGACCCCTGCCATCAGGGTCCTCTGCCCTCGGTGTAGAGTGAGGAAGAAGGCGTCTGAGACCGTATATCAGGGCCCATGGGCCTCGGAATCTGTAGTTCTCGGTCATAACTAACGGCGCTAGGGCCCGGGTGTGACCGAAGCTCGGGCCCTGCAGACACACTGTTCTTTTGGCTGCGCTCCTGTTACTGGCAGTTCCTGCTGGCTCCTGTCCCGGGACATGTCGGGAGGCACCACCGTCTACTGGAGCATTGTGTACCTCGTGCCTCCGCTCGCTTCTACTGTACAATCCAAACATTATGTAAGAGTTCACAGCTATTTACAGGAGGAGGAGCGGGCGTACAGTGAATCCTCGCTGGGTGCACGCCCTACTGTACTGCACGCCCCTGTAATCCACACAGCAGCCTCTGAAAATCCTATCCCCCCCTCAGGGGTTAATCCCCAGCACATGGCTGACCGAGTGCTGCCCTACGTCAGCGTCACACACACCGACACGATGCAAGGAGGGGGAGGGGGCCCCAGACAGACACGATGCAAGGAGGGGGCCCCAGACAGACAGACACGATGTAAGGAGGGGGAGGGGGCCCCAGACAGACACGATGCAAGGAGGGGGCCCCAGACAGACAGACACGATGTAAGGAGGGGGAGCGGGCCCCAGACAGACACGATGCAAGGAGGGGGCCCCAGACAGACAGACACGATGTAAGGAGGGGGAGCGGGCCCCAGACAGACAGACACGATGTAAGGAGGGGGAGCGGGCCCTAGACAGACAGACACGATGTAAGGAGGGGGAGCGGGCCCCAGACAGACAGACACGATGTAAGGAGGGGGAGGGGGCCCCAGACAGACATACACGATGCAAGGAGGGGGCCCCAGACAGACAGACACGATGCAAGGAGGGGGCCCCAGACAGACATACACGATGCAAGGAGGGGGCCCCAGACAGACATACACGATGCAGGAGGGCCCCAGACAGACAGACACAATGCAAGGAGGGGGAGGGGGCCCCAGACAGACAGACACGATGCAAGGAGGGGGAGGGGGCCCCAGACAGACACGATGCAAGGAGGGGGAGGGGGCCCCAGACAGACACGATGCAAGGAGGAGGGCCCAGACGGGCCTACGGAGGAGGCGCAGACAGACACGATGCAAGGAGGGGGAGGGGGCCCCAGACAGACAGACACGATGTAAGGAGGGGGAGCGGGCCCCAGACAGACAGACACAATGCAAGGAGGGGTGCGGGCCCCAGACAGACAGACACGATGCAAGGAGGGGTGCGGGCCCCAGACAGACAGACACGATGCAAGGAGGGGGAGGGGGCCCCAGACAGACAGACACGATGCAAGGAGGGGGAGGGGGCCCCAGACAGACATACACGATGCAAGGAGGGGGCCCCAGACAGACAGACACAATGCAAGGAGGGGGAGAGGGCCCCAGACAGACAGACACGATGCAAGGAGGGGTAGGGGGCCCCAGACAGACAGACACAATGCAAGGAGGGGTAGGGGGCCCCAGACAGACAGACACAATGCAAGGAGGGGGAACGGGCCCCAGACAGACAGACACAATGCAAGGAGGGGGAACGGGCCCCAGACAGACACAATGCAAGGAGGGGGCCCCAGACAGACAGACACGATGCAAGGAGAGGGAGGGGGCCCCAGACAGACACGATGCAAGGAGGGGGAGGGGGCCCCAGACAGACAGACACGATGCAAGGAGGGGGAGGGGGCCCCAGACAGACACGATGCAAGGAGGGGTAGGGGGCCCCTAGACAGACACAATGCAAGGAGGGGTAGGGGGCCCCAGACAGACACGATGCAAAGAGGGGGCCCCAGACAGATGAGTGGTATCACACCCCGGGGTCACCCTCCTGATCACATGGTGCAGCCTCCAGTCCAACTAATAGCGTTCCTCCCGGTAGATCTATTATGTAAGACGATGAGGAGTCACAGGAGGCAGGAACATAACTCCCATCATTAGAATATCATCACAGTGTGAACAGTGACGAGGAGGAGAGCGGGGCCGGCCCAGAGGAGGAAGCACAACACATGAGAGCAGAACCTCAGCGAGGGACAGCGCAGGCAGCAGGTACCAGGCGTTCATTACAGTATACTGCAGAGGAGAGCGTGTATTATACTGCAGAGGAGAGCGTGTATTACACTGCAGAGGAGAGCGTGTATTACACTGCAGAGGAGAGCGTGTATTATACTGCAGAGGAGAGCGTGTATTATACTGCAGAGGAGAGCGTGTATTACACTGCAGAGGAGAGCGTGTATTACACTGCAGAGGAGAGCGTGTATTACACTGCAGAGGAGAGCGTGTGTTATACTGCAGAGGAGAGCGTGTATTATACTGCAGAGGAGAGCGTGTATTATACTGCAGAGGAGAGCGTGTATTATACTGCAGAGGAGAGCGTGTATTATACTGCAGAGAGAGCGTGTATTATACTGCAGAGGAGGCGTGTATTACACTGCAGAGGAGAGCGTGTATTACACTGCAGAGGAGCGTGTGTCACACTGCAGAGGAGAGCGTGTGTTACATTGCAGAGGAGCGTGTGTTACACTGCAGAGGAGAGCGTGTATTATACTGCAGAGGAGGCGTGTATTATACTGCAGAGGAGCGTGTATTATACTGCGAGAGCGGTATACTGCAGAGGCGTGTATTACACTGCAGAGGAGAGCGTGTATTACACTGCAGAGGAGAGCGTGTATTATACTGCAGAGGAGCGTGTATTACACTGCAGAGGAGGCGTGTATTGCACTGCAGAGGAGAGCGTGTATTACACTGCAGAGGAGGCGTGTATTACTGCAGAGGAGCGTGTATTACACTGCAGAGGAGCGTGTATTACACTGCAGAGGAGGCGTGTATTACACTGCAGAGAGAGGCGTGTATTACACTGCAGAGGAGGCGTGTATTACACTGCAGAGGAGAGCGTGTATTATACTGCAGAGGAGAGCGTGTATTATACTGCAGAGGAGAGCGTGTATTACACTGCAGAGGAGAGCGTGTATATACTGCAGAGGAGAGCGTGTATTATACTGCAGAGGAGAGCGTGTATTACACTGCAGAGGAGGCGTGTATTACACTGCAGAGGAGGCGTGTATTACACTGCAGAGGAGAGCGTGTGTTACACTGCAGAGGAGAGCGTGTGTTACACTGCAGAGGAGAGCGTGTGTTACACTGCAGAGGAGAGCGTGTATTATACTGCAGAGGAGAGCGTGTATTATACTGCAGAGGAGAGCGTGTATTACACTGCAGAGGAGAGCGTGTATTACACTGCAGAGGAGAGCGTGTGTTACACTGCAGAGAGGCGTGTGTTACACTGCAGAGGAGAGCGTGTATTACACTGCAGAGGAGAGCGTGTATTACACTGCAGAGGAGGCGTGTATTACACTGCAGAGGAGGCGTGTATTACACTGCAGAGGAGGCGTGTATTATACTGCAGAGGAGAGCGTGTATTATACTGCAGAGGAGAGCGTGTATTACACTGCAGAGGAGGCGTGTATTATACTGCAGAGGAGAGCGTGTATTATACTGCAGAGGAGAGCGTGTATTATACTGCAGAGGAGGCGTGTATTATACTGCAGAGGAGCGTGTATTACACTGCAGAGGAGGCGTGTATTACACTGCAGAGGAGAGCGTGTATTACACTGCAGAGGAGAGCGTGTATTATACTGCAGAGGAGGCGTGTATTACACTGCAGAGGAGAGCGTGTATTATACTGCAGAGGAGAGCGTGTATTATACTGCAGAGGAGAGCGTGTATTATACTGCAGAGGAGCGTGTATTATACTGCAGAGAGGCGTGTATTATACTGCAGAGGAGAGCGTGTATTATACTGCAGAGAGAGCGTGTATTACACTGCAGAGGAGAGCGTGTATTACACTGCAGAGGAGAGCGTGTATTACAGAGGCGTGCAGACTGCAGAGAGCGTGTATTATACTGCAGAGGAGAGCGTGTATTATACTGCAGAGGAGAGCGTGTATTACACTGCAGAGGAGGCGTGTATTATACTGCAGAGGAGAGCGTGTATTATACTGCAGAGAGAGCGTGTATTATACTGCAGAGGAGAGCGTGTATTACTGCAGAGGAGAGCGTGTATTATACTGCAGAGGAGAGCGTGTATTATACTGCAGAGGAGAGCGTGTATTACACTGCAGAGGAGAGCGTGTATTATACTGCAGAGGAGAGCGTGTATTATACTGCAGAGGAGAGCGTGTATTATACTGCAGAGGAGAGCGTGTATTATACTGCAGAGGAGAGCGTGTATTACACTGCAGAGGAGGCGTGTATTATACTGCAGAGGAGAGCGTGTATTATACTGCAGAGGAGAGCGTGTATTATACTGCAGAGGAGAGCGTGTATTACACTGCAGAGGAGAGCGTGTATTATACCGTGCATTATACTGCAGAGGAGAGCGTGTATTATACTGCAGGGAGCGTGTATTATGCAGAGAGGAGAGCGTGTATTACAGCGGATGCAGAGGAGCGTGTATTATACTGCAGAGGAAGCGTGTATTATACTGCAGAGGAAGCGTGTATTATACTGCAGAGGAGAGCGTGTATTACACTGCAGAGGAGAGCGTGTATTATACTGCAGAGGAGAGCGTGTATTATACTGCAGAGGAGAGCGTGTATTACACTGCAGAGGAGAGCGTGTATTATACTGCAGAGGAGAGCGTGTATTATACTGCAGAGGAGAGCGTGTATTATACTGCAGAGGAGAGCGTGTATTATACTGCAGAGGAGAGCGTGTATTACACTGCAGAGGAGAGCGTGTATTATACTGCAGAGGAGAGCGTGTATTATACTGCAGAGGAGCGTGTATTACACTGCAGAGGAGCGTGTATTATACTGCAGAGGAGCGTGTATTATACTGCAGAGGAGAGCGTGTATTATACTGCAGAGGAGAGCGTGTATTATACTGCAGAGGAGAGCGTGTATTACACTGCAGAGGAGAGCGTGTATTACACTGCAGAGGAGAGCGTGTATTACACTGCAGAGGAGAGCGTGTATTATACTGCAGAGGAGAGCGTGTATTATACTGCAGAGGAGAGAGTGTATTACACTGCAGAGGAGGCGTGTATTATACTGCAGAGGAGAGCGTGTATTACACTGCAGAGGAGAGCGTGTATTATACTGCAGAGGAGGCGTGTATTACACTGCAGAGGAGAGCGTGTATTATACTGCAGAGGAGAGCGTGTATTATACTGCAGAGGAGGAGTGTATTACACTGCAGAGGAGAGCGTGTATTACACTGCAGAGGAGAGCGTGTATTACACTGCAGAGGAGAGCGTGTATTATACTGCAGAGGAGAGCGTGTATTATACTGCATAGGAGAGAGTGTATTACACTGCAGAGGAGAGCGTGTATTATACTGCAGAGGAGAGCGTGGATTACACTGCAGAGGAGAGCGTGTATTACACTGCAGAGGAGAGCGTGTATTACACTGCAGAGGAGAGCGTGTATTACACTGCAGAGGAGAGCGTGTATTACACTGCAGAGGAGAGCGTGTATTACACTGCAGAGGAGAGCGTGTATTACACTGCAGAGGAGAGCGTGTATTACACTGCAGAGAGAGCGTGTATTACACTGCAGAGAGAGCGTGTATTATACTGCAGAGGAGAGCGTGTATTACACTGCAGAGGAGAGCGTGTATTATACTGCAGAGGAGAGCGTGTATTATACTGCAGAGGAGAGCGTGTATTATACTGCAGAGGAGAGCGTGTATTATACTGCAGAGGAGAGCGTGTATTATACTGCAGAGGAGAGCGTGTATTATACTGCAGAGGAGAGCGTGTATTACACTGCAGAGGAGAGCGTGTATTACACTGCAGAGGAGAGCGTGTATTATACTGCAGAGGAGAGCGTGTATTATACTGCAGAGGAGAGCGTGTATTATACTGCAGAGGAGAGCGTGTATTATACTGCAGAGGAGAGCGTGTGTTATACTGCAGAGGAGAGCGTGTATTATACTGCAGAGGAGAGCGTGTATTATACTGCAGAGGAGAGCGTGTATTATACTGCAGAGGAGAGAGTGTATTACACTGCAGAGGAGAGCGTGTATTACACTGCAGAGGAGAGCGTGTGTTACACTGCAGAGGAGAGCGTGTATTATACTGCAGAGGAGAGCGTGTATTATACTGCAGAGGAGGCGTGTATTATACTGCAGAGGAGAGCGTGTATTATACTGCAGAGGAGAGCGTGTATTATACTGCAGAGGAGAGCGTGTATTACACTGCAGAGAGAGCGTGTATTACACTGCAGAGGAGAGCGTGTATTATACTGCAGAGGAGAGCGTGTATTACACTGCAGAGGAGAGCGTGTATTACACTGCAGAGGAGAGCGTGTATTATACTGCAGAGGAGAGCGTGTATTACACTGCAGAGGAGAGCGTGTATTACACTGCAGAGGAGAGCGTGTATTACACTGCAGAGGAGAGCGTGTATTACACTGCAGAGGAGAGCGTGTATTATACTGCAGAGGAGGCGTGTATTATACTGCAGAGGAGAGCGTGTATTATACTGCAGAGGAGGCGTGTATTATACTGCAGAGGAGAGCGTGTATTACACTGCAGAGGAGAGCGTGTATTACACTGCAGAGGAGAGCGTGTATTATACTGCAGAGGAGAGCGTGTATTATACTGCAGAGGAGAGCGTGTATTACACTGCAGAGGAGAGCGTGTATTACACTGCAGAGGAGAGCGTGTATTACACTGCAGGGGAGGCCACACCGCACAGCATTCTATAGGGGAGGCCACACAGCATTCTATAGAGGAGGCCACACAGCATTCTATAGGGGAGGCCACACAGCACAGCATTCTATAGGGGAGGCCACACAACACAGCATTCTACAGGGGAGGCCACACAGCATTCTACAGGGGAGGCCACACAGCATTCTATAGAGGAGGCCACACAGCATTCTATAGGGGAGGCCACACAGCACAGCATTCTATAGGGGAGGCCACACAGCATTCCATAGGGGAGGACATATTTCAGATGGCTCTTCCACTGCCAGTCAGCAGCCGTTTTCTTATTCCATCATCTTCAGCTATAGAGACGGGTGGTAAGAGGAGTGGGTGGCCCCCAGGAGACGCCCGGGGCAAGAGGGCTCCGTGCCGGCATTCAGCTGTTCTCCACGTGGAGTGTACAGGAGGCACAGCGAGTACAGTACAGCACGAGGCACAGCCTCCTCCAGGGGAACTGTACTCAGTGTACTGTACATCCAGGGGCGGCGCCTCAACACTGTACTCACACTGTCAGGGACACGCCCGCAGGTACTGCAGCTCACACCGTACATAAAGAGGATTCCTGCCCCATATACCGCACCGTACACAGGATTCCTGCCCCATATACCGCACTGTACACAGGAGTCCTGCCCCATATACCGCACCGTACACGGGAGTCCTGCCCCATATACCGCACTGTACACATGAGTCCTGCCCCATATACCGCACCGTACACAGGAGTCCTGCCCCATATACCGCACCGTACACGGGAGTCCTGCCCCATATACCGCACCGTACACAGGAGTCCTGCCCCATATACCGCACCGTACACAGGATTCCTGCCCCATATACCGCACCGTACACGGGAGTCCTGCCCCATATACCGCACACAGGAGCCCTGCCCCATATACCGCACACAGGAGTCCTGCCCCATATACCGCACCGTACACAGGAGTCCTGCCCCATATACCGCACCGTACACGGAGTCCTGCCCCATATACCGCACCGTACACAGGAGTCCTGCCCCATATACCGCACCGTACACAGGAGTCCTGCCCCATATACCGCACCGTACACAGGAGTCCTGCCCCATATACCGCACCGTACACAGGAGTCCTGCCCCATATACCGCACCGTACACAGGAGTCCTGCCCCATATACCATGATGTACACAGGAGTCCTGCCCCATATACCGCACCGTACACAGGAGTCCTGCTCCATATACCGCACCGTACACAGGAGTCCTGCCCCATATACCGCACCGTACACAGGAGTCCTGCCCCATATACCGCACTGGAGTCTGCCCATATACCGCACAGGAGTCCTGCCCCATATACCGCACCGTACACAGGAGTCCTGCCCCATATACCATGATGTACACAGGAGTCCTGCCCCATATACCGCACCGTACACAGGAGTCCTGCTCCATATACCGCACCGTACACGGGAGTCCTGCTCCATATACCATGATGTACACAGGAGTCCTGCCCCATATACCGCAACGCACCCAGGAGTCCTGCCCCATATACCATGATGTACATTAGGGGGTGCAGTGGACTCCCCGCTCCCCACAGCACTGACGCCGTCTCTTCTTCCCCTCAGACATGCAGTCTCCCCCGCCAGAGACCGGACCTCCCAACCTCCAGGATGAAAAAAGTGCCGATGCCAACACACCGCCGAGGCAGAAAGAGCAGGCGCCGAGCGAGACTGAAAAGGACTCTGGGTTCTCTGGTAGGCGGCCACCTAATCTGTACTACAACCCTCAGCATCTCCTGACCATAGTGCTGCTGGTCTTACATGGTCAGCAGAGGACCCGCCTCACCCCCACCCTTACCTTTGTACTACAACCCTCACCATTAGAGATGAGCAAATTTCATATTTTGAAATTCATTCATGCTTCGTTTACTAGTAAACGGTGAATTGCGTTATGGATTCTGTTACCATTTAGGACAGAGGGGGGGGCGTATTGGGAGAGGACGCGGCGGTCGGGAGAGGACGCGGTTGGGGGGGGGGGGGGTCGGTAGAGGACGCGGAGGTCGGGAGAGGACGCGGTTGGGGGGGGGGGGTCGGGAGAGGACTCGGTTGGGGGGGTCGGTAGAGGACGCGGCGGTCGGGAGAGGACTCCTCTGCATAACGTAAAGCGGACGGATCAGTTCTGCAGCCCATAGACTTCTATTATGACGGAGGCGGCATCCGTTATACGTTCCGTCATAGAGTTGCGTTATGGTCCAGAGTAACAGAATTCACCATTTACCACAAAACAAAGTGTGAACGAATTTCAAAATATGAAAATCCCTCATCTCTATTCGCATCCAGAGTAGGAGAAACCTCACCGTATTCCTGCACGCATCGGTATGAGCCACTTCTGTCCTCCAGCGACTGGACCTCACCCCCCCCCCCCCTTTGGTTCTGCTAGGGCAGTATATTGTACTGCACTGTGGTATCTGGTTCTGCTGGGGCAGTATATTGTACTGCACTGTGGTATCTGGTTCTGCTGGGGCAGTATATTGTGCTGCACTGTGGTAGTCTGGTTCTGCTGGGGCGGTATATTGTGCTGCACTGTGGTAGTTGGTTCTGCTGGGGCGGTATATTGTGCTGCACTGTGGTATCTGGTTCTGCTGGGCCAGTATATTGTGCTGCACTGTGGTAGTTGGTTCTGCTGGGGCAGTATATTGTGCTGCACTGTGGTATCTGGCTCTGCTGGGGCGGTATATTGTGCTGCACTGTGGTAGTTGGTTCTGCTGGGGCGGTACATTGTGCTGCACTGTGGTAGTTGGTTCTGCTGGGGCGGTATATTGTGCTGCACTGTGGTATCTGGTTCTGCTGGGGCGGTATATTGTGCTGCACTGTGGTAGTTGGTTCTGCTGGGGCAGTATATTGTGCTGCACTGTGGTAGTTGGTTCTGCTGGGGCGGTATATTGTGCTGCACTGTGGTATCTGGTTCTGCTGGGGCAGTATATTGTGCTGCACTGTGGTAGCTGGTTCTGCTGGGGTGGTATATTGTGCTGCACTGTGGTATCTGGTTCTGCTGGGGCGGTATATTGTGCTGCACTGTGGTATCTGGTTCTGCTGGGGCAGTATATTGTGCTGCACTGTGGTAGCTGGTTCTGCTGGGGCGGTATATTGTATTGCACTGTGGTATCTGGTTCTGCTGGGGCAGTATATTGTGCTGCACTGTGGTCTCTGGTTCTGCTGGGCGGTATATTGTACTGCACTGTGGTAGTTGGTTCTGCTGGGGCAGTATATTGTACTGCACTGTGGTAGTTGGTTCTGCTGGGGCAGTATATTGTGCTGCACTGTGGTATCTGGTTCTGCTGGGGCAGTATATTGTGCTGCACTGTGGTCTCTGGTTCTGCTGGGCGGTATATTGTACTGCACTGTGGTAGTTGGTTCTGCTGGGGCAGTATATTGTACTGCACTGTGGTAGTTGGTTCTGCTGGGGCAGTATATTGTACTGCACTGTGGTAGTTGGTTCTGCTGGGGCGGTATATTGTGCTGCACTGTGGTAGTTGGTTCTGCTGGGGCGGTATATTGTGCTGCACTGTGGTAGTTGGTTCTGCTGGGGCGGTATATTGTGCTGCACTGTGGTAGTTGGTTCTGCTGGGGCGGTATATTGTGCTGCACTAGTCTTGCAGACCCGGGGTGGCGTATCAGGCCAGCTTCACTTTAGAGACGGCAGATAAACATCCGCCATACTGTGTCCCTCATTTCACGGCCGTGACTCCCGGGCCCCCGCACGACTAATGACTCCTCTTCTCTTCACAGACAGCAGCTCAGAAAGCCTCAGCTCAGAGGACACACCCCCATCAGGAGCAGCGGACCTCCCCCCAGACATGGCACAGACGAAGACGCCATACACCCCCATCTACATCCTGCAAAACGTTGTCCTCAAACAGGTGAGAGGCCCGGTCTGGTGGGAACGCCCTCCCGCTGCACAGATACGTTCATATTTAAGGGGGTGCGCCAGGATTTTCAGATCGGTGGGGGTCCGATGCCTCCTCCAATCAGCTGTATGAACAGGAACAGAAAAACACTGGGAGTGGCTTATCAAAACCAACCAATCAGATTCCACTATACATTTCCAGAGCTGGAAGCTGATTGGCTGCTCCGGGGAACTGGTTTCCTTTACAGCAGGTTTGATAAATCTCGCCAGAACAGCGCCACACCACCCTGCACAGGCCACGTGTGGTACTGCAGCTCAGCCCCAGCTCTATGGCTCCCCCCCCTCGTGGTGCTGTCCTGCTCCAACTGCAGTCCCCGCTCTATGGCGCTGCCCCAAAACCTCTGCAGTCATCGCTCTGTGGCGCTGACTCCCCCTCCCCCAGCAGCAGTCCCCGCTCAATGACGCCTTCTATGCCTCACCAGAAGTCCCCGCTCTATGGCGCCGCCCGAACCCTCTGCAGTCCCCGCTCTATGGCACCGTCCACGCCTCACCAGAAGTCCCCGCTCTATGGCGCCGCCCGAACCCTCTGCAGTCCCCGCTCTATGGCGCTGCCCCGAACCCTCTGCAGTCCCCGCTCTATGGCGCCGTCCACGCCTCACCAGAAGTCCCCGCTCTATGGCGCTGCCCGAACCCTCCGCAGTCCCCGCTCTATGGCGCTGTCCCGCTCCCTCCGCAGTCCCCGCTCTATGGCGCTGCCCCGAACCCTCTGCAGTCCCCGCTCTATGGTGCTGTCCACGCCTCACCAGAAGTCCCCGCTCTATGGCGCCGCCCGAACCCTCTGCAGTCCCCGCTCTATGGCGCTGCCCCGAACCCTCTGCAGTCCCCGCTCTATGGTGCTGTCCATGCCTCACCAGAAGTCCCTGCTCTATGGTGCTGTCCATGCCTCACCAGAAGTCCCTGCTCTATGGTGCTGTCCATGCCTCACCAGAAGTCCCCGCTCTATAGTGCTGTACCGCTCCCTCTGCAGTCCCCGCTCTATGGCGCCGCCCGAACCCTCTGCAGTCCCCGCTCTATGGTGCTGCCCCGAACCCTCTGCTCTATGGTGCTGTACCGCTCCCTCTGCAGTCCCCGCTCTATGGTGCTGTACCGCTCCCTCTGCAGTCCCAGCTCTATGGCGCCGCCCGAACCCTCTGCAGTCCCCGCCCGAACCCTCTGCAGTCCCCGCTCTATAGTGCTGTACCGCTCCCTCTGCAGTCCCCGCTCTATGGCGCCGCCCGAACCCTCTGCAGTCCCCGCTCTATGGCGCTGCCCCGAACCCTCTGCAGTCCCCGCTCTATGGTGCTGTCCACGCCTCACCAGAAGTCCCCGCTCTATGGCGCTGCCCCGAACCCTCTGCAGTCCCCGCTCTATGGCGCTGTCCCGCTCCCTCCGCAGTCCCGCTCTATGGCGCTGCCCCGAACCCTCTGCAGTCCCGCTCTATGGTGCTGTCCACGCCTCACCAGAAGTCCCCGCTCTATGGCGCTGCCCCGAACCCTCTGCAGTCCCCGCTCTATGGCGCTGCCCGAACCCTCTGCAGTCCCCGCTCTATGGTGCTGTCCATGCCTCACCAGAAGTCCCTGCTCTATGGTGCTGTCCATGCCTCACCAGAAGTCCCTGCTCTATGGTGCTGTCCATGCCTCACCAGAAGTCCCCGCTCTATAGTGCTGTACCGCTCCCTCTGCAGTCCCCGCTCTATGGCGCCGCCCGAACCCTCTGCAGTCCCCGCTCTATGGTGCTGCCCGAACCCTCTGCTCTATGGTGCTGTACCGCTCCCTCTGCAGTCCCCGCTCTATGGTGCTGTACCGCTCCCTCTGCAGTCCCCGCTCTATGGCGCCGCCCGAACCCTCTGCAGTCCCCGCCCGAACCCTCTGCAGTCCCCGCTCTATAGTGCTGTACCGCTCCCTCTGCAGTCCCCGCTCTATGGCGCCGCCCGAACCCTCTGCAGTCCCCGCTCTATGGTGCTGTCCCGAACCCTCTGCAGTCCCCGCTCTATGGCGCTGCCCGAACCCTCTGCAGTCCCCGCTCTATGGCGCTGTCCCGCTCCCTCTGCAGTCCCCGCTCTATGGCGCCGCCCGAACCCTCTGCAGTCCCCGCTCTATGGCGCTGCCCCGAACCCTCTGCAGTCCCCGCTCTATGGTGCTGTCCCGCCTCCCCAGCAGTCCCGCTCTATGGCGCTGCCCGAACCCTCTGCAGTCCCCGCTCTATGGCGCTGCCCGAACCCTCTGCAGTCCCGCTCTATGGTGCTGTCCATGCCTCACCAGAAGTCCCTGCTCTATGGTGCTGTCCATGCCTCACCAGAAGTCCCGCTCTATGGTGCTGTACCGCTCCCTCTGCAGTCCCGCTCTATGGCGCCGCCCGAACCCTCTGCAGTCCCGCTCTATGGTGCTGCCCGAACCCTCTGCTCTATGGTGCTGCCGCTCCTCTGCAGTCCCGCTCTATGGTGCTGTACCGCTCCTCTGCAGTCCCGCTCTATGGCGCCGCCCGAACCCTCTGCAGTCCCGCCCGAACCCTCTGCAGTCCCGCTCTATAGTGCTGTACCGCTCCCTCTGCAGTCCCCGCTCTATGGCGCCGCCCGAACCCTCTGCAGTCCCCGCTCTATGGCGCTGCCCGAACCCTCTGCAGTCCCCGCTCTATGGCGCTGCCCGAACCCTCTGCAGTCCCCGCTCTATGGCGCTGTCCACGCCTCACCAGCAGTCCCCGCTCTATGGCGCTGCCCGAACCCTCTGCAGTCCCCGCTCTATGGCGCTGCCCCGAACCCTCTGCAGTCCCCGCTCTATGGTGCTGTCCACGCCTCACCAGAAGTCCCGCTCTATGGCGCTGCCCCGAACCCTCTGCAGTCCCGCTCTATGGCGCTGCCCGAACCCTCTGCAGTCCCCGCTCTATGGTGCTGTCCATGCCTCACCAGAAGTCCCTGCTCTATGGTGCTGTCCATGCCTCACCAGAAGTCCCCGCTCTATGGCGCTGTACCGCTCCCTCTGCAGTCCCGCTCTATGGCGCCGCCCGAACCCTCTGCAGTCCCCGCTCTATGGTGCTGCCCGAACCCTCTGCTCTATGGTGCTGTCCGCTCCCTCTGCAGTCCCGCTCTATGGTGCTGTACCGCTCCCTCTGCAGTCCCCGCTCTATGGCGCCGCCCGAACCCTCTGCAGTCCCGCCCGAACCCTCTGCAGTCCCGCTCTATAGTGCTGTACCGCCCTCTGCAGTCCCGCTCTATGGCGCCGCCCGAACCCTCTGCAGTCCCCGCTCTATGGCGCTGTCCCGAACCCTCTGCAGTCCCCGCTCTATGGCGCCACCCAAACCCGCTGCAGTCCCCGCTCTATGGCACCGTCCACGCCTCACCAGAAGTCCCCGCTCTATGGCGCTGCCCCGAACCCTCCGCAGTCCCCGCTCTATGGCGCTGCCCCGAACCCTCTGCAGTCCCCGCTCTATGGTGCTGTCCACGCCTCACCAGAAGTCCCCGCTCTATGGCGCTGCCCCGAACCCTCTGCAGTCCCCGCTCTATGGCGCTGCCCCGAACCCTCTGCAGTCCCCGCTCTATGGTGCTGTCCATGCCTCACCAGAAGTCCCTGCTCTATGGTGCTGTCCATGCCTCACCAGAAGTCCCCGCTCTATAGTGCTGTACCGCTCCCTCTGCAGTCCCCGCTCTATGGCGCCGCCCGAACCCTCTGCAGTCCCCGCTCTATGGTGCTGCCCCGAACCCTCTGCTCTATGGTGCTGTACCGCTCCCTCTGCAGTCCCCGCTCTATGGTGCTGTACCGCTCCTCTGCAGTCCCCGCTCTATGGCGCCGCCCGAACCCTCTGCAGTCCCCGCCCGAACCCTCTGCAGTCCCCGCTCTATAGTGCTGTACCGCTCCCTCTGCAGTCCCCGCTCTATGGCGCCGCCCGAACCCTCTGCAGTCCCCGCTCTATGGTGCTGTCCCGAACCCTCTGCAGTCCCCGCTCTATGGCGCTGCCCGAACCCTCTGCAGTCCCCGCTCTATGGCGCTGTCCCGCTCCCTCTGCAGTCCCCGCTCTATGGCGCCGCCCGAACCCTCTGCAGTCCCCGCTCTATGGCGCTGCCCCGAACCCTCTGCAGTCCCCGCTCTATGGTGCTGTCCACGCCTCACCAGAAGTCCCCGCTCTATGGCGCTGCCCCGAACCCTCTGCAGTCCCCGCTCTATGGCGCTGCCCCGAACCCTCTGCAGTCCCCGCTCTATGGTGCTGTCCATGCCTCACCAGAAGTCCCTGCTCTATGGTGCTGTCCATGCCTCACCAGAAGTCCCCGCTCTATAGGGCTGTACCGCTCCCTCTGCAGTCCCCGCTCTATGGCGCCGCCCGAACCCTCTGCAGTCCCCGCTCTATGGTGCTGCCCCGAACCCTCTGCTCTATGGTGCTGTACCGCTCCCTCTGCAGTCCCGCTCTATGGTGCTGTACCGCTCCCTCTGCAGTCCCCGCTCTATGGCGCCGCCCGAACCCTCTGCAGTCCCGCCCGAACCCTCTGCAGTCCCCGCTCTATAGTGCTGTACCGCTCCCTCTGCAGTCCCCGCTCTATGGCGCCGCCCGAACCCTCTGCAGTCCCCGCTCTATGGTGCTGTCCCGAACCCTCTGCAGTCCCCGCTCTATGGCGCTGCCCGAACCCTCTGCAGTCCCCGCTCTATGGCGCTGTCCCGCTCCCTCTGCAGTCCCCGCTCTATGGCGCCGCCCGAACCCTCTGCAGTCCCCGCTCTATGGCGCTGCCCCGAACCCTCTGCAGTCCCCGCTCTATGGTGCTGTCCACGCCTCACCAGAAGTCCCCGCTCTATGGCGCTGCCCCGAACCCTCTGCAGTCCCCGCTCTATGGCGCTGCCCCGAACCCTCTGCAGTCCCCGCTCTATGGTGCTGTCCATGCCTCACCAGAAGTCCCTGCTCTATGGTGCTGTCCATGCCTCACCAGAAGTCCCCGCTCTATAGTGCTGTACCGCTCCCTCTGCAGTCCCGCTCTATGGCGCCGCCCGAACCCTCTGCAGTCCCCGCTCTATGGTGCTGCCCCGAACCCTCTGCTCTATGGTGCTGTACCGCTCCCTCTGCAGTCCCGCTCTATGGTGCTGTACCGCTCCCTCTGCAGTCCCCGCTCTATGGCGCCGCCCGAACCCTCTGCAGTCCCCGCCCCGAACCCTCTGCAGTCCCCGCTCTATAGTGCTGTACCGCTCCCTCTGCAGTCCCCGCTCTATGGCGCCGCCCGAACCCTCTGCAGTCCCCGCTCTATGGTGCTGTCCCGAACCCTCTGCAGTCCCCGCTCTATGGCGCTGCCCCGAACCCTCTGCAGTCCCCGCTCTATGGCGCTGTCCCGCTCCCTCTGCAGTCCCCGCTCTATGGCGCCGCCCGAACCCTCTGCAGTCCCCGCTCTATGGCGCTGCCCCGAACCCTCTGCAGTCCCCGCTCTATGGTGCTGTCCCGCTCCCTCTGCAGTCCCCGCTCTATGGTGCTGTCCCGCTCCCTCTGCAGTCCCCGCTCTATGGCGCCGCCCATGTACCTCAGGTCAGCACAGGATGTCTTAGCCCTGCGCGGCCGCTCCTGGCACAGCTGGTAACTTCTGTTGACGTCTCTTGTTTTCAGCCTCAGCTCGTTCTCCTGCAGCCTCCACCACGACAACGGAGGAGAGCCTCCCCTGCAACTTACCTCCCCATCCTCCGCTCTTACCCCAGGATCGCCCCCCGTCTCACTCCTCCAAGCCCCGCCCCCCAAAAAGACACCACCTCAAATGCTTCTGCCGCTGAAGAGCACAGGCGGAGCGCGCCGCAGCTGCTGGAGGTCTCGATGCGCTCTCTGGCCTTGCTGCGGCGGACACGAGACACACAGCGCTCTATCCGGGAGCTGAGCACTCACACCAGACTGTATGAGAGAGCGCTGCAGGGCGAGGACGGGGGATGGGAGCGGCTGCGGGAGGCGATGGAGAGGAGTGGAGGCTACCGGAGAACGCCCCCAACACCCGGGAGAAGAGAAGAGGCAGAAAGCACCATCAACACAAATAAGGCTTCCATCACGAGCAGAGAGGACTCCACCCCCCAGACAGAGGAGGCGGGGACACCGATGACATCATCAGAAGCAGTATGACTGCCGCCCCCGCAGGGAACGATCTGCTTTGTAACAACACGACCTGAATTTACCTAACACTTGTCTGATTGGTTCTTTTGCCCCCATGTGACCCCAGAAATGAGCCGCGAGGCCGACGCCACCTAGTGACCGGCGCTGGTAACACGGACCGGCCGCCATCTTTATTAGTAAGAGCCCACACAGTCAGGGGTCCGACTCCTCCGCTCGCCGCTTCCGTGATTTCCTCTTCTTCCTGGAGATGCCTCCAGAAACCAGAGCGTCTCCGCCCTCCACCGCCCCGGGGGCCACAGCGCCAAAGGGGCGATACCGCGGCTTCAGCCCCTGCGGGAGGGACAGCGGCGGCCGATCTGGGACGCTGCACACACCTGTGTGGTCTCCATGCGCCTCCGCCAGAGTGATGACACCGCAGAACGGAGCAGCAGCCTCGAGTCTGTCTGCAGAAGAGGGCAGGAAGGCGCGCAGCGGGAGCGCAGCTCTGGAGGAGGACACCACGTGATAATACTTCTTCACACCGCCATCCCTGACCCTCTGCATCTTGTATCCGGATAACGGGAGACGATGGGAGTCAAAGCTGAGGACGAGAGGAGATGATGAGGACACACCCAGAAGAGGACACCCCCCGACATGAACGCCGTGTACAGAGCGACCCCCCCCGACATGAACGCCGTGTACAGAGCGACCCCGACATGAACGCCGTGTACAGAGCGACTCCCGACATGAACGCCGTGTACAGAGCGACCCCGACATGAACGCCGTGTACAGAGCGACCTCCGACATGAACGCCGTGTACAGAGCGACCCTCGACATGAACGCCGTGTACAGAGCGACCCCCGACATGAACGCCGTGTACAGAGCGACCCCCCCCGACATGAACGCCGTGTACAGAGCGACCCCCGACATGAACGCCGTGTACAGAGCGACCCCCGACATGAGCGCCGTGTACAGAGCGACCCCGACATGAACGCCGTGTACAGAGCGACCCCCGACATGAGCGCCGTGTACAGAGCGACCCCCGACATGACCGCCGTGTACAGAGCAACCCCCGACATGACCGCCGTGTACAGGCGACCCCGACATGAGCGCCGTGTACAGGCGCCCCGACATGACCGCCGTGTACAGAGCAACCCCGACATGACCGCCGTGTACAGAGCAACCCCCGACATGACCGCCGTGTACAGAGCAACCCCCGACATGACCGCCGTGTACAGAGCAACCTCGACATGACCGCCGTGTACAGAGCAACCCCCGACATGAACGCCGTGTACAGAGCGACCCCCGACATGACCGCCGTGTACAGAGCGACCCCCAACATGACCGCCCGTGTACAGAGCGACCCCCGACATGACCGCCGTGTACAGGCGACCCCGACATGACCGCCGTGTACAGAGCGACCCCCGACATGACCGCCGTGTACAGAGCGACCCCCGACATGACCGCCGTGTACAGAGCGACCCCCGACATGACCGCCGTGTACAGAGCGACCCCCGACATGACCGCCGTGTACAGAGCGACCCCCGACATGACCGCCGTGTACAGAGCGACCCCCGACATGACCGCCGTGTACAGAGCGACCCCCGACATGACCGCCGTGTACAGAGCGACTCCCGACATGACCGCCGTGTACAGAGCGACCCCCAACATGACCGCCGTGTACAGAGCGACCCCCGACATGACCGCCGTGTACAGAGCGACCCCGACATGACCGCCGTGTACAGAGCGACCCCCGACATGACCGCCGTGTACAGAGCGACCCCCGACATGACCGCCGTGTACAGAGCAACCCCCACAACATGACCGCCGTGTACAGAGCGACCCCCGACATGACCGCCGTGTACAGAGCGACCCCGACATGACCGCCGTGTACAGAGCGACTCCCCGACATGACCGCCGTGTACAGAGCGACCCCCAACATGACCGCCGTGTACAGAGCGACCCCCGACATGACCGCCGTGTACAGAGCGACCCCCGACATGACCGCCGTGTACAGAGCAACCCCGACATGACCGCCGTGTACAGAGCAACCCCCGACATGACCGCCGTGTACAGAGCAACCCCCGACATGAACGCCGTGTACAGAGCGACCCCCGACATGACCGCCGTGTACAGAGCGACCCCCAACATGACCGCCGTGTACAGAGCGACCCCCGACATGACCGCCGTGTACAGAGCGACCCCCGACATGACCGCCGTGTACAGAGCGACCCCCCGACATGACCGCCGTGTACAGAGCGACCCCCGACATGACCGCCGTGTACAGAAGCGACCCCCGACATGACCGCCGTGTACAGAGCGACCCCCGACATGACCGCCGTGTACAGAGCGACCCCCGACATGACCGCCGTGTACAGAGCGACCCCCGACATGACCGCCGTGTACAGAGCGACCCCGACATGACCGCCGTGTACAGAGCGACCCCGACATGACCGCCGTGTACAGAGCGACCCCCGACATGACCGCCGTGTACAGAGCAACCCCCACAACATGACCGCCGTGTACAGAGCGACCCCCGACATGACCGCCGTGTACAGAGCGACCCCGACATGACCGCCGTGTACAGAGCGACCCCCGACATGACCGCCGTGTACAGAGCGACCCCCTAACATGACCGCCGTGTACAGAGCGACCCCCGACATGACCGCCGTGTACAGAGCGACCCCCGACATGACCGCCGTGTACAGAGCAACCCCCGACATGACCGCCGTGTACAGAGCAACCCCGACATGACCGCCGTGTACAGAGCGACCCCCGACATGACCGCCGTGTACAGAGCGACCCCCAACATGACCGCCGTGTACAGAGCGACCCCCGACATGACCGCCGTGTACAGAGCGACCCCCGACATGACCGCCGTGTACAGAGCGACCCCCGACATGACCGCCGTGTACAGAGCGACTCCCGACATGACCGCCGTGTACAGAGCGACCCCCGACATGACCGCCGTGTACAGAGCGACCCCCGACATGACCGCCGTGTACAGAGCGACCCCCGACATGACCGCCGTGTACAGAGCGACTCCCCGACATGACCGCCGTGTACAGAGCGACCCCCGACATGACCGCCGTGTACAGAGCGACCCCCGACATGACCGCCGTGTACAGAGCAACCCCCGACATGACCGCCGTGTACAGAGCAACCTCCCCCGACATGACCGCCGTGTACAGAGCAACCCCCGACATGACCGCCGTGTACAGAGCAACCCCCGACATGACCGCCGTGTACAGAGCAACCCCCCGACATGACCGCCGTGTACAGAGCAACCCCCCATGACCGCCGTGTACAGAGCAACCCCCACAACATGACCGCCGTGTACAGAGCAACCCCGACATGACCGCCGTGTACAGAGCAACCCCCGACATGACCGCCGTGTACAGAGCAGCCCCCATGACCGCCGTGTACAGAGCAACCCCGACATGACCTCCGTGTACAGAGCAACCCCCGACATGACCGCCGTGTACAGAGCAACCCCCACAACATGACCGCCGTGTACAGAGCGACCCCCGACATGACCGCCGTGTACAGAGCGACCCCCGACATGACCGCCGTGTACAGAGCGACTCCCGACATGACCGCCGTGTACAGAGCGACCCCCGACATGACCGCCGTGTACAGAGCGACCCCCGACATGACCGCCGTGTACAGAGCGACCCCCGACATGACCGCCGTGTACAGAGCGACCCCCGACATGACCGCCGTGTACAGAGCAACCCCGACATGACCGCCGTGTACAGAGCAACCCCGACATGACCGCCGTGTACAGAGCGACCCCGACATGACCGCCGTGTACAGAGCGACCCCCCCGACATGACCGCCGTGTACAGAGCGACCCCCCCGACATGACCGCCGTGTACAGAGCGACCCCCCCGACATGACCACCGTGTACAGAGAGACATCCTGCACCCCTCCCCCAGCCCCTGCGGTACAGGCCGGGGGGCCCCGAGCACTCACCTCTTCGGGGTGACATCTGCCGGCGCCTGTATCAGCCAGAGCTCCGCATCCCCGGTCACTGAGCCGTCACCGTCCGCCACAGCCTCAAAGTCCAACGGGCACCGAAACCGGCAGCGGCCGCCACCTGTCAGATACAGAATCCCACTCAGAGACTGACTACTACCCCCAACATCACAGCACTGGAGCATTATACACTATCACGTGCTACAAGGGCGCCGCCATCTTACCTTCCATCGCTGAGACGCCACCGGAAATGACGTCACATCCGCTAGGAGGAAAATAAACCAAGAAGCGGGGTAACCCAGCATCTGACACTCACTATGGAAAACACGTGACTCCACCAAGCCACGCCCGGCCTAAACCACTCTAGTAAATGAATGCTTTGAATACCGCCCACTAATCATAATACCTAGTCCCGCCCACAGAACTCAGGGACCCGCCCTGAAACCAATGGTAACTCAGTCTCCACATAAGAGGAAAGAGCGGCACCTGCAGGAGACTGAGGGTAATACAGAATAAAGCACCAGGTAACAGATCAACAGCGCCACCTACAGGACACAGGCGATAACAGTGTAATATACAGTATAATACAGGAATCAGCGCCACCTGCAGGAGATAACAGTGTAATATACAGTATAATACAGGAATCAGCGTCACCTGCAGGAGATCACAGTGTAATATACAGTATAATACAGGAATCAGCGTCACCTGCAGGAGATAACAGTGTAATATACAGTATAATACAGGAATCAGCGTCACCTGCAGGAGATAACAGTGTAATATACAGTATAATACAGGAATCAGCGTCACCTGCAGGAGATAACAGTGTAATATACAGTATAATACAGGAATCAGCGTCACCTGCAGGAGATAACAGTGTAATATACAGTATAATACAGGAATCAGCGTCACCTGCAGGAGATAACAGTGTAATATACAGTATAATACAGGAATCAGCGTCACCTGCAGGAGATAACAGTGTAATATACAGTATAATACAGGAATCAGCGTCACCTGCAGGAGATAACAGTGTAATATACAGTATAATACAGGAATCAGCGTCACCTGCAGGAGATAACAGTGTAATATACAGTATAATACAGGAATCAGCGTCACCTGCAGGAGATAACAGTGTAATATACAGTATAATACAGGAATCAGCGTCACCTGCAGGAGATAACAGTGTAATATACAGTATAATACAGGAATCAGCGTCACCTGCAGGAGATAACAGTGTAATATACAGTATAATACAGGAATCAGCGTCACCTGCAGGAGATAACAGTGTAATATACAGTATAATACAGGAATCAGCGTCACCTGCAGGAGATAACAGTGTAATATACAGTATAATACAGGAATCAGCGTCACCTGCAGGAGATAACAGTGTAATATACAGTATAATACAGGAATCAGCGTCACCTGCAGGAGATAACAGTGTAATATACAGTATAATACAGGAATCAGCGTCACCTGCAGGAGATAACAGTGTAATATACAGTATAATACAGGAATCAGCGTCACCTGCAGGAGATAACAGTGTAATATACAGTATAATACAGGAATCAGCGTCACCTGCAGGAGATAACAGTGTAATATACAGTATAATACAGGAATCAGCGTCACCTGCAGGAGATAACAGTGTAATATACAGTATAATACAGGAATCAGCGTCACCTGCAGGAGATAACAGTGTAATATACAGTATAATACAGGAATCAGCGTCACCTGCAGGAGATAACAGTGTAATATACAGTATAATACAGGAATCAGCGTCACCTGCAGGAGATAACAGTGTAATATACAGTATAATACAGGAATCAGCGTCACCTGCAGGAGATAACAGTGTAATATACAGTATAATACAGGAATCAGCGTCACCTGCAGGAGATAACAGTGTAATATACAGTATAATACAGGAATCAGCGTCACCTGCAGGAGATAACAGTGTAATATACAGTATAATACAGGAATCAGCGTCACCTGCAGGAGATAACAGTGTAATATACAGTATAATACAGGAATCAGCGTCACCTGCAGGAGATAACAGTGTAATATACAGTATAATACAGGAATCAGCGTCACCTGCAGGAGATAACAGTGTAATATACAGTATAATACAGGAATCAGCGTCACCTGCAGGAGATAACAGTGTAATATACAGTATAATACAGGAATCAGCGTCACCTGCAGGAGATAACAGTGTAATATACAGTATAATACAGGAATCAGCGTCACCTGCAGGAGATAACAGTGTAATATACAGTATAATACAGGAATCAGCGTCACCTGCAGGAGATAACAGTGTAATATACAGTATAATACAGGAATCAGCGTCACCTGCAGGAGATAACAGTGTAATATACAGTATAATACAGGAATCAGCGTCACCTGCAGGAGATAACAGTGTAATATACAGTATAATACAGGAATCAGCGTCACCTGCAGGAGATAACAGTGTAATATACAGTATAATACAGGAATCAGCGTCACCTGCAGGAGATAACAGTGTAATATACAGTATAATACAGGAATCAGCGTCACCTGCAGGAGATAACAGTGTAATATACAGTATAATACAGGAATCAGCGTCACCTGCAGGAGATAACAGTGTAATATACAGTATAATACAGGAATCAGCGTCACCTGCAGGAGATAACAGTGTAATATACAGTATAATACAGGAATCAGCGTCACCTGCAGGAGATAACAGTGTAATATACAGTATAATACAGGAATCAGCGTCACCTGCAGGAGATAACAGTGTAATATACAGTATAATACAGGAATCAGCGTCACCTGCAGGAGATAACAGTGTAATATACAGTATAATACAGGAATCAGCGTCACCTGCAGGAGATAACAGTGTAATATACAGTATAATACAGGAATCAGCGTCACCTGCAGGAGATAACAGTGTAATATACAGTATAATACAGGAATCAGCGTCACCTGCAGGAGATAACAGTGTAATATACAGTATAATACAGGAATCAGCGTCACCTGCAGGAGATAACAGTGTAATATACAGTATAATACAGGAATCAGCGTCACCTGCAGGAGATAACAGTGTAATATACAGTATAATACAGGAATCAGCGTCACCTGCAGGAGATAACAGTGTAATATACAGTATAATACAGGAATCAGCGTCACCTGCAGGAGATAACAGTGTAATATACAGTATAATACAGGAATCAGCGTCACCTGCAGGAGATAACAGTGTAATATACAGTATAATACAGGAATCAGCGTCACCTGCAGGAGATAACAGTGTAATATACAGTATAATACAGGAATCAGCGTCACCTGCAGGAGATAACAGTGTAATATACAGTATAATACAGGAATCAGCGTCACCTGCAGGAGATAACAGTGTAATATACAGTATAATACAGGAATCAGCGTCACCTGCAGGAGATAACAGTGTAATATACAGTATAATACAGGAATCAGCGTCACCTGCAGGAGATAACAGTGTAATATACAGTATAATACAGGAATCAGCGTCACCTGCAGGAGATAACAGTGTAATATACAGTATAATACAGGAATCAGCGTCACCTGCAGGAGATAACAGTGTAATATACAGTATAATACAGGAATCAGCGTCACCTGCAGGAGATAACAGTGTAATATACAGTATAATACAGGAATCAGCGTCACCTGCAGGAGATAACAGTGTAATATACAGTATAATACAGGAATCAGCGTCACCTGCAGGAGATAACAGTGTAATATACAGTATAATACAGGAATCAGCGTCACCTGCAGGAGATAACAGTGTAATATACAGTATAATACAGGAATCAGCGTCACCTGCAGGAGATAACAGTGTAATATACAGTATAATACAGGAATCAGCGTCACCTGCAGGAGATAACAGTGTAATATACAGTATAATACAGGAATCAGCGTCACCTGCAGGAGATAACAGTGTAATATACAGTATAATACAGGAATCAGCGTCACCTGCAGGAGATAACAGTGTAATATACAGTATAATACAGGAATCAGCGTCACCTGCAGGAGATAACAGTGTAATATACAGTATAATACAGGAATCAGCGTCACCTGCAGGAGATAACAGTGTAATATACAGTATAATACAGGAATCAGCGTCACCTGCAGGAGATAACAGTGTAATATACAGTATAATACAGGAATCAGCGTCACCTGCAGGAGATAACAGTGTAATATACAGTATAATACAGGAATCAGCGTCACCTGCAGGAGATAACAGTGTAATATACAGTATAATACAGGAATCAGCGTCACCTGCAGGAGATAACAGTGTAATATACAGTATAATACAGGAATCAGCGTCACCTGCAGGAGATAACAGTGTAATATACAGTATAATACAGGAATCAGCGTCACCTGCAGGAGATAACAGTGTAATATACAGTATAATACAGGAATCAGCGTCACCTGCAGGAGATAACAGTGTAATATACAGTATAATACAGGAATCAGCGTCACCTGCAGGAGATAACAGTGTAATATACAGTATAATACAGGAATCAGCGTCACCTGCAGGAGATAACAGTGTAATATACAGTATAATACAGGAATCAGCGTCACCTGCAGGAGATAACAGTGTAATATACAGTATAATACAGGAATCAGCGTCACCTGCAGGAGATAACAGTGTAATATACAGTATAATACAGGAATCAGCGTCACCTGCAGGAGATAACAGTGTAATATACAGTATAATACAGGAATCAGCGTCACCTGCAGGAGATAACAGTGTAATATACAGTATAATACAGGAATCAGCGTCACCTGCAGGAGATAACAGTGTAATATACAGTATAATACAGGAATCAGCGTCACCTGCAGGAGATAACAGTGTAATATACAGTATAATACAGGAATCAGCGTCACCTGCAGGAGATAACAGTGTAATATACAGTATAATACAGGAATCAGCGTCACCTGCAGGAGATAACAGTGTAATATACAGTATAATACAGGAATCAGCGTCACCTGCAGGAGATAACAGTGTAATATACAGTATAATACAGGAATCAGCGTCACCTGCAGGAGATAACAGTGTAATATACAGTATAATACAGGAATCAGCGTCACCTGCAGGAGATAACAGTGTAATATACAGTATAATACAGGAATCAGCGTCACCTGCAGGAGATAACAGTGTAATATACAGTATAATACAGGAATCAGCGTCACCTGCAGGAGATAACAGTGTAATATACAGTATAATACAGGAATCAGCGTCACCTGCAGGAGATAACAGTGTAATATACAGTATAATACAGGAATCAGCGTCACCTGCAGGAGATAACAGTGTAATATACAGTATAATACAGGAATCAGCGTCACCTGCAGGAGATAACAGTGTAATATACAGTATAATACAGGAATCAGCGTCACCTGCAGGAGATAACAGTGTAATATACAGTATAATACAGGAATCAGCGTCACCTGCAGGAGATAACAGTGTAATATACAGTATAATACAGGAATCAGCGTCACCTGCAGGAGATAACAGTGTAATATACAGTATAATACAGGAATCAGCGTCACCTGCAGGAGATAACAGTGTAATATACAGTATAATACAGGAATCAGCGTCACCTGCAGGAGATAACAGTGTAATATACAGTATAATACAGGAATCAGCGTCACCTGCAGGAGATAACAGTGTAATATACAGTATAATACAGGAATCAGCGTCACCTGCAGGAGATAACAGTGTAATATACAGTATAATACAGGAATCAGCGTCACCTGCAGGAGATAACAGTGTAATATACAGTATAATACAGGAATCAGCGTCACCTGCAGGAGATAACAGTGTAATATACAGTATAATACAGGAATCAGCGTCACCTGCAGGAGATAACAGTGTAATATACAGTATAATACAGGAATCAGCGTCACCTGCAGGAGATAACAGTGTAATATACAGTATAATACAGGAATCAGCGTCACCTGCAGGAGATAACAGTGTAATATACAGTATAATACAGGAATCAGCGTCACCTGCAGGAGATAACAGTGTAATATACAGTATAATACAGGAATCAGCGTCACCTGCAGGAGATAACAGTGTAATATACAGTATAATACAGGAATCAGCGTCACCTGCAGGAGATAACAGTGTAATATACAGTATAATACAGGAATCAGCGTCACCTGCAGGAGATAACAGTGTAATATACAGTATAATACAGGAATCAGCGTCACCTGCAGGAGATAACAGTGTAATATACAGTATAATACAGGAATCAGCGTCACCTGCAGGAGATAACAGTGTAATATACAGTATAATACAGGAATCAGCGTCACCTGCAGGAGATAACAGTGTAATATACAGTATAATACAGGAATCAGCGTCACCTGCAGGAGATAACAGTGTAATATACAGTATAATACAGGAATCAGCGTCACCTGCAGGAGATAACAGTGTAATATACAGTATAATACAGGAATCAGCGTCACCTGCAGGAGATAACAGTGTAATATACAGTATAATACAGGAATCAGCGTCACCTGCAGGAGATAACAGTGTAATATACAGTATAATACAGGAATCAGCGTCACCTGCAGGAGATAACAGTGTAATATACAGTATAATACAGGAATCAGCGTCACCTGCAGGAGATAACAGTGTAATATACAGTATAATACAGGAATCAGCGTCACCTGCAGGAGATAACAGTGTAATATACAGTATAATACAGGAATCAGCGTCACCTGCAGGAGATAACAGTGTAATATACAGTATAATACAGGAATCAGCGTCACCTGCAGGAGATAACAGTGTAATATACAGTATAATACAGGAATCAGCGTCACCTGCAGGAGATAACAGTGTAATATACAGTATAATACAGGAATCAGCGTCACCTGCAGGAGATAACAGTGTAATATACAGTATAATACAGGAATCAGCGTCACCTGCAGGAGATAACAGTGTAATATACAGTATAATACAGGAATCAGCGTCACCTGCAGGAGATAACAGTGTAATATACAGTATAATACAGGAATCAGCGTCACCTGCAGGAGATAACAGTGTAATATACAGTATAATACAGGAATCAGCGTCACCTGCAGGAGATAACAGTGTAATATACAGTATAATACAGGAATCAGCGTCACCTGCAGGAGATAACAGTGTAATATACAGTATAATACAGGAATCAGCGTCACCTGCAGGAGATAACAGTGTAATATACAGTATAATACAGGAATCAGCGTCACCTGCAGGAGATAACAGTGTAATATACAGTATAATACAGGAATCAGCGTCACCTGCAGGAGATAACAGTGTAATATACAGTATAATACAGGAATCAGCGTCACCTGCAGGAGATAACAGTGTAATATACAGTATAATACAGGAATCAGCGTCACCTGCAGGAGATAACAGTGTAATATACAGTATAATACAGGAATCAGCGTCACCTGCAGGAGATAACAGTGTAATATACAGTATAATACAGGAATCAGCGTCACCTGCAGGAGATAACAGTGTAATATACAGTATAATACAGGAATCAGCGTCACCTGCAGGAGATAACAGTGTAATATACAGTATAATACAGGAATCAGCGTCACCTGCAGGAGATAACAGTGTAATATACAGTATAATACAGGAATCAGCGTCACCTGCAGGAGATAACAGTGTAATATACAGTATAATACAGGAATCAGCGTCACCTGCAGGAGATAACAGTGTAATATACAGTATAATACAGGAATCAGCGTCACCTGCAGGAGATAACAGTGTAATATACAGTATAATACAGGAATCAGCGTCACCTGCAGGAGATAACAGTGTAATATACAGTATAATACAGGAATCAGCGTCACCTGCAGGAGATAACAGTGTAATATACAGTATAATACAGGAATCAGCGTCACCTGCAGGAGATAACAGTGTAATATACAGTATAATACAGGAATCAGCGTCACCTGCAGGAGATAACAGTGTAATATACAGTATAATACAGGAATCAGCGTCACCTGCAGGAGATAACAGTGTAATATACAGTATAATACAGGAATCAGCGTCACCTGCAGGAGATAACAGTGTAATATACAGTATAATACAGGAATCAGCGTCACCTGCAGGAGATAACAGTGTAATATACAGTATAATACAGGAATCAGCGTCACCTGCAGGAGATAACAGTGTAATATACAGTATAATACAGGAATCAGCGTCACCTGCAGGAGATAACAGTGTAATATACAGTATAATACAGGAATCAGCGTCACCTGCAGGAGATAACAGTGTAATATACAGTATAATACAGGAATCAGCGTCACCTGCAGGAGATAACAGTGTAATATACAGTATAATACAGGAATCAGCGTCACCTGCAGGAGATAACAGTGTAATATACAGTATAATACAGGAATCAGCGTCACCTGCAGGAGATAACAGTGTAATATACAGTATAATACAGGAATCAGCGTCACCTGCAGGAGATAACAGTGTAATATACAGTATAATACAGGAATCAGCGTCACCTGCAGGAGATAACAGTGTAATATACAGTATAATACAGGAATCAGCGTCACCTGCAGGAGATAACAGTGTAATATACAGTATAATACAGGAATCAGCGTCACCTGCAGGAGATAACAGTGTAATATACAGTATAATACAGGAATCAGCGTCACCTGCAGGAGATAACAGTGTAATATACAGTATAATACAGGAATCAGCGTCACCTGCAGGAGATAACAGTGTAATATACAGTATAATACAGGAATCAGCGTCACCTGCAGGAGATAACAGTGTAATATACAGTATAATACAGGAATCAGCGTCACCTGCAGGAGATAACAGTGTAATATACAGTATAATACAGGAATCAGCGTCACCTGCAGGAGATAACAGTGTAATATACAGTATAATACAGGAATCAGCGTCACCTGCAGGAGATAACAGTGTAATATACAGTATAATACAGGAATCAGCGTCACCTGCAGGAGATAACAGTGTAATATACAGTATAATACAGGAATCAGCGTCACCTGCAGGAGATAACAGTGTAATATACAGTATAATACAGGAATCAGCGTCACCTGCAGGAGATAACAGTGTAATATACAGTATAATACAGGAATCAGCGTCACCTGCAGGAGATAACAGTGTAATATACAGTATAATACAGGAATCAGCGTCACCTGCAGGAGATAACAGTGTAATATACAGTATAATACAGGAATCAGCGTCACCTGCAGGAGATAACAGTGTAATATACAGTATAATACAGGAATCAGCGTCACCTGCAGGAGATAACAGTGTAATATACAGTATAATACAGGAATCAGCGTCACCTGCAGGAGATAACAGTGTAATATACAGTATAATACAGGAATCAGCGTCACCTGCAGGAGATAACAGTGTAATATACAGTATAATACAGGAATCAGCGTCACCTGCAGGAGATAACAGTGTAATATACAGTATAATACAGGAATCAGCGTCACCTGCAGGAGATAACAGTGTAATATACAGTATAATACAGGAATCAGCGTCACCTGCAGGAGATAACAGTGTAATATACAGTATAATACAGGAATCAGCGTCACCTGCAGGAGATAACAGTGTAATATACAGTATAATACAGGAATCAGCGTCACCTGCAGGAGATAACAGTGTAATATACAGTATAATACAGGAATCAGCGTCACCTGCAGGAGATAACAGTGTAATATACAGTATAATACAGGAATCAGCGTCACCTGCAGGAGATAACAGTGTAATATACAGTATAATACAGGAATCAGCGTCACCTGCAGGAGATAACAGTGTAATATACAGTATAATACAGGAATCAGCGTCACCTGCAGGAGATAACAGTGTAATATACAGTATAATACAGGAATCAGCGTCACCTGCAGGAGATAACAGTGTAATATACAGTATAATACAGGAATCAGCGTCACCTGCAGGAGATAACAGTGTAATATACAGTATAATACAGGAATCAGCGTCACCTGCAGGAGATAACAGTGTAATATACAGTATAATACAGGAATCAGCGTCACCTGCAGGAGATAACAGTGTAATATACAGTATAATACAGGAATCAGCGTCACCTGCAGGAGATAACAGTGTAATATACAGTATAATACAGGAATCAGCGTCACCTGCAGGAGATAACAGTGTAATATACAGTATAATACAGGAATCAGCGTCACCTGCAGGAGATAACAGTGTAATATACAGTATAATACAGGAATCAGCGTCACCTGCAGGAGATAACAGTGTAATATACAGTATAATACAGGAATCAGCGTCACCTGCAGGAGATAACAGTGTAATATACAGTATAATACAGGAATCAGCGTCACCTGCAGGAGATAACAGTGTAATATACAGTATAATACAGGAATCAGCGTCACCTGCAGGAGATAACAGTGTAATATACAGTATAATACAGGAATCAGCGTCACCTGCAGGAGATAACAGTGTAATATACAGTATAATACAGGAATCAGCGTCACCTGCAGGAGATAACAGTGTAATATACAGTATAATACAGGAATCAGCGTCACCTGCAGGAGATAACAGTGTAATATACAGTATAATACAGGAATCAGCGTCACCTGCAGGAGATAACAGTGTAATATACAGTATAATACAGGAATCAGCGTCACCTGCAGGAGATAACAGTGTAATATACAGTATAATACAGGAATCAGCGTCACCTGCAGGAGATAACAGTGTAATATACAGTATAATACAGGAATCAGCGTCACCTGCAGGAGATAACAGTGTAATATACAGTATAATACAGGAATCAGCGTCACCTGCAGGAGATAACAGTGTAATATACAGTATAATACAGGAATCAGCGTCACCTGCAGGAGATAACAGTGTAATATACAGTATAATACAGGAATCAGCGTCACCTGCAGGAGATAACAGTGTAATATACAGTATAATACAGGAATCAGCGTCACCTGCAGGAGATAACAGTGTAATATACAGTATAATACAGGAATCAGCGTCACCTGCAGGAGATAACAGTGTAATATACAGTATAATACAGGAATCAGCGTCACCTGCAGGAGATAACAGTGTAATATACAGTATAATACAGGAATCAGCGTCACCTGCAGGAGATAACAGTGTAATATACAGTATAATACAGGAATCAGCGTCACCTGCAGGAGATAACAGTGTAATATACAGTATAATACAGGAATCAGCGTCACCTGCAGGAGATAACAGTGTAATATACAGTATAATACAGGAATCAGCGTCACCTGCAGGAGATAACAGTGTAATATACAGTATAATACAGGAATCAGCGTCACCTGCAGGAGATAACAGTGTAATATACAGTATAATACAGGAATCAGCGTCACCTGCAGGAGATAACAGTGTAATATACAGTATAATACAGGAATCAGCGTCACCTGCAGGAGATAACAGTGTAATATACAGTATAATACAGGAATCAGCGTCACCTGCAGGAGATAACAGTGTAATATACAGTATAATACAGGAATCAGCGTCACCTGCAGGAGATAACAGTGTAATATACAGTATAATACAGGAATCAGCGTCACCTGCAGGAGATAACAGTGTAATATACAGTATAATACAGGAATCAGCGTCACCTGCAGGAGATAACAGTGTAATATACAGTATAATACAGGAATCAGCGTCACCTGCAGGAGATAACAGTGTAATATACAGTATAATACAGGAATCAGCGTCACCTGCAGGAGATAACAGTGTAATATACAGTATAATACAGGAATCAGCGTCACCTGCAGGAGATAACAGTGTAATATACAGTATAATACAGGAATCAGCGTCACCTGCAGGAGATAACAGTGTAATATACAGTATAATACAGGAATCAGCGTCACCTGCAGGAGATAACAGTGTAATATACAGTATAATACAGGAATCAGCGTCACCTGCAGGAGATAACAGTGTAATATACAGTATAATACAGGAATCAGCGTCACCTGCAGGAGATAACAGTGTAATATACAGTATAATACAGGAATCAGCGTCACCTGCAGGAGATAACAGTGTAATATACAGTATAATACAGGAATCAGCGTCACCTGCAGGAGATAACAGTGTAATATACAGTATAATACAGGAATCAGCGCCACCTGCAGGAGATAACAGTGTAATATACAGTATAATACAGGAATCAGCGCCACCTGCAGGAGATAACAGTGTAATATACAGTATAATACAGGAATCAGCGTCACCTGCAGGAGATAACAGTCTACTTTGAGGGGCACATATCTGGTATAACTACTGTGAGGGGGCACATATCTGGTATAACTACTGTGAGGGGCACATATCTGGTATAACTACTGTGAGGGGCACATATCTGGGTATAACTACTGTGAGGGGCACATATCTGGTATAACTACTGTGAGGGGGCACATATCTGGGTATAACTACTGTGAGGGGCACATATCTGGTATAACTACTGTGAGGGGCACATATCTGATATAACTACTGTGAGGGGCACATATCTGGGTATAACTGCTGTGAGGGGCACATATCTGGGTATAACTACTGTGAGGGGCACATATCTGGTATAACTACTGTGAGGGGCACATATCTGGACATAACTACTGTGAGGGGCACATATCTGGGTATAACTACTGTGAGGGGCACATATCTGGTATAACTACTGTGAGGGGCACATATCTGGTATAACTACTGTGAGGGGCACATATCTGGACATAACTACTGTGAGGGGCACATATCTGGGTATAACTACTGTGAGGGGCACATATCTGGGCATAACTACTGTGAGGGGCACATATCTGGTATAACTACTGTGAGGGGCACATATCTGGGTATAACTACTGTGAGGGGCACATATCTGGGTATAACTACTGTGAGGGGCACATATCTGGGTATAACTACTGTGAGGGGCACATATCTGGGCATAACTACTGTGAGGGGGCACATATCTGGTATAACTACTGTGAGGGGCACATATCTGGTATAACTACTGTGAGGGGGCACATATCTGGGCATAACTACTGTGAGGGGCACATATCTGGGTATAACTACTGTGAGGGGCACATATCTGGGTATAACTACTGTGAGGGGCACATATCTGGTATAACTACTGTGAGGGGCACATATCTGGGCATAACTACTGTGAGGGGCACATATCTGGTATAACTACTGTGAGGGGCACATATCTGGGTATAACTACTGTGAGGGGCACATATCTGGGTATAACTACTGTGAGGGGGCACATATCTGACTATAACTACTGTGAGGGGGCACATATCTGGGTATAACTCCTGTGAGGGGCACATATCTGAGTATAACTCCTGTGAGGGGCACATATCTGGGTATAACTCCTGTGAGGGGCACATATCTGACTATAACTACTGTGAGAGGACACATATCTGACTATAACTACTGTAAGGGGCACATATCTGACTATAACTACTGTGAGGGGGCACATATCTGGGTATAACTCCTGTGAGGGGCACATATCTGAGTATAACTCTGTGAGGGGCACATATCTGGGTATAACTACTGTGAGGGGCACATATCTGACCATAACTACTGTGAGGGGCAAATATCTGGGTATAACTCCTGTGAGGGGGCACATATCTGGACATAACTACTGTGAGGGGGAACATATCTGGGCATAAATACTGTGAGTGGCATATATCTGGACATAACTACTGTGAGGGGGCACATATCTGGGCAAAAATACTGTGAGGGGGCACATATCTGGCCATAACTTCTGTGAAGGGGCACTTATCTGGGCATAGCTTCTGTGAAGGGGCACATATCTGTCATAACCACTGTGAAGGGGGCACATATCTGGGCATAGCTACTGTGAAGGGGCACATATCTGGGCATAACTACTGTGAGGGGCACATATCTGGGTATAACTACTGTGAGGGGCACATATCTGGTATAACTACTGTGAGGGGCACATATCTGGGTATAACTACTGTGAGGGGGCACATATCTGGTATAACTACTGTGAGGGGGCACATATCTGGGTATAACTACTGTGAGGGGGCACATATCTGGGTATAACTACTGTGAGGGGGCACATATCTGGGTATAACTACTGTGAGGGGCACATATCTGGGTATAACTACTGTGAGGGGCACATATCTGGCTATAACTACTGTGAGGGGCACATATCTGGGTATAACTACTGTGAGGGGGCACATATCTGGGTATAACTACTGTGAGGGGCACATATCTGGGTATAACTACTGTGAGGGGCACATATCTGGGCATAACTACTGTGAGGGGCACATATCTGGGCATAACTACTGTGAGGGGCACATATCTGGGCATAACTACTGTGAGGGGCACATATCTGGGTATAACTACTGTGAGGGGCACATATCTGGGCATAACTACTGTGAGGGGCACATATCTGGGTATAACTACTGTGAGGGGGCACATATCTGGGTATAACTACTGTGAGGGGCACATATCTGGGTATAACTACTGTGAGGGGCACATATCTGGGCATAACTACTGTGAGGGGCACATATCTGGTATAACTACTGTGAGGGGCACATATCTGGTATAACTACTGTGAGGGGCACATATCTGGGCATAACTACTGTGAGGGGCACATATCTGGGTATAACTACTGTGAGGGGCACATATCTGGGTATAACTACTGTGAGGGGCACATATCTGGGTATAACTACTGTGAGGGGGCACATATCTGGGTATAACTACTGTGAGGGGCACATATCTGGGCATAACTACTGTGAGGGGCACATATCTGGGTATAACTACTGTGAGGGGCACATATCTGGGTATAACTACTGTGAGGGGCACATATCTGGGCATAACTACTGTGAGGGGCACATATCTGGGCATAACTACTGTGAGGGGCACATATCTGGGCATAACTACTGTGAGGGGCACATATCTGGCATAACTACTGTGAGGGGCACATATCTGGGCATAACTACTGTGAGGGGCACATATCTGGGTATAACTACTGTGAGGGGCACATATCTGGTATAACTACTGTGAGGGGCACATATCTGGGCATAACTACTGTGAGGGGCACATATCTGGGTATAACTACTGTGAGGGGCACATATCTGGTATAACTACTGTGAGGGGGCACATATCTGGGTATAACTACTGTGAGGGGCACATATCTGGGCATAACTACTGTGAGGGGCACATATCTGGGCATAACTCCTGTGAGAGGACACATATCTGAGTATAACTACTGTGAGAGGGCACATATTTGAGTATAACTTTTGTGAGGGGCACATATCTGACTATAACTACTGTGAGGGGGCACATATCTGGGTATAACTACTGTGAGGGGCACATATCTGAGTATAACTCCTGTGAGGGGCACATATCTGGGTATAACTCCTGTGAGGGGGCACATATCTGGGACATAACTACAGTGAGAGGACACATATCTGAGTATAACTACTGTGAGGGGCACATATCTGACTATAACTACTGTGAGGGGCACATATCTGGGTATAACTACTGTGAGGGGCACATATCTGATATAACTCCTGTGAGGGGCACATATCTGGGTATAACTCCTGTGAGGGGCACATATCTGGACATAACTACTGTGAGGGGCACATATCTGACCATAACTACTGTGAGGGCACATATCTGGGTATAACTACTGTGAGGGGCACATATCTGGTCATAACTACTGTGAGGGGCACATATCTGGGTATAACTACTGTGAGGGGCACATATCTGGTATAACTACTGTGAGGGCACATATCTGGGTATAACTACTGTGAGGGGCACATATCTGGGTATAACTACTGTGAGGGGCACATATCTGGGTATAACTACTGTGAGGGGCACATATCTGGTATAACTACTGTTAGGGGGCACATATCTGGTATAATTACTGTGAGGGGGCACATATCTAGGCATAACTACTGTGACGAGACCAATCTCGCCACATTGCATTGGAGAAACCTGGTTGCTCGCCTGCTGCCTTTGGACTATGGCCCCCTGTTAAAAGACATCTTACCTG
>CM065597.1:959039-1025057 GCA_033119425.1 Bufotes viridis
TGCTCCAGTCACATCCCAGTCTGCAACCAGTGCTCCAGTCACATCCCAGTCTGCAACCAGTGCTCTAGTCACATCCCAGTCTGCAACCAGTGCTCCAGTCACATCACAGTCTGCAACCAGTGCTCCAGTCACATCCCAGTCTGCAACCAGTGCTCCAGTCACATCCCAGTCTGCAACCAGTGCTCCAGTCACATCCCAGTCTGCAACCAGTGCTCCAGTCACATCCCAGTCTGCAACCAGTGCTCCAGTCACATCCCATTCTGCAACCAATGCTCCAGTCACATCCCAGTCTGCAACCAGTGCTCCAGTCACATCCCAGTCTGCAACCAATGCTCCAGTCACATCCCAGTCTGCACCCGCTGACAGGGAGCGGCTCTCTTCTTCTTCTTCAGTCTTGTTTGGATAATTCCCCACCTTAAAATGGAAGATTCCACAGTAACCATCTGCGGTGCTGAAGCTCTGGTCGGCAGGGACCACTCGTGAGAAGAGGGAGGGGTGGAGGGTGAGAGACGAGAGCGTGGACAGCAGCCAGCAGTCTCCTATGGGAGGAATGACACAGATGGGAGAGCAGCCAACTACTACTCCAATCATCCCTCTGACCTTATCTCAGTGTCCACAGCCCTGGGTCAGAACTCGGAACCTCTGGCCGACTAGAGGTAATTATACTGACGACTGCTCTGCTTCCTGACAGCACAGAGTCACTGACTATAACGGAGTCCGACAGTGCTGGAGGTCAGTGGTGACGGAGCCCGGCGGTGCTGGAGGTCAGTGGTGACGGAGCCCGGCAGTGCTGGAGGTCAGTGGTGATGGAGCCCGGGAGTGAGGGAGGTCAGTGGTGATGGAGCCCGGGAGTGAGGGAGGTCAGTGGTGACGGAGCCCGGCAGTGAGGGAGGTCAGTGGTGACGGAGCCCGGCAGTGAGGGAGGTCAGCGTGAACAGAGCCCGGCAGTGATGGAGGTCAGTGGTGACGGAGCCCGGCAGTGATGGAGGTCAGTGGTGACGGAGCCCGGCAGTGAGGGAGGTCAGCGTGAACAGAGCCCGGCAGTGATGGAGGTCAGTGGTGACGGAGCCCGGCAGTGATGGAGGTCAGTGGTGACGGAGCCCGGCAGTGAGGGAGGTCAGCGTGAACAGAGCCCGGCAGTGATGGAGGTCAGTGGTGACGGAGCCCGGCAGTGCTGGAGGTCAGTGATGACGGAGCCCGTCAGTGAGGGAAGTCAGTGGTGACGGAGCCCGGCAGTGAGGGAGGTCAGTAGTGATGGAGCCCGGCAGTGCTGGAGGTCAGTGGTGACGGAGCCCGGCAGTGAGGGAGGTCAGTGGTGACGGAGCCCGGCAGTGAGGGAGGTCAGTGGTGACGGAGCCCGGCAGTGAGGGAGGTCAGTGGTGACTGGGCCCGGCGGTGCTGGAGGTCAGTGGTGACGGGGCCCGGCGGTGCTGAAGGTCAGTGGTGGCGGGGCCCTGCAGTGAGGAGGTCAGTGGTGGAGCCCGGCAGTGAGGAGGTCAGCGGTGAGAGACGGCTGCAGTGGTGACGGGGCCCTGCAGTGAGGGAGGTCAGTGGTGACGGAGCCCGGCAGTGAGGAAGGTCAGTGGTGACGGAGCCCGGCAGTGAGGGAGGTCAGTGGTGACGGAGCCCGGCGGTGCTGGAGGTCAGTGGTGACGGGGCCCTGCAGTGAGGGAGGTCAGTGGTGACGGAGCCCGGCAGTGAGGAAGGTCAGTGGTGACGGAGCCCGGCAGTGAGGGAGGTCAGTGGTGACGGAGCCCGGCGGTGCTGGAGGTCAGTGGTGACGGAGCCGGGCAGTGAGGAAGGTCAATGGTGATGGAGCCCGGCAGTGAGGGAGGTCAGTGGTGACGGAGCCCGGCAGTGATGGAGGTCAGTGGTGACGGAGCCCTGCAGTGAGGGAGGTCAGTGGTGACGGAGCCCGGCAGTGAGGAAGGTCAGTGGTGACGGAGCCCGGCAGTGCTGGAGGTCAGTGGTGATGGAGCCCGGCAGTGAGGGAGGTCAGTGGTGACGGAGCCCGGCAGTGAGGGAGGTCAGTGGTGACGGAGCCCGGCAGTGCTGGAGGTCAGTGGTGACGGAGCCGGGCAGTGAGGAAGGTCAATGGTGACGGAGCCCGGCAGTGCTGGAGGTCAGTGGTGACGGAGCCCGGCAGTGAGGAAGGTCAATGGTGATGGAGCCCGGCAGTGAGGGAGGTCAGTGGTGACGGAGCCCGGCAGTGATGGAGGTCAGTGGTGATGGGGCCCGGCGGTGCTGGAGGTCAGTGGTGACGGGGCCCGGCGGTGCTGGAGGTCAGTGGTGATGGGGCCCGGCGGTGCTGGAGGTCAGTGGTGACGGAGCCCGGCAGTGAGGGAGGTCAGTGGTGACGGAGCCCGGCAGTGAGGGAGGTCAGTGGTGACGGAGCCCGGCAGTGAGGGAGATCAGTGGTGACGGGGCCCGGCGGTGCTGGAGGTCAGTGGTGACGGGGCCCGGCGGTGCTGGAGGTCAGTGGTGATGGGGCCCGGCGGTGCTGGAGGTCAGTGGTGACGGGGCCCGGCGGTGCTGGAGGTCAGTGGTGATGGGGCCCGGCGGTGCTGGAGGTCAGTGGTGACGGGCCCGGCGGTGCTGGAGGTCAGTGGTGACGGGGCCCGGCAGTGCTGGAGGTCAGTGGTGACGGGCCCGGCGGTGCTGGAGGTCAGTGGTGACGGGGCCCTGCGGTGCTGGAGGTCAGTGGTGACGGGGCCCGGCGGTGCTGGAGGTCAGTGGTGACGGGGCCCGGCGGTGCTGGAGGTCAGTGGTGATGGGGCCCGGCGGTGCTGGAGGTCAGTGGTGATGGGGCCCGGCGGTGCTGGAGGTCAGTGGTGACGGGGCCCGGCGGTGCTGGAGGTCAGTGGTGATGGGGCCCGGCGGTGCTGGAGGTCAGTGGTGATGGGGCCCGGCGGTGCTGGAGGTCAGTGGTGACGGGGCCCGGCGGTGCTGGAGGTCAGTGGTGATGGGGCCCGGCGGTGCTGGAGCTCTCAGTTTGATGTTTGCTGCCATTTCTCCAGCACACGGCATCGGGGAGTCGGAGAACCTACCTGCGCCGCTGCCTGGACTTACCTAGCTCCCCCTGGCAGACGTCGGAGCTGCTGGACCCACTCTCAATGAACTTTGGGTTGGAGCAGAATTCCTGCAGAACCGGAGAAGACGTCGGCCATTATTCTACTGCAGGTTTTGGTGAACACAATGTCACACAGAAATGTGCAGCTTCCTGTTACTTTCGCTGGGTGTGGCTAAATATGCAAATTAGGAGATCAATGGCCTTCAAAATAACCCGTGAAAAATGTCGCCGTCTTTCTCTGGAAAAACCGCACTGACGTCTGGAGCCGCTTCTCCAGACTCCCCGCTAGGGCGGGGCTTAGTAAAATGTCAGACGTCCGCTCCGCGGGGTTAACATTGCTGCTCTCAGTGTCTTTATGTCGTTTTTAAGTGTCAATAAAGTTTTATACATTGTTTATTGTTCGGTTCCGGTTTTTATCCGGTCCGGGTTTTGGGTGTCACCTGAACCTGTATAAATCGCGCCCCTTGTGTTGTTTTCACTGTATCTGATGAAGATGGCGGCACGCCCCCAAAACACGTTACAGGAGTAAGGTCGCTTTGTGGGGTCCTGCGCTCCTCAGCGGCTACTTTTGGAGGTTTTCTACTATCCGACGTTTTAAGGCCTCGCTCTCCTTTACCAAAGCTGCGCCATTTTACTGCTGGGCCACACCCACTTCTCATGTGAGGCTCATGACTGTCAGCTAATACCCGGCAGGTACTCAGGTACTCCGACATATCAGGGTCTCCCCACCGGGGGTCTCTCCTCTACATCCCTCCGGGGGTCTCTTCTCTACATCCCTCCGGGGGTCTCTCCACTACATCCCTCCGGGGGTCTCTCCACTACATCCCTCCGGGGGTCTCTCCACTACATCCCTCCGGGGGTCTCTCCACTACATCCCTCGGGGGTCTCTCCTCTACATCCCTCCGGGGGTCTCCTCACTACATCCCTCCGGGGGTCTCTCCTCTACATCCCTCCGGGGGTCTCTCCACTACATCCCTCCGGGGGTCTCTCCACTACATCCCTCCGGGGGTCTCTCCTCTACATCCCTCCGGGGGTTTCTCCTCTACATCCCTCCGGGTCTCCCACTACATCTCTCTCCGGGGTCTCTCCACTACATCCTCCGGGGTCTCCCCACTACATCCCTCCGGGGGTCTCCCCACTACATCCCTCCGGGGGTCTCTCCACTACATCCCTCCGGGGGTCTCTCCTCTACATCCCTCTGGGGGTCTCCCACTACATCCCTCTGGGGGTCTCTCCACTACATCCCTCCGGGGGTCTCCCCACTACATCCCTCCGGGGGTCTCCCCACTACATCCCTCCGGGGGTCTCCCCACTACATCCCTCCGGGGGTCTCTCCACTACATCCCTCCGGGGGTCTCCCCACTACATCCCTCCGGGGTCTCCCCTACATCCCTCCGGGGTCTCCCCACTACATCCCTCCGGGGGTCTCTCCACTACATCCCTCCGGGGGTCTCCCCACTACATCCCTCCGGGGGTCTCCCCACTACATCCCTCCGGGGGTTTCTCCACTACATCCCTCCGGGGGTCTCTCCTCTACATCCCTCCAGGGGTCTCCCCACTACATCCCTCCGGGGGTCTCTCCACTTCATCCCTCCGGGGGTCTCTCCACTACATCCCTCCAGGGGTCTCCCCACTGCATCCCTCCGGGGGTCTCCCCACTACATCCCTCCGGGGGTCTCTCCTCTACATCCCTCCTGGGGTCTCCTCACTACATCCCTCCGGGGGTCTCTTCTCTACATCCCTCCGGGGGTCTCTCCACTACATCCCTCTGGGGGTCTCTCCACTAAATCACTCCGGGGGTCTCTTCTCTACATCCCTCCTGGGGTCTCCTCACTACATCCCTCCGGGGGTCTCTCCTCTACATCCCTCCTGGGGTCTCCTCACTACATCCCTTCGGGGGTCTCTCCACTACATCCCTCTGGGGGTTTCTCCACTACATCCCATCAGGGGTCTCCCCACTACATCCCTCCGTGGGTCTCCCCACTACATCCCTCCGGGGGTTTCTCCACTACATTCCTCCAGGGGTCTCCCCATTACATCCCTCCAGGGGTCTCCCCACTACATCCCTCTGGGGGTCTCTCCTCTACATCCCTCCGGGGGTCTCTCCACTGTGTCCCTCTGGGGGTTTCCCACTACATCCCTCCGGGGGTCTCTCCACTTCGTCCCTCCGGGGGTCTCCCCACTACATCCCTCCGGGGGTCTCTTCTCTACATCCCTCTGGGGCTCTCCCCACTACATCCCTCTGGGGGTCTCCCCACTACATCCCTCCGGGGGTCTCTTCTCTACATCCCTCCGGGGGTCTCTCCACTACGTCCCTCCGGGGGTCTCTCCACTACGTCCCTCCTGGGGTCTCCCCACTACATCCCTCCGGGGGTCTCTCCACTACATCCCTCCGGGGGTCTCTCCACTGAGTTCCACCTGGGGTTTCCCTGCAGCCCCTCTTGTCACCCCTCAGTTCACCATAAAGGGGCTCAGCTGATTTTCAGGACCCCCTATAAAGAGCACCCCACCTCTGGAGGACTCAGCACACATGTCAATGCTCCATTTCTCCAGAGGAGGCGCTACTGACTAGAGGTGGAGACAAGGGTCCACATGAGGAGTCCACGTGGTAGGGGCCCAGCCACAGATTACTGCCTATTACTGGGGTCAGAGTAGTCACACCCTGGGTCAATATCACTGTGTGGCCCCTTCAACAGTCACATGTTCAGACTCACCGGGGGTCTTCTCCACTCAACCGCAGGGTCAGTGACCTCCGGGGGGAACTCCGGGTCCTTAAAGAGACATCCTTTCTCCAAGCAGGAAGCACGAAGAACGCAATACTTCTGACCAGACCACATTCTAGACAGACTGAGGAAGAAACGAGACAGATGAGACAGACGAAAGAGACAGAGATAAGAGAGAGACAGAGATATCAGAGAGATGAGAGAGAGAGCCAGAGATATAAAAGAGACGAAAGAGACAGAGATATAAAAGAGACGAAAGAGAGAGACAGAGATATGAGAGAGAAGAAAGAGAGAGATGGATGATAGATAGATAGATCAGTGTTTCCCAACCAGTGTGCCTCCAGCTGTTGCAAAACTACAACTCCCAGCATTCCCGGACAGCCTTTGGCTGTGTGGGCATGCTGGGAGTTGTAGTTTTGCAACAGCTGGTGGCACACTGGTTGGGAAACACTGGGATAGATAGATAGATAGACAGACAGATAGATAGACAGACAGATAGAGTCACACCAATGCAGGATTAGTGGTGGACGAGAGGTGTATTTCCTCTCCGATGTGAAGTAGCAGGTGAAAGCCTCTGACCTGTGAGGTGAGCCCTCCAGCCGGTAGACGGGGAGCAGCCCTCCAGCCGGTAGACAGGGAGCAGCCCTCCAGCCGGTAGACAGAGAGCAACCCTCCAGCCGGTAGACAGGGAGCAGCCCTCTAGCCGGTAGACAGGGAGCAGCCCTCCAGCCAGTAGACAGGGAGCAGACCTCCAGCCGGTAGACAGGGAGCAGCCCTCTAGCCGGTAGACAGGGAGCAGACCTCCAGCCGGTAGACAGGGAGCAGCCCTCTAGCCGGTAGACAGGGAGCAGCCCTCCAGCCGGTAGACAGGGAGCAGCCCTCCAGCCGGTAGACAGGGAGCTGCCCTCCAGCCGGAAGACAGGGAGCAGCCCTCCAGCCGGGAGACAGGGAGCAGCCCTCCAGCCAGTAGACAGGGAGCAGCCCTCCAGCCGGTAGACAGGGAGCAGCCCTCCAGCCGGTAGACAGGGAGCAGCCCTCCAGCCGGTAGACAGGGAGCAGCCCTCCAGCCGGTAGACAGGGAGCAGCCCTCCAGCCGGTAGACAGGGAGCAGCCCTCCAGCCGGTAGACAGGGAGCTGCCCTCCAGCCGGAAGACAGGGAGCAGCCCTCCAGCCGGTAGACAGGGAGCAGCCCTCTAGCCGGTAGACAGGGAGCAGCCCTCTAGCTGGTAGACAGGGAGCAGCCCTCCAGCCGGTACACAGGGAGCAGCCCTCCAGCCGGTACACAGGGAGCAGCCCTCCAGCCGGTAGACAGGGAGCAGCCCTCCAGCAGGTAGACAGGGAGCAGCCCTCCAGCCGGTAGACAGGGAGCAGCCCTCCAGCCGGTAGACAGGGAGCAGCCCTCCAGCCGGTAGACAGGGAGCAGCCCTCCAGCCGGTAGACAGGGAGCAGCCCTCCAGCCGGTAGACGGGGGTCAGCCCTCCAGCCGGTAGACGGGGAGCAGCCCTCCAGCCGGTAGACGGAAGAGCAGCCCTCCAGCCGGTAGACAGGGAGCAGCCCTCCAGCCGGTAGATAGACAGGGAGCAGACCTCCAGCCGGTAGACAGAGAGCAACCCTCCAGCCGGTAGACAGGGAGCAGCCCTCCAGCCGGTAGACAGGGAGCAGCCCTCCAGCCGGTAGACAGGGAGCAGCCCTCCAGCCGGTAGACAGAGAGCAGCCCTCCAGCCGGTAGACAGGGAGCAGCCCTCCAGCCGGTAGACAGGGAGCAGCCCTCCAGCCAGTAGACAGGGAGCAGACCTCCAGCCGGTAGACAGGGAGCAGCCCTCTAGCCGGTAGACAGGGAGCAGCCCTCCAGCCGGTAGACAGGGAGCTGCCCTCCAGCCGGAAGACAGGGAGCAGCCCTCCAGTCGGTAAACAGGGAGCAGCCCTCTAGCCGGTAGACAGGGAGCAGCCCTCCAGCCGGTAGATCGGGACGATATACAGTATGTATAGTAAGAGACGGACAGGCGAGGTTTTCTTTTTCTGTTTTGTCATCAATAGACCCGGCTACAAGTCAGCTTCAAACATATTTCTCGGTGTTTGGCCTGAATTGGATGGAACAGACAAGTGTCCTTTGACCCCAGTAAAGACGATCACGAGCATAACCCCTCACAATAGATAGATAGACACTACTATGAGGAGGACAAAGATGGGCACAACTACTGTGAGGGGGCAGATATCTGGTATAACTACTGTGAGGGGGCACATATCTGGGTATAACTACTGTGAGGGGCACATATCTTGTATAACTACTGTGAGGGGGCACATATCTGGTATAACTAGTGTGAGGGGGCACATATCTGGGTATAACTACTGTGAGGGGCACATATCTGGGTATAACTTCTGTGAGGGGGAAACATATCTGGTATAACTACTGTAAGGGGCACATATCTGGACATAACTACTGTGAGGGGCACATATCTGGTATAACTACTGTAAGGGGCACATATCTGGTATAACTACTGTGAGGGGCACATATCTGGTATCACTACTGTGAGGGGGCACATATCTGGTATAACTACTGTGAGGGGCACATATCTGGTATAACTACTGTGAGGGGTCACATATCTGGTATAACTACTGTGAGGGGCACATATCTGGGCATGACTACTGTGAGGGGGCACATATCTGGTATAACTCCTGTGAGGGGCACATATCTGGTATAACTACTGTGAGGGGGCACATATCTGGTATAACTACTGTGAGGGGCACATATCTGGTATAACTGCTGTGAGGGGGCACATATCTGGTATAACTACTGTGAGGGGCACATATCTGCTATAACTACTGTGAGGGGCACATATCTGCTATAACTACTGTGAGGGGCATATATCTGGTATAACTACTGTGAGGGGGCACATATCTAGTATAACTAATGTGAGGGGCATATATCTGGTATAACTACTGTGAGGGGGCACATATCTAGTATAACTACTGTGAGGGGCACATATCTGGTATAACTACTGTGAGGGGCACATATCTGGCCATAACTACTGTGAGGGGGCACATATCTGGTATAACTACTGTGAGGGGCACATATCTGGGTATAACTACTGTGAGGGGCACATATCTGGTATAACTACTGTGAGGGGCACATATCTGGTATAACTACTGTGAGGGGCACATATCTGGTATAACTACTGTGAGGGGGCACATATCTGGTATAACTACTGTGAGGGGGCACATATCTGGGTATAACTACTGTGAGGAGCACATATCTGGTATAACTACTGTGATGGGGCACATATCTGGTATAACTACTGTGAGGGGCACATATCTGGGCATAACTACTGTGAGGGGCACATATCTGGACATAACTACTGTGAGGGGCACATATCTGGACATAACTACTGTGAGGGGCACATATCTGGTATAACTACTGTGAGGGGGCACATATCTGGTATAACTACTGTGAGGGGCACATATCTGGTATAACTACTGTGAGGGGCACATATCTGGTATAACTACTGTGAGGGGCACATATCTGGTATAACTACTGTGAGGGGGCACATATCTGGTATAACTACTATGAGGGGCACATATCTGGTCATAACTACTGTGAGGGGGCACATATCTGGTATAACTACTGTGAGGGGCACATATCTGGACATAACTACTGTGAGGGGCACATATCTGGTATAACTACTGTGAGGGGCACATATCTGGTATAACTACTGTGAGGGGCACATATCTGGGCATAACTACTGTGAGGGGGCACATATCTGGTATAACTACTGTGAGGGGCACATATCTGGTATAACTACTGTGAGGGGCACATATCTGGTATAACTACTGTGAGGGGCACATATCTGGGCATAACTACTGTGAGGGGCACATATCTAGGTATAACTACTGTGAGGGGCACATATCTGGTATAACTACTGTGAGGGGCACATATCTGGTATAACTACTGTGAGGGGCACATATCTGGGTATAACTACTGTGAGGGGCACATATCTGGGTATAACTACTGTGAGGGGCACATATCTGGTATAACTACTGTGAGGGGCACATATCTGGTATAACTACTGTGAGGGGCACATATCTGGTATAACTACTGTGAGGGGCACATATCTGGTATAACTACTGTGAGGGGCACATATCTGGGTATAACTACTGTGAGGGGCACATATCTGGGTATAACTACTGTGAGGGGCACATATCTGGGTATAACTACTGTGAGGGGCACATATCTGGTATAACTACTGTGAGGGGCACATATCTGGTATAACTACTGTGAGGGGCACATATCTGGTATAACTACTGTGAGGGGCACATATCTGGTATAACTACTGTGAGGGGCACATATCTGGGTATAACTACTGTGAGGGGCACATATCTGGGTATAACTACTGTGAGGGGGCACATATCTGGGTATAACTACTGTGAGGGGCACATATCTGGTATAACTACTGTGAGGGGCACATATCTGGTATAACTACTGTGAGGGGCACATATCTGGTATAACTACTGTGAGGGGCACATATCTGGTATAACTACTGTGAGGGGCACATATCTGGGTATAACTACTGTGAGGGGCACATATCTGGTATAACTACTGTGAGGGGCACATATCTGGTATAACTACTGTGAGGGGCACATATCTGGTATAACTACTGTGAGGGGCACATATCTGGTATAACTACTGTGAGGGGCACATATCTGGTATAACTACTGTGAGGGGCACATATCTGGTATAACTACTGTGAGGGGCACATATCTGGGTATAACTACTGTGAGGGGCACATATCTGGGTATAACTACTGTGAGGGGCACATATCTGGTATAACTACTGTGAGGGGCACATATCTGGTATAACTACTGTGAGGGGCACATATCTGGGCATAACTACTGTGAGGGGCACATATCTGGTATAACTACTGTGAGGGGGCACATATCTGGTATAACTACTGTGAGGGGCACATATCTGGTATAACTACTGTGAGGGGCACATATCTGGTATAACTACTGTGAGGGGCACATATCTGGTATAACTACTGTGAGGGGCACATATCTGGTATAACTACTGTGAGGGGCACATATCTGGTATAACTACTGTGAGGGGCACATATCTGGTATAACTACTGTGAGGGGCACATATCTGGCATAACTACTGTGAGGGGGCACATATCTGGTATAACTACTGTGAGGGGGCACATATCTGGTATAACTACTGTGAGGGGCACATATCTGGGTATAACTACTGTGAGGGGGCACATATCTGGCATAACTACTGTGAGGGGCACATATCTGGGCATAACTACTGTGAGGGGGCACATATCTGGGTATAACTACTGTGAGGGGCACATATCTGGTATAACTACTGTGAGGTTGTACATATCTGGTATAACTACTGTGAGGGGGCACATATCTGGCATAACTACTGTGAGGGGCACATATCTGGGCATAACTACTGTGAGGGGGCACATATCTGGGTATAACTACTGTGAGGGGCACATATCTGGTATAACTACTGTGAGGGGCACATATCTGGCATAACTACTGTGAGGGGCACATATCTGGGTATAACTACTGTGAGGGGCACATATCTGGTATAACTACTGTGAGGGGCACATATCTGGTATAACTACTGTGAGGGGGCACATATCTGGTATAACTACTGTGAGGGGCACATATCTGGTATAACTACTGTGAGGGGCACATATCTGGCATAACTACTGTGAGGGGGCACATATCTGGTATAACTACTGTGAGGGGGCACATATCTGGTATAACTACTGTGAGGGGCACATATCTGGTATAACTACTGTGAGGGGCACATATCTGGTATAACTGCTGTGAGGGGACACATATCTGGTATAACTGCTGTGAGGGGCACATATCTGGGATTACTACTGTGAGGGGCACATATCTGGTATCACTACTGTGAGGGGGCACATATCTGGTATAACTACTGTGAGGGGGCACATATCTGGGTATAACTACTGTGAGGGGCACATATCTGGTATAACTACTGTGAGGGGGCACATATCTGGTATAACTGCTGTGAGGGGGCACATATCTGGGTATAACTACTGTGAGGGGCACATATCTGGTATAACTGCTGTGAGGGGCACATATCTGGTATAACTGCTGTGAGGGGCACATATCTGGTATAACTACTGTGAGGGGCACATATCTGGTATAACTACTGTGAGGGGCACATATCTGGTATAACTACTGTGAGGGGGCACATATCTGGTATAACTACTGTGAGGGGGCACATATCTGGGTATAACTGCTGTGAGGGGCACATATCTGGTATAACTACTGTGAGGGGGCACATATCTGGTATAACTGCTGTGAGGGGCACATATCTAGTATAACTACTGTGAGGGGAACATATCTGGTATAACTGCTGTGAGGGGGCACATATCTGGTATAACTGCTGTGAGGGGGCATCCTCGACGAGGTAAAACCAGAGGACATCACGTCGACACCCTGGACGAGCTCGGACCAGTTGTGTCTTGTTATTTATTGGTACTGCCGTGTACCCTATGATAGGTTTATTGGGTAAGGCTTGGTGAGTATAGTCATGCATTGGGCTGGGTTAGAGGGTCCGTTCCTACATCACCTACAGGGCCGAGCACCTCCGCAACGATGCCCCTAATTACATCGGGACAAATGGGGCTACAATCAAATCATGTAGTGGGAAACGCAGATGATTCCGCAATGCTAATTATTAATCTATCACCTACTGTTCTCAAACCTGAACACGAAAGTCTTATCAGGAAGGGTCCGTCGTTGACCCCATTTTGACTGCTTTTCATGGGTAAAAGATATTTTCTAGAAAGCTAGCATTATATAAAGAATTTAAAAGCCGGGAACATAATGGTGGAGATCGTGAGAGGAGAGAAGAGACAGCTCTTGATACTTTGGAACAGCTGTTCTGAGAGGGAACAGGAGAGACGATAAGCCCAAATCCAGATTCACCCCTCCGTTCGCAGGCTATGACAATATACAGACGTTTGTTGATTTCGTTACAGAAGATTTTCAGAAAATAAAGACTAAAAAAAGTATGGTGGGTGGGAATCTCGCCGAGGAAGAAAAGAGAGCCATTAAAGAGCTGATGGATTTAGGGTTATTCACTCTAGAAAAAAGACGACTGAGGGGAGATCTAATAACTATGTATAAATATATCAGGGGTCAGTACAGAGATCACTCCCATCATCTATTTATCCCCAGGACTGTGACTGTGACGAGGGGACATCCTCTGCGTCTGGAGGAAAGAAGGTTTGTACACAAACATAGAAAAGGGTTCTTCACGGTAAGAGCAGTGAGACTATGGAACTCTATGCCTGAGGAGGTGGTGATGGTGAGTACAATAAAGGAATTCAGGAGGGGACTGGATGTATTTCTGGAGTGTAATAATATTACAGGCTACAGCTACTAGAGAGGGGTCGTTGATCCAGGGAGTTATTCTGATGCCTGATTGGAGTCGGGAAGGAATTTTTTCCCCTTAAGTGGGGAAAATTGGCTGTACCTCACAGGGGTTTTTTGCCTTCCTCTGGATCAACTTGCAGGAAACAGGCCGAACTGGATGGACAAATGTCTTTTTTCGGCCTTATATACTATGTTACTATGTTACTATGATAAGGACGATTTAATAATAAAACCCTCGGATAAAGGGGGAACGTGGTGTTGATGGAGCAAGTGGACTATGTCACAGTGGTGACGGCTAGAGATGAGTGGATGAGTTGACGAAGTGGAATTTGATCCGAATTTCAAGAAAAGTTTGATTCGCACCGAAGCCGAATTTCCTGACGCTTCATGGTAACGAATCACATTTTTTCCTAAAATGGCTGCTGCACGTGTGAGGACATGGAGAAAGGAACTCTGGGAAGGCGGGATCACCCACAATGCCATGCAAGGAGCCAATCAGCAGCCATCCAGCCCTGTGATGTCACAGCCCTATAAATATGGCAGCCATCTTAGATTCTGCGATTCACTAGTGTACTTAGTGCAGGGAGAGACGTGTCTGAAGGCGCCAGGGACAGCGCTAGGAAAGACTTGATTGTGGTGAAAAATAAACGATTTACAAGTGCAGGGAAAGGACAGGGAGGAATCATTCCACAGCATTTCTGTAGAACAGGGTTACAGCCTGGGACAATCCTATTACACCCTGCTGCACCGACTGCGGATCCATTATACAGTCCTTGGTATTGGGGTGCAGGTGCTGTGTAATACCGCCATTAGCAGCGTTTATTACTAGGAGATAGTTCTACGTCTTATTTGCCCTTGTGCGGGGCAGTTATATGTTCTAAAGCCCAGTTTGCCGTGTATTAGTGGGAAAATAAAAATATTTGATCTAACATTAGATTTTTTGATCAGAGATCAGACAGAGAAGTGCCAGCCCTGCACACACATGTAGAACAGAAGGTGGGCCAGTCCTTGAGCCTGTCGGTGTCTGCCAAAGTGCGCGGGAGCACCGACGTGTGACGCTGTAACTATGGTCAGGGACAGTACATGTCCTTTACGGCCCAATGGGGGAATGTGGTTTCTGCAGAGCCACACCAGCAACTTGACCAGGCGACGCGCTTCTGCCTCCACGTTCTCACGCCGTTGGTCCTGTGACAATGTCCGCCTCTGCCTCCTCAGCCTCCACTGCAGGGACAAGTCACAGTGCCCCTCCAGCATACCACATGTGCAGGGCTCGGCGGTGTCACGCTGTTCTGCACCTGGTTTCCCTGCGCGAACGGAGTCACCTGCCTCAGCTACTATTCTGATGCTGCCACACGCCTGATGCCACACATCTGATGCCAAGTGCAGCTCCACACTGTGTCGCCATGCCACTCTGTAGCCTCCTCATGCCACTGCCACCTCCGCAATCTCTCGTCGTCGTGTCACTCTGTGGCCTCCTCATGCCACTGCCACCTTTGCTATCTCTTGTCGTCGTGTCACTCTGTGGCCTCCTCATGCTGCTGCCCCCTACACACTATGTCACATGATGCTGCTTCCACCTCACCACTGTCATTGTGCCACCCTGTGGCCTATTCATGCTGCTTTCACCTCACCACTCTGTCATTGTGCCATTCTGTGGCCTCCTCATGCTGCTTCCACCTCACCACTCTGTCATTGGGCCACCCTGTGGCCTCCTCATGCTGCTTCCACCTCACCACTCTGTCATTGGGCCACCCTGTGGCCTCCTCATGCTGCTTCCACCTCACCACTCTGTCATTGTGCCATTCTGTGGCCTCCTCATGCTGCTTCCACCTCACCACTCTGTCATTGGGCCACCCTGTGGCCTCTTCATGCTGCTTCCACCTCACCACTATGTCATAGGGCCACCCTGTGGACTTGTCATGCTGTTCACACCCTCCCCACTTCAGGACTGGGCCACTATTTTGCCTTTCGGTCTGGCTGACATCCTCATTTATTTGACCTTTCTTCTGATCTGTCAGAAGGAAGGAAAAATGAGTCGCACAGCGGATCCTGTCTGTGTAGCAGCCGTAAGGCCTCTATGGTCCCATCTGAATTGGCTTATGATTTGGTAGCCAAAAGCAGGAGTGGGTACAAAACACAGAAGACATGCAAGTATTTCATTCACGTGTCATCTCTGTTTTGGATCCACTCTGTTTTTTTTGGCGTTAGCAATACTGATGGATTACTGACCAAATGCTGACCGAGTGAAGGCGGATGCTCCACAGACAGGATCCGTTTTTGGAGGGTTATTGTTCTGACGGATCAGAAGAAGGGAAATAATCAGTGATGTCAACACAAACTTACTGCTGACCCCCTCTCCACTCTGTGGGGGGCTCTACTTGTACAAGCGTTTAATAGAACAGGTTCTGTAGACATCTATGTGGAATCAGCTGACGACGGTGTAAAAGGAGTGCGCTTCTTCTTAGCGCTAACATCGACCTGTAAGGCTGAGTTCACACTTGAGTTATTTGGTCAGTTTTGGTCCCGTTTCTGCCCAAATAAGTGAAGTGTGCAGTGATTCTAAGAGCGACGCCTGTCATCTGCATGTCGTATGGACTCGCAGTATTATGTCACTGCCACAGCAGACTCCCTATGCGTGTTCCTGCACGGCACAGTGTTATACACCCTATAAAGGCTCTCTGCAGACAGGAAATAGACTTTTTTTTAACAAGATTCGTCACAAATAAATTCGGATTGAACCAAAATTTTCCCCCCAAAAAATGAAAAATGTGCTCATCTCTTGTAATGGCATTGAGATCATCGCACCATTCCTTCAAACACTTCCCTCCATATAAAAGACACCAAAGACACCGTAATCAGGCTGAGGGATATTCGTGTTCATGAAAAAAAAAATGATAGCCAGCCTTGACTCCGAGTCTCGCTATTCGAGCACACAGCACGAAACTGGCACCAAAGCCGTAGAAGCATTTCTCAATACTAAAGGGACACAATTTCACCAGAACAATCGATTTCTCTTAACGCTCTTATGTTTTTTACTCACTCACGGTGTTTTTTAGTTTACAGATTCATGGGACGGCCATGGGCACGGCGTGTGCACCGAGTTTCACTGATTTATGTCTAGGGTGGTGGGAAGGTCAATATGTATTCACTGAACACAATACTCACTTCACAGATCACATTTTATTTTGGGGGCGATATATTGACGACCTTTTAATATTTTGGGATGGCACTAAAATGGATTTTTCTGGTTTCACAAAGAGTCTGATGGCAGCAAAACAACCGAAGCGTGTCGAACATCTACAGCAAGAAATCGTTTCTACACTGGAGAGTTTCCACCCTCCAACACTCAAATCAGGCATCCCAGTAACGAAACTGGTCTTTAAACAGAGAGCAGCAAACCGTGCATCATATTCGGAAGCGGCATTGGCATATCCTGCGAACGGAGAGGGGTCTGAAAGAAGCCATTTCTACTAATCCTCCAATTACCGGAAGAAGAAATGATGGTTCATAGCCACTAAGAATAACACAAAAGGGCTAATGACGGAGGACTCCGACCCATGTGGGAACTGTGTGAATATGTCTCCTAAAAGAGAGTTTACTAACCCAATTGATGGGAACACGTATCCCATCAGATTATAGAAATAGCAGGGCTGCGGCCGAGTTTATGCTGCTCGATGTGCGTGTCCCAAACTGTATATTGGGAGAGCAGTCCACGTATATCAGAACATCTCCGCAATCTAAACACAAGGAAGAACTATCATAAAGGGATCCCTCAGGCCGGAAATCAAATAGGCCCAAGACAAGGTGATATTGATCGGAGACCGTGGAGTTATCGCCCTTATTCGCTTTCACCATTGGGAATAAATGAGGGCTTCACATTGACTTCATTTTTGTAATAGGTTTTTGTGGATTTTCCGGAACAGGACATAATGGAAGTACGTGTCCAATAATATGGACAAGCGTTATCCCTTTAGGAGGAGATACCTAACGGGGACCAGGTCTGTGGTCATGGTGGATACATAGGTACAGTAATGAGTAGAATATCAGAATGTCACAATGGGAATATTCATGCACGGGCGATCCGCTCAGGATTGGCCATTAGTAGAAATAATCAATAGAATATCCCCAAGGAATAGATCTAAAAAAGGGAAAAGAGTAAATCCCATATAATTACTATCAATCAATACTACTGGTAATTATCTAATTATATGAGCGTTCCGTAATATTATAAACATATCACCCCCCCCCTTCCTACAACTCCTAAAAAGAATCATATTATAATATACATGATTTCCCACTATAATATTCATCTCATCATTCATCTCATCAGTCATCTCATCACTCATCTCATCAGTCATCTTATCAACCATCTCATCAGACATCTCATCAGTCATCTTATCAACCATCTCATCAGACATCTCATCAGACATCTCATCAGCCATCTCATCAGTCATCTCATCAGCCATCTCATCAGTCATCTCATCAACCATCTCATCAACCATCTCATCAGTCATCTCATCAGACATCTCATCAGTCCTCTCATCAGTCATCTCATCAGTCATCTTATCAACCATCTCATCAACCATCACATCAACCATCACATCAGTCCTCTCATCAGTCATCTCATCAGTCATCTCATCAGTCATCTCATCAGTCATCTCATCAGCCATCTCATCAGCCATCTCATCAGCCATCTCATCAGTCATCTCATCAACCATCTCATCAGCCATCTCATCAACCATCTCATCAACCATCTCATCAGCCATCTCATCAACCATCTCATCAGCCATCTCATCAACCATCTCATCAGCCATCTCATCAACCATCTCATCAGCCATCTCATCAGCCATCTCATCAACCATCTCATCAGTCATCTCATCAGTCATCTCATCAACCATCTCATCACTCATCTCATCAGTCATCTTATCAACCATCTCATCAGACATCTCATCAGACATCTCATCAGCCATCTCATCAGTCATCTTATCAACCATCTCATCAGACATCTCATCAGTCATCTCATCAGTCATCTCATCAACCATCTCATCAGACATCTCATCAGACATCTCATCAGTCATCTCATTAGTCATCTCATCAGTCATCTCATCAACCATCTCATCAGTCATCTCATCAGTCATCTCATCAGCCATCTCATCAGTCATCTCATCAGCCATCTCATCAGCCATCTCATCAGTCATATCATCAGTCATCTCATCAACCATCTCATTAGTCATCTCATCAGTCATCTCATCAGTCATCTCATCAGTCATCTCATCATTCATCTCATCAGCCATCTCATCAGCCATCTCATCAGTCATCTCATCAGTCATCTCATCAGCCATCTCATCAGCCATCTCATCAGTCATCTCATCAGTCATCTCATCAGCCATCTCATCAGTCATCTCATCAATCATCTCATCAGTCATCTCATCAGTCATCTCATCTGCCATCACATCAGTCATCTCATCAGTCATCTCATCAGCCATCTCATCAGTCATCTCATCAGTCATCTCATCAGCCATCTCATCAGTCATCTCATCAGTCATCTCATCAGTCATCTCATCAGTCATCTCATCAGTCATCTCATCAGTCATCTTATCAACCATCTCATCAGACATCTCATCAGACATCTCATCAGCCATCTCATCAGTCATCTCATCAGTCATCTCATCAGTCATCTCATCAACCATCTCATCAGTCATCTCATCAGTCATCTCATCAGCCATCTCATCAGTCATCTCATCAGTCATCTCATCAGCCATCTCATCAGTCATATCATCAGTCATCTCATCAACCATCTCATTAGTCATCTCATCAGTCATCTCATCAGCCATCTCATCAGCCATCTCATCAGTCATCTCATCAGTCATCTCATCAGTCATCTCATCAGTCATCTCATCAGTCATCTCATCAGCCATCTCATCAGTCATCTCATCAGTCATCTCATCAGTCATCTCATCAGTCATCTTATCAACCATCACATCAGTCCTCTCATCAGTCATCTCATCAGTCATCTCATCAGTCATCTCATCAGTCATCTCATCAGTCATCTCATCAGCCATCTCATCAGCCATCTCATCAGCCATCTCATCAGTCATCTCATCAACCATCTCATCAGCCATCTCATCAACCATCTCATCAGCCATCTCATCAACCATCTCATCAGTCATCTCATCAGCCATCTCATCAACCATCTCATCAGCCATCTCATCAACCATCTCATCAGCCATCTCATCAACCATCTCATCAGTCATCTCATCAGCCATCTCATCAGCCATCTCATCAGCCATCTCATCAGCCATCTCATCAGTCATCTCATCAGCCATCTCATCAGCCATCTCATCAGCCATCTCATCAACCATCTCATCAGTCATCTCATCAGTCATCTCATCAGTCATCTCATCAGCCATCTCATCAGCCATCTCATCAGCCATCTCATCAGTCATCTCATCAGTCATCTCATCAGCCATCTCATCAGTCATCTCATCAATCATCTCATCAGTCATCTCATCAGTCATCTCATCAGTCATCTCATCAGTCATCTCATCAACCATCACATCAGTCATCTCATCAGTCATTTCATCTGCCATCACATCAGTCATCTCATCAGTTTTCTCATCTGTCATCTCATCAGTCATCTCATCAGTCATCTCATCAGTCATCTCATCAGTCATCTCATCAACCATCTCATCAGCCATCTCATCAGTCATCTTATCAGTCATCACATCAGTCATCACATCAGTCATCTCATCAGTCATCTCATCAGTCATCTCATCAGTCATCTCATCAACCATCTCATCACTCATCTCATCAGTCATCTTATCAACCATCTCATCAGACATCTCATCAGACATCTCATCAGCCATCTCATCAGTCATCTTATCAACCATCTCATCAGACATCTCATCAGACATCTCATCAGTCATCTCATCAGTCATCTCATCAGTCATCTCATCAACCATCTCATCAGACATCTCATCAGTCATCTCATCAGTCATCTCATCAGCCATCTCATCAGTCATCTCATCAGTCATCTCATCTGCCATCACATCAGTCATCTCATCAGTCATCTCATCAGTCATCTCATCAGTCATCTCATCAGTCATCTCATCAGTCATCTCATCAACCATCACATCAGTCATCTCATCAGTCATTTCATCTGCCATCACATCAGTCATCTCATCAGTTTTCTCATCTGTCATCACATCAGTCATCACATCAGTCATCTCATCAGTCATCTCATCAGCCATCTCATCAGTCACCTCATCAGCCATCTCATCAACCATCACATCAGTCATCACATCACTCATCTCATCAGTCATCTCATCAGTCATCTCATCAGTCATCTCATCAGTCATCTCATCAACCATCACATCAGCCATCTCATCAGTCATCTCATCAGTCATCTCATCAGTCATCTCATCAGTCATCTCATCAACTATCTCATCACCCATCTCATCAGTCATCTCATCAGTCATCTTATCAACCATCTCATCAGACATCTCATCAGACATCTCATCAGTCATCTCATCAGTCATCTCATCAGTCATCTCATCAACCATCTCATCAGACATCTCATCAGTCATCTCATCAGTCATCTCATCAGCCACCCCAGAGCTATTTAATCAGTCATCACATGCAGAAGAGAGACTATCCATACTGCTGGGGGAGGAGGAAAGGAGACTATCCATACTGCTTGGTGAAGAGGAAGAGAGACTATCCATACTGCTGGGGGAGGAGGAAGAGAGAATATCCATACTGCTGGGGGAGGAGGAAGAGAGACTATCCATACCGCTGGGGTAGGAGGAAGAGAGACTATCCATACTGCTGGGGAGGAGGAAAAGAGACTATCCGAACTGCTGGGGAAGCAGAAGAGAGACTATCCATACTGCTGGGGGAGGAGGAAGAGAGACTATCCATACTGCTGGGTGAAAAGGAAGATGGACTACACATACTGCTGGGGAGGAGGAAGAGAGACTATCCATACTGCTGTGGGAGGAGGAAGAGAGAATATCCGAACTGCTGGGGGAGGAGGAAGAGAGACTGTCCAAACTGCTGGTGGAGGAAGAAGAGAGACTACCTATACGGCTGGGGAAGCAGAAGAGAGACTATCCATACTGCTGGGGAGGAGGAAGAGAGACTATCCATACTGCTGGATGAAGAGGAAGATGGACTACACATACTGCTGGGGAGGAGGAAGAGAGACTATCCGAACTGCTGGGGGAGGAGGAAGAGAGACTATCCGAACTGCTGGGAGAGGAAGAAGAGAGACTATCCATACTGCTGGGGGAGGAGGAAGAGAGACTATCCATACTGCTGGGGGAGGAGGAAGAGAGACTATCCATACTGCTGGGGGAGGAGGAAGAGAGACTATCCATACCGCTGGGGAAGGAGGAAGAGAGACTATCCATACTGTTGGGGGAGGAGGAAGAGAGACTATCCATACTGCTGGGGGAGGAGGAAGAGAGACTATCCATACTGCTGGGTGAAGAGGAAGATGGACTACACATACTGCTGGGGGAGGAGGAAGAGAGACTATCCATACTGCTGGGGGAGGAGGAAGAGAGACTATCCATACTGCTGGGGGAGGAGGAAGAGAGACTACCCATACTGCTGGGGGAGTGGGAAGAGAGACTATTCATACTACTGGGGGAGGAGGTAGAGAGACTATCCATATTGCTGTGGGAAGAGGAAGAGAGACTATCCATACTGCTGGAGGAGGAGGAAGAGAGACTATCCATACCGCTGGAGGAGGAGGAAGAGAGACTATTCATACTGCTGGGGGAGGAGGTAGAGAGACTATCCATATTGCTGTGGGAAGAGGAAGAGAGACTACCCATACTGCTAGGGGAGAAGGAAGAGAGACCATTCATACTGCTGGAGATGAGGAAGAGAGACTATCCTTACTGCTGGGGGAGGAGGAAGAGAGACTATCCATACTGCTGGGGGAGGAGGAAGAGAGACTACCCATACTGCTGGGGGAGTGGGAAGAGAGACTATTCATACTACTGGGGGAGGAGGTAGAGAGACTATCCATATTGCTGTGGGAAGAGGAAGAGAGACTATCCATACTGCTGGAGGAGGAGGAAGAGAGACTATCCATACCGCTGGAGGAGGAGGAAGAGAGACTATTCATACTGCTGGGGGAGGAGGTAGAGAGACTATCCATATTGCTGTGGGAAGAGGAAGAGAGACTATCCATACCGCTGGAGGAGAAGGAGGAAGAGAGACTATCCATACTGCTGGGGGAGTGGGAAGAGAGACTATCCATAATGCTGGGGAAGAGGAAGAGAGACTATCAATATTGCTGGCGCAAGAGGGGAAGGGAAAGAGAGACTATCCATACTGCTGGGGGAGAAGGAAGAGAGACTACTGCTGGGGAAGAGGAAGAGAGACTACCCATACTGCTGGGGGAGGAGGAAGAGAGACTATCCATATTGCTGGGGGAAGAGGAAGAGAGACTACCCATACTGCTAGGGGAGAAGGAAGAGAGACCATTCATACTGCTGGAGATGAGGAAGAGAGACTATCCTTACTGCTGGGTAAAGAGGAAGAGAGACTATCCATATTGCTGGGGGAAGAGGAAGAGAGACTACCCATACTGCTAGGGGAGAAGGAAGAGAGACCATTCATACTGCTGGAGATGAGGAAGAGAGACTATCCTTACTGCTGGGTAAAGAGGAAGAGAGACTATCCATACTGCTGGGTAAAGAGGAAGAGAGACTATCCATACTGCTGGAGGAGGAGGAAAAGAGACTATCCATACTGCTGGGGAAGGAGGAAGAGAGAGTATCCATACTGCTGAGAGTGGAGGAAGAGAGACTATCCATACTGCTGGGGAAGGAGGAAGAAAGACTATCCGAACTGCTGGAGGAGGAGGAAGAAAGACTATATGAACTGCTGGGGGAGGAGGAAGAGAGACTATCTATACTGCTGGGGAAGGAGGAAGAGAGACTATCCAAACTGCTGGGGGAGGAAAAGAGACTACCCATACTGCTGGGGGAGGAGGAAGAGAGACTATCTATACTGCTGGGGAAGGAGTAAGAGAGACTATCCGAACTGCTGGAGGAGGAGGAAGAGAGACTATACGAACTGCTGGGGGAGGAGGAAGAGAGACTATCCGAACTGCTGGGGGAGGAAAAGAGACTACCCATACTGCTGGGAGAGGAGGAAAAGAAACTACCCATACTGCTGGTGGAGGAGGAAGACAGACTATCCATAATTTGGGGGAGGAGGAAGAGAGACTATCCATACTGCTGGGTGAAGAGGAAGATAGACTACCCATACTGCTGGGGAAGCAGAAGAGAGACTATCCATACTGCTGGGGGAGGAGGAAAGGAGACTATCCTTACTGCTTGGTGAAGAGGAAGAGAGACTATCCATACTGCTGGGGGAGGAGGAAGAGAGAATATCCATACTGCTGGGGGAGGAGGAAGAGAGACTATCCATACCGCTGGGGGAGGAGGAAGAGAGACTATCCATACTGCTGGGGAGGAGGAAAAGAGACTATCCGAACTGCTGGGGAAGCAGAAGAGAGACTATCCATACTGCTGGGGGAGGAGGAAGAGAGACTATCCATACTGCTGGGTGAAAAGGAAGATGGACTACACATACTGCTGGGGGAGGAGGAAGAGAGACTATCCATACTGCTGTGGGAGGAGGAAGAGAGAATATCCGAACTGCTGGGGGAGGAGGAAGAGAGACTGTCCAAACTGCTGGTGGAGGAAGAAGAGAGACTACCTATACGGCTGGGGAAGCAGAAGAGAGACTATCCATACTGCTGGGGGAGGAGGAAGAGAGACTATCCATACTGCTGGATGAAGAGGAAGATGGACTACACATACTGCTGGGGGAGGAGGAAGAGAGACTATCCGAACTGCTGGGGGAGGAGGAAGAGAGACTATCCGAACTGCTGGGAGAGGAAGAAGAGAGACTATCCATACTGCTGGGGGAGGAGGAAGAGAGACTATCCATACTGCTGGGGGAGGAGGAAGAGAGACTATCCATACTGCTGGGGGAGGAGGAAGAGAGACTATCCATAACGCTGGGGAAGGAGGAAGAGAGACTATCCATACTGTTGGGGGAGGAGGAAGAGAGACTATCCATACTGCTGGGGGAGGAGGAAGAGAGACTATCCATACTGCTGGGTGAAGAGGAAGATGGACTACACATACTGCTGGGGGAGGAGGAAGAGAGACTATCCATACTGCTGGGGGAGGAGGAAGAGAGACTATCCATACTGCTGGGGGAGGAGGAAGAGAGACTATCCATACCGCTGGGGAAGGAGGAAGAGAGACTATCCATACTACTGGGGAGGAGGAAGAGAGACTATCCATACCGTTGGGGAGGAGGAAGAGAGTCTGTCCATATTGCTGGTGGAGGAGGAAGAGAGAATATCCATACTGGGGGGGGGGAGAGATACTATCCATACCGCTGGGGGAGGAGGAAGAGAGACTATCCATACTGCTGGGGGAGGAGGAAAAGAGACTATCCATACTGCTGGGGGAGGAGGAAGAGAGACTATCCATACTGCTGGGGGAGGAGGAAGAGAGACTATCCGAACTGCTAGAGGAGGAGGAAGAGAGACTATACGAACTGCTGGGGGAGGAGGAAGAGAGACTATCCGAACTGCTGGGGGAGGAAAAGAGACTACCCATACCGCTAGGGAGGAGGAAGAGAGACTATCCATACTGCTGGGGGAGGAGGAAGAGAGACTATCCATACTGCTGGGTGAAGAGGAATATGGACTACACATACTGCTGGGGGAGGAGGAAGAGAGACTATCCATACTGCTGGGGGAGGAGGAAGAGAGACTATCCGAACTGCTGGGGGAGGAGGAAGAGAGACTATCCATACCGCTGGGGGAGGAGGAAGAGAGACTATCCATACTGCTGGGGAAGGAGGAAGAGAGACTATCCATACTGCTGGGGGAGGAGGAAGAGAGACTATCCATACTGCTGGGGGAGGAGGAAGAGAGACTATCCATACTGCTGGGGGAGGAGGAAGAGAGACTATCCGAACTGCTGGGGGAGGAGGAAGAGAGACTATCCATACTGCTGGGGAGGAGGAAGAGAGACTATCCATACTGCTGGGGAAGGAGGAAGAGAGACTATCCATACTGCTGGGGAGGAGGAAGAGAGACTATCCATACTGCTGGGGGAGGAGGAAGAGAGACTATCCATACCGCTGGGGGAGGAGGAAGAGAGACTGTCCATACTGCTGGTGGAGGAAGAAGAGAGACTACCCATACTGCTGGGGAAGCAGAAGAGAGACTATCCATACTGCTGGGGGAGGAGGAAGAGAGACTATCCATACTGCTGGGGGAGGAGGAAGAGAGACTATCCATACTGCTGGGTGAAGAGGAATATGGACTACACATACTGCTGGGGGAGGAGGAAGAGAGACTATCCATACTGCTGGGGGAGGAGGAAGAGAGACTATCCATACTGCTGGGGGAGGAGGAAGAGAGACTATCCATACCGCTGGGGGAGGAGGAAGAGAGACTATCCATACTGCTGGGGAAGGAGGAAGAGAGACTATCCATACTGCTGGGGGAGGAGGAAGAGAGACTATCCATACTGCTGGGGGAGGAGGAAGAGAGACTATCCATACCGCTGGGGGAGGAGGAAGAGAGACTGTCCATACTGCTGGTGGAGGAAGAAGAGAGACTACCCATACTGCTGGGGAAGCAGAAGAGAGACTATCCATACTGCTGGGGGAGGAGGAAGAGAGACTATCCATACTGCTGGGGGAGGAGGAAGAGGGACTATCCATACCGCTGGGGAAGGAGGAAAATAGTCTGATAGGGAGAAGCTAGCCTCCATATACCCAGTCTGATAGAGAGAAGCTAGCCTCCATATACCCAGTCTGATAGAGAGAGAAGCTAGCATCCATATACCCAGTCTAATAGATAGAAGCTAGCCTCTATATACCCAGTCTGATAGAGCGAAGCTAGCCTCCATATACCGGGTCTGATAGAGAGAAGCTAGCCTCCATATACCCGGTCTTATAGAGAGAGAAGCTAGCCTCCATATAGCCGGTCTGATAGAGAGAAGCTAGCCTCCATATACCCAGTCTGATAGAGTGAAGCTAGCCTCCATATTCCCGGTCTGATAGAGAGAGAAGCTAGCCACCATATACCCGGTCTGATAGAGAGAGAGGCTAGCCTCCATATACACAGTCTGATAGAGAGAGACGCTAGCCTCCATATACCCAGTCTAATAGAGAGAAGATAGCCTCCGTATACCCGGTCTGATAGAGAGAAGCTAGCCCCCATATACCCAGTCTGATAGAGTGAAGCTAGCCTCCATATTCCCGGTCTGATAGAGAGAGAAGCTAGCCACCATATACCCGGTCTTATAGAGAGAGAAGCTAGCCTCCATATAGCCGGTCTGATAGAGAGAAGCTAGCCTCCATATACCCAGTCTGATAGAGTGAAGCTAGCCTCCATATTCCCGGTCTGATAGAGAGAGAAGCTAGCCACCATATACCCGGTCTGATAGAGAGAAGCTAGCCTCCATATACACAGTCTGATAGAGAGAGAAGCTAGCCTCCATATACCCAGTCTGATAGAGAGAGAAGCTAGTCTCCATATACCCAGTCTGATAGAGAGAGAAGCTAGCCTCCATATACCCAGTCTGATAGAGAGAGAATCTAGCCTCCATATACTCAGTCTGATAGAGAGAGAAGCTAGCCTACATATACTCAGTCTGATAGAGAGAGAAGCTAGCCTCCATATACCCGGTCTGATAGAGAGAGAAGCTAGCCTCCATATACACAGTCTGATAGAGAGAAGCTAGCCTCCATATACCCAGTCTGATAGAGAGAGAAGCTAGCCTCCATATACCCAGTCTGATAGAGAGAGAAGCTAGCCTCCATATACCCAGTCTGATAGAGAGAAGCTAGCCTCCATATACCCAGTCTGATGAGAGAGAAGCTAGCCTCCATATACCCAGTCTGATAGAGAGAAGCTAGCCTCCATATACCCAGTCTGATAGAGAGAAGCTAGCCTCCGTATACCCAGTCTGATAGAGAGAGAAGCTAGCCTCTGTATACCCAGTCTGATAGAGAAAGAAGCTAGCCTCCATATACCCAGTCTGATAGAGAGAGAAGCTAGCCCCCATATACCCAGTCTGATAGAGAGAGAAGCTAGCCTCCATATACCCAGTCTGATAGAGAGAGAAGCTAGCCTCCATATACTCAGTCTGATAGAGAGAGAAGCTAGCCTCCATATACCCGGTCTGATAGAGAGAGAAGCTAGCCTCCATATACACAGTCTGATAGAGAGAAGCTAGCCTCCATATACCCAGTCTGATAGAGAGAGAAGCTAGCCTCCATATACCCAGTCTGATAGAGAGAGAAGCTAGCCTCCATATACCCAGTCTGATAGAGAGAAGCTAGCCTCCATATACCCAGTCTGATAGAGAGAAGCTAGCCTCCATATACCCAGTCTGATAGAGAGAAGCTAGCCTCCATATACCCAGTCTGATAGAGAGAGAAGCTAGCCTCCATATACCCAGTCTGATAGAGAGAGAAGCTAGCCTCCATATACCCAGTCTGATAGAGAGAGAAGCTAGCCTCCATATACCCAGTCTGATAGAGAGAAGCTAGCCTCCATATACCCAGTCTGATAGAGAGAAGCTAGCCTCCATATACCCAGTCTGATAGAGAGAGAAGCTAGCCTCCATATACCCAGTCTGATAGAGAGAGAAGCTAGCCTCCATATACCCAGTCTGATAGAGAGAAGCTAGCCTCCATATACCCAGTCTGATAGAGAGAGAAGCTAGCCTCCGTATACCCAGTCTGATAGAGAGAGAAGCTAGCCTCCATATACCCAGTCTGATAGAGAGAGAAGCTAGCCTCCATATACCCAGTCTGATAGAGAGAGAAGCTAGCCTCCATATACCCAGTCTGATAGAGAGAGAAGCTAGCCTCCATATACCCAGTCTGATAGAGAGAGAAGCTAGCCTCCATATACCCAGTCTGATAGAGAGAAGCTAGCCTCCATATACCCAGTCTGATAGAGAGAGAAGCTAGCCTCCATATACCCAGTCTGATAGAGAGAGAAGCTAGCCTCCATATACCCAGTCTGATAGAGAGAAGCTAGCCTCCATATACCCAGTCTGATAGAGAGAGAAGCTAGCCTCCATATACCCAGTCTGATAGAGAGAGAAGCTAGCCTCCATATACCCAGTCTGATAGAGAGAGAGCTAGCCTCCATATACCCAGTCTGATAGAGAGAGAAGCTAGCCTCCATATACCCAGTCTGATAGAGAGAGAGCTAGCCTCCATATACCCAGTCTGATAGAGAGAGAAGCTAGCCTCCATATACCCAGTCTGATAGAGAGAGAAGCTAGCCTCCATATACCCAGTCTGATAGAGAGAGAAGCTAGCCTCCATATACCCAGTCTGATAGAGAGAGAAGCTAGCCTCCATATACCCAGTCTGATAGAGAGAAGCTAGCCTCCATATACCCAGTCTGATAGAGAGAGAAGCTAGCCTCCATATACCCAGTCTGATAGAGAGAAGCTAGCCTCCATATACCCAGTCTGATAGAGAGAGAAGCTAGCCTCCATATACCCAGTCTGATAGAGAGAGAAGCTAGCCTCCATATACCCAGTCTGATAGAGAGAGAAGCTAGCCTCCATATACCCAGTCTGATAGAGAGAAGCTAGCCTCCATATACCCAGTCTGATAGAGAGAAGCTAGCCTCCATATACCCAGTCTGATAGAGAGAAGCTAGCCTCCATATACCCAGTCTGATAGAGAGAAGCTAGCCTCCATATACCCAGTCTGATAGAGAGAGAAGCTAGCCTCCATATACCCAGTCTGATAGAGAGAAGCTAGCCTCCATATACCCAGTCTGATAGAGAGAGAAGCTAGCCTCCATATACCCAGTCTGATAGAGAGAAGCTAGCCTCCATATACCCAGTCTGATAGAGAGAGAAGCTAGCCTCCATATACCCAGTCTGATAGAGAGAAGCTAGCCTCCATATACCCAGTCTGATAGAGAGAAGCTAGCCTCCATATACCCAGTCTGATAGAGAGAGAAGCTAGCCTCCATATACCCAGTCTGATAGAGAGAAGCTAGCCTCCATATACCCAGTCTGATAGAGAGAGAAGCTAGCCTCCATATACCCAGTCTGATAGAGAGAAGCTAGCCTCCATATACCCAGTCTGATGAGAGAGAAGCTAGCCTCCATATACCCAGTCTGATAGAGAGAGAAGCTAGCCTCCATATACCCAGTCTGATAGAGAGAGAAGCTAGCCTCCATATACCCAGTCTGATAGAGAGAAGCTAGCCTCCATATACCCAGTCTGATAGAGAGAGAAGCTAGCCTCCATATACCCAGTCTGATAGAGAGAAGCTAGCCTCCATATACCCAGTCTGATAGAGAGAGAGCTAGCCTCCATATACCCAGTCTGATAGAGAGAAGCTAGCCTCCATATACCCAGTCTGATAGAGAGAAGCTAGCCTCCATATACCCAGTCTGATAGAGAGAGAAGCTAGCCTCCATATACCCAGTCTGATAGAGAGAGAAGCTAGCCTCCATATACCCAGTCTGATAGAGAGAGAAGCTAGCCTCCATATACCCAGTCTGATAGAGAGAAGCTAGCCTCCATATACCCAGTCTGATAGAGAGAGAGCTAGCCTCCATATACCCAGTCTGATAGAGAGAGAAGCTAGCCTCCATATACCCAGTCTGATAGAGAGAGAAGCTAGCCTCCATATACCCAGTCTGATAGAGAGAGAAGCTAGCCTCCATATACCCAGTCTGATAGAGAGAAGCTAGCCTCCATATACCCAGTCTGATAGAGAGAAGCTAGCCTCCATATACCCAGTCTGATAGAGAGAAGCTAGCCTCCATATACCCAGTCTGATAGAGAGAGAAGCTAGCCTCCATATACCCAGTCTGATAGAGAGAAGCTAGCCTCCATATACCCAGTCTGATAGAGAGAGAAGCTAGCCTCCATATACCCAGTCTGATAGAGAGAAGCTAGCCTCCATATACCCAGTCTGATAGAGAGAAGCTAGCCTCCATATACCCAGTCTGATAGAGAGAGAAGCTAGCCTCCATATACCCAGTCTGATAGAGAGAGAAGCTAGCCTCCATATACCCAGTCTGATAGAGAGAGAAGCTAGCCTCCATATACCCAGTCTGATAGAGAGAAGCTAGCCTCCATATACCCAGTCTGATAGAGAGAAGCTAGCCTCCATATACCCAGTCTGATAGAGAGAGAAGCTAGCCTCCATATACCCAGTCTGATAGAGAGAGAAGCTAGCCTCCATATACCCAGTCTGATAGAGAGAGAAGCTAGCCTCCATATACCCAGTCTGATAGAGAGAAGCTAGCCTCCATATACCCAGTCTGATAGAGAGAGAAGCTAGCCTCCATATACCCAGTCTGATAGAGAGAAGCTAGCCTCCATATACCCAGTCTGATAGAGAGAAGCTAGCCTCCATATACCCAGTCTGATAGAGAGAGAAGCTAGCCTCCATATACCCAGTCTGATAGAGAGAAGCTAGCCTCCATATACCCAGTCTGATAGAGAGAAGCTAGCCTCCATATACCCAGTCTGATAGAGAGAAGCTAGCCTCCATATACCCAGTCTGATAGAGAGAGAAGCTAGCCTCCATATACCCAGTCTGATAGAGAGAGAAGCTAGCCTCCATATACCCAGTCTGATAGAGAGAGAAGCTAGCCTCCATATACCCAGTCTGATAGAGAGAGAAGCTAGCCTCCATATACACAGTCTGATAGAGAGAAGCTAGCCTCCATATACCCAGTCTGATAGAGAGAGAAGCTAGCCTCCATATACCCAGTCTCATAGAGAGAGAAGCTAGCCTCCATATACCCAGTCTGATAGAGAGAAGCTAGCCTCCATATACCCAGTCTGATAGAGAGAGAAGCTAGCCTCCGTATACCCAGTCTGATAGAGAGAGAAGCTAGCCTCCATATACCCAGTTTGATAGAGAGAGAAGCTAGCCTCCATATACCCAGTCTGATAGAGAGAGAAGCTAGCCTCCATATACCCAGTCTGATAGAGAGAAGCTAGCCTCCATATACCCAGTCTGATAGAGAGAAGCTAGCCTCCATATACCCAGTCTGATAGAGAGAGAAGCTAGCCTCCATATACCCAGTCTGATAGAGAGAGAAGCTAGCCTCCATATACCCAGTCTGATAGAGAGAGAAGCTAGCCTCCATATACCCAGTCTGATAGAGAGAGAAGCTAGCCTCCGTATACCCAGTCTGATAGAGAGAAGCTAGCCTCCATATACCCAGTCTGATAGAGAGAAGCTAGCCTCCATATACCCAGTCTGATAGAGAGAAGCTAGCCTCCATATACCCAGTCTGATAGAGAGAAGCTAGCCTCCATATACCCAGTCTGATAGAGAGAGAAGCTAGCCTCCATATACCCAGTCTGATAGAGAGAGAAGCTAGCCTCCATATACCCAGTCTGATAGAGAGAAGCTCAGTCTGATAGAGAGAAGCTAGCCTCCATATACCCGGTCTGATAGAGAGAAGCTAGCCTCCATATACCCAGTCTGATAGAGAGAAGCTAGCCTCCATATACCTAGTCTGATAGAGAGAAGCTAGCCTCCGTATACCCGGTCTGATAGAGAGAAGCTAGCCTCCATATACCCGGTCTTATAGAGAGAGAAGCTAGCCTCCATATACCCAGTCTGATAGAGAGAAGCTAGCCTCCATATACCCAGTCTGATAGAGAGAAGCTAGCCTCCATATACCCAGTCTGATAGAGAGAGAAGCTAGCCTCCATATACCCAGTCTGATAGAGAGAGACGCTAGTCTCCATATACCCAGTCTGATAGAGAGAGAAGCTAGCCTCCATATACCCAGTCTGATAGAGAGAGAAGCTAGCCTCCATATACCCAGTTTGATAGAGAGAGAAGCTAGCCTCCATATACCCAGTCTGATAGAGAGAGTAGCTAGCCTCCATATACCCAGTCTGATAGAGAGAAGCTAGCCTCCGTATACCCAGTCTGATAGAGAGAAGCTAGCCTCCGTATACCCAGTCTGATAGAGAGAAGCTAGCCTCCATATACACAGTGTGATAGAGAGAGAAGCTAGCCTCCATATACCCAGTCTGATAGAGAGAGAAGCTAGCCTCCGTATACCCAGTCTGATAGAGAGAGAAGCTAGCCTCCATATACCCAGTCTGATAGAGAGAGAAGCTAGCCTCCATATACCCAGTCTGATAGAGAGAAGCTAGCCTCCGTATACCCAGTCTGATAGAGAGAAGCTAGCCTCCAGATACACAGTCTGATAGAGAGAAGCTAGCCCCCATATACACAGTGTGATAGAGAGAGAAGCTAGCCTCCATATACCCAGTCTGATAGAGAGAGAAGCTAGCCTCCATATACTCAGTCTGATAGAGAGAAGCTAGCCTCCATATACCCAGTCTGATAGAGAGAAGCTAGCCTCCATATACACAGTCTGATAGAGAGAAGCTAGCCTCCATATACCCAGTCTGATAGAGAGAAGCTAGCCTCCATATACCCAGTCTGATAGAGAGAAGCTAGCCTCCATATACCCAGTCTGATAGAGAGAAGCTAGCCTCCATATACCCAGTCTGATAGAGAGAGAAGCTAGCCTCCGTATACCCAGTCTGATAGAGAGAAGCTAGCCTCCATATACCCAGTCTGATAGAGAGAAGCTAGCCTCCATATACCCAGTCTGATAGATAGGAGCTAGCCTCCATATACCCAGTCTGATAGAGAGAAGCTAGCCTCCATATACCCAGTCTGATAGAGAGAGAAGCTAGCCTCCATATACCCAGTCTGATGGAGAGAAGCTAGCCTCCATATACCCAGTCTGATAGAGAGAAGCTAGCCTCCGTATACCCAGTCTGATAGAGAGAAGCTAGCCTCCATATACCCAGTCTGATAGAGAGAAGCTAGCCTCCATATACCCAGTCTGATAGATAGGAGCTAGCCTCCATATACCCAGTCTGATAGAGAGAAGCTAGCCTCCGTATACCCAGTCTGATAGAGAGAAGCTAGCCTCCATATACCCAGTCTGATAGAGAGAAGCTAGCCTCCGTATACCCAGTCTGATAGAGAGAAGCTAGCCTCCGTATACCCAGTCTGATAGAGAGAAGCTATCCTCCATATACCCAGTCTGATAGAGAGAAGCTAGCCTCCATATACCCAGTCTGATAGAGAGAAGCTAGCCTCCGTATACCCAGTCTGATAGAGAGAAGCTAGCCTCCATATACCCAGTCTGATAGAGAGAAGCTAGCCTCCATATACCCAGTCTGATAGATAGGAGCTAGCCTCCATATACCCAAACAGATAGATAATAGATTGATTGATTGATAGATTAAATACATATGAGATAAATAGATAGAACGATAGATATTAGATAGGTAGATAAATAGACAAACATATACAGTAGATAGATAATAGATAGATAGATAGATAGATAGATAATAGATGGATAGATAGATAATTGATAGATAGATAGATAGATAGATAGATAGATAGATAGATAGATAATAGATAGATATGAGATAGATAGATAGATAGATAATAGATAGATAGATAGATAGATAGATAGATAGATAATAGATAGATAGATAGATAATAGATAGATAGATAGATAATAGATAGATAGATAGATAGATAGATAGATAGATAGATAGATAATAGATAGATAGATAGATAGATAGATAGATAGATAGATAGATAGATAGATAATAGATAGATAGATAGATGGATAATTCTGTATACCTGTCCTGGTGTCAGCTCCTTCTGCCGTTGGGTCGGTTGTCCGTCTTTATTCTGCGGGCTTTGTGTCTACGCCCGCTTTCTGTGTATCTAGAGATAAGGTGACCCGGATATCCGCCCGGCGGTGCCCGCTCCTCCCTGTTTAGAGAGATTATGCTGTGGTTTTTGGAGCCCTGACAGTGAGAGAAGTTTCCCATCCTCCGGAGCTGTGATCGGGGGTCAGGGCCAGAGGCTACCAAGAAGATGGCGGAGCTCGCCCGGGCCTTGACAGAGGGCAGCGATGTCCTGGAGACTAGTGACGAGCGGCAGGTGCCATATTCGATTTCGACGAAATTCTCGAATATTCGAAATCAAATATTCGTCATTATTCTAGTTATTGCGATTAAGATGCGATTTAAATAATCGCGTATTGCGATTTTAACTCAGGCTACTTCCCTATTGGTTTCATATCTAGAATTATAGGGAAGATGACGGATATGACGACTGTATTCTCCATCTTCGTTTTAGCGACCATAGTAAACCATGTCTGTGGAAATCGCAATGAAAGTTCTATTAATCGCACGGCTATCTTCCATATTAGGCTAAAGTTAACGAATATGGAATATAGCAGCAGTGCTAAGTAGAAATCGCAATGCGATCACTCCAAGTTACATTAATCGCATTGCGAACTTCGAGCTGGGTTTATAATGGGTCAGCTCGCCAGAATTAACAAAGTTATCGAATATGGAATATATTATAGCAGTGCTAATTGAAATCGCAATGCGATTAATGTAACTTGGAGTGATCGCATTGCGATTTCAACGTAATTCTCCAATCCGACAGTACATTTTAGAATATGGAGACGTTCCCATGGTGATGGGGACGCTCCATGAGCACGGAAGTCGGCAGAAGCGGCAACGGGCACTGACTGGAGCAGCCAGGAAGCCAGGAATCCTCAGGACAGGTAAGAACTACTTATGGGAAGTGGGAAGGAAAAAAATATAACTAAAAAAAAAGAATATTCAAAATAGCGAAGTGCCGAAATTTGCGAAAAAAATTCGCTATTCGAATATTCGCGCTCAACACTAGTGGAGATACCACAGAATGATCCGCTCACATCTTTCTGCTGCCATAAAATTCCTCACCTGACCACAGGACTATCAAAGTGGTCAGCCGTCTCATCAGCCATCAGCCATCTCATCAACCGTCTCATCAACCGTCTCATCAACCATCACATCAGTCATCTCATCAGTCGTCTCATCAGTCGTCTCATCAGTCGTCTCATCAGTCGTCTCATCAGCCGTCTCATCCGCCGTCTCATCAGCCGTCTCATCAGCCGTCTCATCAACTGTCTCATCAACCATCAGTCATCTCATCAGTCATCTCAACAGTCATCTCATCAGTCATCTCATCAACCATCTCATCAACCATCTCATCAACCATCTCATCAGCCATCTCATCAGTCATCTCATCTGCCATCTCATCAACCATCTCATCAGTCATTTCATCAGTCATCTCATCAACCATCTCATCAGTCATCTCATCAGTCATCTCATCAGTCATCTCATCAGTCATCTCATCAGTCATCTCATCAGCCATCTCATCAGTCATCTCATCAGTCATCTCATCAGTCATCTCATCTGACATCTCATCAACCATCTCATCAGTCATCTCATCAGTCATCTCATCAACCATCTCATCAGCCATCTCATCAGTCATCTCATCAGCCATCTCATCAGCCATCTCATCAGTCATCTCATCAGTCATCTCATCAACCATCTCATCAGCCATCTCATCAGCCATCTCATCAGCCATCTCATCAGCCATCTCATCAACCATCTCATCAACCATCTCATCAGTCATCTCATCAGTCATCTCATCAGTCATCTCATCTGACATCTCATCAACCATCTCATCAGTCATCTCATCAGTCATCTCATCAGACATCTCATCAGTCATCTCATCAGTCATCTCATCAACCATCTCATCAGCCATCTCATCAGCCATCAGCCATCTCATCAACCGTCTCATCAACCGTCTCATCAACCGTCTCATCAACCGTCTCATCAACCGTCTCATCAACCGTCTCATCAACCGTCTCATCAACCGTCTCATCAACCGTCTCATCAACCGTCTCATCAACCGTCTCATCAACCGTCTCATCAGTCGTCTCATCAGTCGTCTCATCAGCCGTCTCATCAGTCGTCTCATCAGCCGTCTCATCAGCCGTCTCATCAGCCGTCTCATCAGCCGTCTCATCAGCCGTCTCATCAGCCGTCTCATCAGCCGTCTCATCAACCGTCTCATCAGCCGTCTCATCAGCCGTCTCATCAGCCGTCTCATCAGCCGTCTCATCAGCCGTCTCATCAGTCGTCTCATCAACCGTCTCATCAACCGTCTCATCAGTCGTCTCATCAGCCGTCTCATCAACCGTCTCATCAGTCGTCTCATCAGCCGTCTCATCAGCCGTCTCATCAACCGTCTCATCAGCCGTCTCATCAGCCGTCTCATCAGCCGTCTCATCAGCCGTCTCATCAACCGTCTCATCAGTCGTCTCATCAGCCGTCTCATCAGCCGTCTCATCAGCCGTCTCATCAGCCGTCTCATCAGCCGTCTCATCAGCCGTCTCATCAGTCGTCTCATCAACCGTCTCATCAACCGTCTCATCAACCGTCTCATCAACCGTCTCATCAGTCGTCTCTTCAGTCGTCTCTTCAGTCGTCTCATCAGCCGTCTCATCAGTCATCTCATCAGTCATCTCATCAACCATCTCATCAGTCATCTCATCAGTCATCTCATCAGTCATCTCATCAGTCATCTCATCTGACATCTCATCAGTCATCTCATCAACCATCTCATCAGTCATCTCATCAATCATCTCATCAGTCATTTCATCTGCCATCACATCAGTCATCTCATCAGTCATCTCATCAGTCATCTCATCAGTCATCTCATCAGTCATCTCATCAGTCATCTCATCAGTCATCTCATCAACCATCTCATCAGTCATCTCATCAGTCATCTCATCAACCATCTCATCAGCCATCTCATCAGTCATCTCATCAGCCATCTCATCAGTCATCTCATCAGCCATCTCATCAGTCATTTCATCTGCCATCACATCAGTCATCTCATCAGTCATCTCATCAGTCATCTCATCAGTCATCTCATCAGTCATCTCATCAACCATCTCATCAGTCATCTCATCAGTCATCTCATCAACCATCTCATCAGCCATCTCATCAGTCATCTCATCAGCCATCTCATCAGTCATCTCATCAGTCATCTCATCAGTCATCTCATCAGTCATCTCATCTGACATCTCATCAGTCATCTCATCAACCATCTCATCAGTCATCTCATCAATCATCTCATCAGTCATTTCATCTGCCATCACATCAGTCATCTCATCAGTCATCTCATCAGTCATCTCATCAGTCATCTCATCAGTCATCTCATCAACCATCTCATCAGTCATCTCATCAACCATCTCATCAGCCATCTCATCAGCCATATCACCAGTAGAGATGAGCGAACACCTGGATGATCGGGTTCAACGAGTTCGGCCGAACATCAAAAAAAAGTTTGGGTTCGGGATCCGAACTTTTGGGCACTAAAATGGCCCAAAAAATGTAATGGAAAGGGCAAAAGGCAGCAAACTGTGGGTAAGAGCCCTGCAAACAAATGTGGATAGGGAAATGACTAAAAATACAATAAATAAGAATTAAGAATCTAAATCTTGATCTAGGAGGAGGAAATGGATGTGGAGTAGGAGGTTGAGGAGGCGTCAGGTGGGAATGCCATCAGCAGCGCGATTCCCTGCGTGCGTTTGTAGTCACGCTTCTTTCGATCATTAACAGACGTTTTTACCAAATTTGGTTTCCTACCAGCATGGGCGTAGCTATAAGGGGTGCAGAGGTAGCAGTCGCTACCGGGCCCAGGACCCTGAGGGGCCCAAAGACCCTTGTGCTGTATAGGAAGACACACAAAGCACAGAGGGAAGGGGGGCCCCAAGCTGAACTCTTGCACCAGGGCCCATGAGCCGTTAGCTACGCCCCTGCCTACCAGCAATGCAGAGCAGGGGCTTATCACTGGCAAAACGGGGTTAATGTCACCCACCAATGGAACGGGCGATATTCAGAAATGTAGGCCCCTGGCACCCAGGCAGAGGAGGGTTCATTCACGGCAACACATGCTTCATGTCACCCACCAATGAAGTAAATGTCTACCCGGACTTTTGGGCACAAATATGGCTGTAACCAAGTCCTTGTAAGAGCTAGGGGCTGCAAAAGGCAGCAAAATGTGCGTAGGAGCCCTGCAAACAAATGTGGATGGGAAATGACTTAAAATAAAAGAAATAAAAATTATAAATTATTAACCTGCAACTCGGAGGAGGCGGTGAACGTGGTGTTGTTGGTGGAAGCGGCGATGAAGGAGGAGGAGGGGTATCTTAAAAGGTTTTTAAAATTGGGGTAGCCCCCAAAATAATAGTACAAATAAGAATGAGGATTCAATAAAGAAGTGCCCCGGAGTACAAGAATACATGGTTGAGGGGGAGGCAGTTATAAATGTCTATTCTGCACAAGGGAGGGTCAGGTCCTGTGGGATCCATGCCTGGTTCATGAACGTCAGCTTGTCCACGTTGGCTGCGGACAGGCGGCTGTGCTTGTCAGTAATGACGCCACCTTCCGTGCTGAATACACGTTCAGACAAAACGCTGGCCGTCGGGCAGGCCAGCACCTCCAAGGCATAAAACGCTAACTCTGGCCACGTGGACAATTTGGAGACCCAGAAGTTGAATGGGGCTGAACCATCCGTCAGTACGTGGAGGGGTGTGCAGACATACTGTTCAACCATGTTAGTGAAATGCTGCCTCCTGCTAACACGTTCCGTATCAGGTGGTTGTGCAGTTAGCTGTGGCGCGGAGACAAAACCTTTCCACATCTTTGCCATGCTAACCCTGCCCTCAGAGGAGACCTCTAGCTCCTCCACTGCCTTCGCCTTGGGCTTCCACCTGTTCCCCTGTGACAGTTGGGAATGCTCTCAGGAGCGCCTCTACCAGCATGCGCTTGTACTCGCGCATCTTCCTATCACGCTCCAGTGCAGGAAGTAAAGTGGGCACGTTGTCTTTGTACTGGGGATCCAACAGGGTGGCAACCCAGTAGTCCGCACACGTTAAAATGTGGGCAACTCTGCTGTCGTTGCGCAGGCACTGCAGCATGTAGTCGCTCATGTGTGCCAGGCTCCCCAGAGGTAAGGACAAGCTGTCCTCTGTGGGAGGCGTATCGTCATCGTCCTCCGTATCCCCCCAGCCACGCACCAGTGATGGGCCTGAGCTGTGTCGGGTGCCACCCCGCTGTGAACCTGCTTCATCCTCCTCCTCCTCCTCCTCCTGGGCCACCTCCTCTTCCATCATCGCCCTAAGCGTTTTCTCTAGGAGACATAGAAGTGGTATTGTAACGCTGATAACGGTGTCATCGCCACTGGCCATGTTGGTGGAGTACTCGAAACAGGGCACACAGGTCTCGCATGGAGGCCCAATCATTGGTGGTGAAGTGGTGCTGTTCCGCAGTGCGACTGACCCGTGCGTGCTGCAGCTGAAACTCCACTATGGCCTGCTGCTGCTCGCACAGTCTCTCCAGCATGTGCAAGGTGGAGTTCCACCTGGTGGGCACGTCGCATATGAGGCGGTGAGCGGGAAGGACGAAGTTCTGCTGTAGCGCAGACAGGCGAGCAGCGGCAGGATGTGAACGCCGGAAGCGCGCACAGACGGCCCGCACTTTATGCAGCAGCTCTGACATGTCGGGGTAGTTGTGAATGAACTTCTGCACCACCAAATTCAGCACATCGCCAGGCAAGGGATGTGCGTCAAACCGGCTAGTCCCAGAGCTGCCACGAGATTTCGCCCATTATCGCACACCACCAGGCCGGGCTTGAGGCCCACCGGCAGCAACCACTCGTCGGTCTGTTGTTCAATACCCTGCCACAACTCCTGCGCGGTGTGGGGCCTGTCCCCCAAACATATGAGTTTCAGAATGGCCTGCTGACGTTTACCCTGGGCTGTGCTGAAGTTGGTGGTGAAGGTGTGTGGCTGACTGGATGAGCTGGTGGAAGCAGAGGAGGAGGAAGCCGAGTAGGAGGAGGAGGCTACAGGAGGCAGAGAATGATGCCCTGCGATCCTAGGGGCGGAAGGACGTGCGCCAAGGAACTCTCCGCCTGCGGCCCAGCCGCCACTACATTTACCCAGTGTGCAGTTAGGGAGATATAGCGTCCCTGGCCGTGCTTACTGGTCCACGTATCTGTGGTTAGGTGGACCTTGCCACAGATGGCGTTGCGCAGTGCACATGATTTTATCGGATACTTGGTTGTGCAGGAAGGCACGGCTGTCTTGGAGAAGTAGTGGCGGCTGGGAACAACATACTGTGGGACAGCCATGGCCATCAGCTGTTTGAAGCTGTCTGTGTCCACCAGCCGGAATGACAGCATTTCAAAGGCCAGTAGTTTAGAAATGCTGGCATTCAGGCCCAGGGCTCGAGGGTGGCTAGGTGGGAATTTACGCTTTCTCTCCAAGGTTTGTGAGATGGAGAGCTAAACGCTGCCGTGTGACATGGTGGAGATGCTTGGTGACGCAGGTGGTGTTGTCGGTGGCACATCCTCTGTTTGGTGGGCGGCAGGTGCCAACATTCCTCCCGAGGCGGAGGAAGAGGCCGAGGCAGCAGCGGTAGAGGGAGCAGGGGGAGCCGGAGTGAGTTCCTTGCTTTTAAGGTGTTTACTCCACTGCAGTTCATGCTTTGCATGTAGATGCCTGGTCATGCAGGTTGTGCTGAGGTTCAGAACGTTAATGCCTCACCTCAGGATCTGATGGCACAGCGTGCAAACCACTCGGGTCTTGTCGGTAGGACATTGTTTAAAGAAGTGCCATGCCAGGGAACTCCTTGAAGCTGCCTTTGGGGCCAGGGGCATACATAGAAATCACTGGGCCCCATGGCAAGAATCTGAATTGGGCCCCCTTGTGAGTGACTCATCGCACCCCTTAGGGTATGTGCAAATCTACTGCAGAGGTTCCAGCAAAAGCCTCCATTGCAGATTCTAGCAAAAACAAAGGGCAAAACAATCTTGAATGACCGCATTATTGTGAATGGGATCCGGCAGGTGCCAGCAGTGTTTGGCATATGCTGGATCTGGCGATTCTGGTACTCTGCTGGAACAGAATACCAAAATCTGATGGCAAGTGATTACCTAGCCTTACCTGATGAACTGTGCCCGCTGCTGCTACTTTTCCCCATGGACTGTGCCTGCTCCTGCTTCCCCTCATCCCCAATGCTGAGTTACTGTTTGTGCTGCTGGCAGAGCGCAGTCAGGGCCGGGGCAGATCTTCACAGCACAAGTCTGGAGTCTGGACTGGTGACGGGTCAGTCAGGTCACAGTGCGACGCGTGCTGGCAGAGGAACAGGACAGTGCAGACACAGAAAACTAAAGGATTTTATCCAGTCACAACTGATGTTTCTCTGACTGCTGCAGAACCGCCTAATACACACCTCAGCTGCTGCAGAACCTCCTAATACACCTCAGCTGCTGCAGAACCTCCTAATACACCCCTAAGCTGCTGCAGAACGTCCTAATACACCCCTCAGCTGATGCAGAACCTCATAATACCCACCTCAGCCGCTGCAGAACCTCCTAATACACACCAAAGCTGATGCAGAACTTCCTAATACACACCTCAGATGCTGCAGAACCTCATAATACCCACCTTAGCTGCCGTAGAACCTACTAATACACATCTCAGCTGCTGCAGAACCTCCTAATACACACCTCAGCTGCTGCAGAACCTCATATCACACACCTCAGCTGCTGCACAACCTCATAGTACACACAAAAGCTGCTGCAGAACCTCCTAATACACACCTCAGCTGATGCAGAACCTCCTAATACACCTCAGCTGCTGCAGAAACTCCTAATACACACCTCAGCTGATGCAGAACCTCCTAATACACACCTCAATTGCTGCAGAACCTCCTAATGCACACCTCAGCTGCTGCAGAACCTCCTAATGCACACCTCAGCTGCTGCAGAACCTCCTAATACACACCTCAGCTGCTGCAGAACCTCCTAATACACACCTCAGCTGCTGCAGAACCTCCTAATGCACACCTCAGCTGCTGTAGAACCTAATACACACCTCAGCTGATGCAGAACCTCCTAATACACCTCAGCTGCTGCAGAAACTCCTAATACACACCTCAGCTGATGCAGAACCTCCTAATATACACCTCAATTGCTGCAGAACCTCCTAATGCACACCTCAGCCGCTGCAGAACCTCCTAATACACCTCAGCCGCTGCAGAACCTCCTAATACACCTCAGCTGCTGCAGAACCTCCTAATGCACACCTCAGCTGCTGTAGAACCTAATACACACCTCAGCTGCTGCAGAACCTCCTAATACACACCTCAATTGCTGCAGAACCTCCTAATACACCTCAGCTGCTGCAGAACCTCCTAATACACACCTCAGCTGCTGCAGAACCTCCTAATACACACCTCAGCTGCTGCAGAACCTCCTAATGCACACCTCAGCTGCTGTAGAACCTAATACACACCTCAGCTGCTGCAGAACCTCCTAATACACACCTCAGCCGCTGCAGAACCTCCTAATGCACACCACAGCTGCTGCAGAACCTCCTAATACACACCTCAGCCGCTGCAGAACCTCCTAATACACCTCAGCTGCTGCAGAACCTCCTAATACACCTCAGCTGCTGTAGAACCTCCTAATACACCTCAGCTGCTGCAGAACATCATACTCTGATGCTCGAGAAGATAAAAAGCTTTGATCACATCTGTGTTGCGGCCTCATTTACAGATCAGGTCATAAATGCTGGACACAATTGTAAAGCCTTGCAGATCGAAACCTGTCAGATCTCATAATGGTCAGCAGGATACGTTGGGGGTTGTTATCCATGAAGTGCCAGATCCGGAACAGCGGTGATTTTTGTTGATTGGCTCCTATGACGATAGAACAGCGAACGTCCCCAGCACAGATGAGAACAAAGCCTAATACACCCCTCAGCGGCTGCAGAACATTTTAATGGTAGCAAGGGAACTACAAATCTCATCATCACCAGATTGTTATTGGAAATAAGGGGGCAACACAGGGAGAGGTAAAATGGGGATAACTACAACTCCCAGCATATCCAGGCTGGTATTATCAGATACAAGTGGATATTACAGAGAGAGAGTATAAGACCGGGTTCACATCACCGGGTCTTGTCCTCAGCACATTGTTTAAAGAAGTGCCATGCCAGGGAACTCCTTGAAGCTGCCTTTGGGGCCAGGGGCATACATAGAAATCACTGGGCCCCATGGCAAGAATCTGAATTGGGCCCCCTTGTGAGTGACTCATCGCACCCCTTAGGGTATGTGCAAATCTACTGCAGAGGTTCCAGCAAAAGCCTCCATTGCAGATTCTAGCAAAAACAAAGGGCAAAACAATCTTGAATGACCGCATTATTGTGAATGGGATCCGGCAGGTGCCAGCAGTGTTTGGCATATGCTGGATCTGGCGATTCTGGTACTCTGCTGGAACAGAATACCAAAATCTGATGGCAAGTGATTACCTAGCCTTACCTGATGAACTGTGCCCGCTGCTGCTACTTTTCCCCATGGACTGTGCCTGCTCCTGCTTCCCCTCATCCCCAATGCTGAGTTACTGTTTGTGCTGCTGGCAGTCAGGGCCGGGGCAGATCTTCACAGCACAAGTCTGGAGTCTGGACTGGTGACGGGTCAGTCAGGTCACAGTGCGACGCGTGCTGGCAGAGGAACAGGACAGTGCAGACACAGAAAACTAAAGGATTTTATCCAGTCACAACTGATGTTTCTCTGACTGCTGCAGAACCTCCTAATACACACCTCAGCTGCTGCAGAACCTCCTAATACACCTCAGCTGCTGCAGAACCTCCTAATACACCCCTAAGCTGCTGCAGAACGTCCTAATACACCTCAGCTGATGCAGAACCTCATAATACCCACCTCAGCCGCTGCAGAACCTCCTAATACACACCAAAGCTGATGCAGAACTTCCTAATACACACCTCAGATGCTGCAGAACCTCATAATACCCACCTTAGCTGCCGTAGAACCTACTAATACACATCTCAGCTGCTGCAGAACCTCCTAATACACACCAGAGCTGATGCAGAACTTCCTAATACACCTTAGCCACTACAGAACATCATATCACACACCTCAGCTGCTGCAGAACCTCATAATACACACCTCAGCTGCTGCAGAACCTCATATCACACACCTCAGCTGCTGCACAACCTCATAGTACACACAAAAGCTGCTGCAGAACCTCCTAATACACACCTCAGCTGATGCAGAACCTCCTAATACCCACCTCAGCTGCTGCACAACCTCATAGTACACACCTCAGCTGCTGGAGAACCTCCTAATACACCTCAGCTGATGCAGAACCTCCTAATACACCTCAGCTGCTGCAGAAACTCCTAATACACACCTCAGCTGATGCAGAACCTCCTAATACACACCTCAATTGCTGCAGAACCTCCTAATGCACACCTCAGCTGATGCAGAACCTCCTAATACACACCTCAGCTGCTGCAGAAACTCCTAATACACACCTCAGCTGATGCAGAACCTCCTAATACACACCTCAGCTGCTGCAGAAACTCCTAATGCACACCTCAGCTGCTGTAGAACCTAATACACACCTCAGCTGCTGCAGAAACTCCTAATACACACCTCAATTGCTGCAGAACCTCCTAATGCACACCTCAGCTGCTGCAGAACCTCCTAATACACACCTCAGCTGCTGCAGAACCTCCTAATACACACCTCAGCTGCTGCAGAACCTCCTAATGCACACCTCAGCTGCTGTAGAACCTAATACACACCTCAGCTGCTGCAGAACCTCCTAATACACACCTCAGCCGCTGCAGAACCTCCTAATACACCTCAGCTGCTGCAGAACCTCCTAATACACACCTCAGCCGCTGCAGAACCTCCTAATACACACCTCAGCTGCTGCAGAACCTCCTAATACACCTCAGCTGCTGTAGAACCTCCTAATACACCTCAGCTGCTGCAGAACATCATACTCTGATGCTCGAGAAGATAAAAAGCTTTGATCACATCTGTGTTGCGGCCTCATTTACAGATCAGGTCATAAATGCTGGACACAATTGTAAAGCCTTGCAGATCGAAACCTGTCAGATCTCATAATGGTCAGCAGGATACGTTGGGGTTGTTATCCATGAAGTGCCAGATCCGGAACTGCGGTGATTTTTGTTGATTGGCTCCTATGACGATAGAACAGCGAACGTCCCCAGCACAGATGAGAACAAAGCCTAATACACACCTCAGTGGCTGCAGAACATTTTAATGGTAGCAAGGGAACTACAAATCTCATCATCACCAGATTGTTATTGGAAATAAGGGGGCAACACAGGGAGAGGTAAAATGGGGATAACTACAACTCCCAGCATATCCATACAAGTGGATATTACAGAGAGAGAGTATAAGACCGGGTTCACATCACCGTTTAGTTTTCCGTACATCTGATCCGTCAGATGAACAGAAAAATAAAGAGAAAACGGATCCTGTATTTTAAGCATCAGTTCTGCACCGTTTAGGCCATTTCTGTCTGAGATCCGCTATTTTAGAAAAAAGTCCTGCACACAAAACGGAAAACTAAACGGTGATGTGAACCCAGCCTAAGAAGAGGGAACTACAACTCCCAGCATGTTCAGATTATTATAAGACATCATCTAGTTGTACTAGGTGAGAGCTTTAAAAATAAATAACTATAACCCCCAGTATGGCCAGACCTATTATGGGACATCAGTATACATTACAGAGAGGAGGTATAAGAGGAGAGAACTACAACTCCCAGCATTATCAAACTGTACTAGGGCATACGTTGAAATTACATGGAGAGGGATACAATAGGACAGGAGATCTACAACTTCCAGAATTACCAGACTGTATTAGGGCATATGTTTACATTACATGGAGAAGGATACAATAGATATAACAGAACTACAACTCCCAGCTTTTCTAGGATGTTATGGGTTATCCCAGAACACCACTAACCTCTCCTCCAGGCACCACACAGAAGCTCCACCCCCTCACAGCGATATCCCACAGGTCTTTCACCAGTCCTCTGCACTGGTCACATGATGATGACATCACCAAAGGTCCTTTAGACTTCTGCTGCTCTGCTATTCCTTGGCTTCCAGCCCTGGTCACATGGTTGATGACATCACCTAAGGTCCTTCTCCACTTCTTACATTCTCAGGTAGCCATACAAGTGTAATTAGTGGGCGGGGCCTATCCTCCACTGCGGGCCCCTTTCCCCCAGGGGCCCCATAGCAGCTGCATGGTCTGCCTCTATTGGAGGTACGCCACTGGGGTGATGTGACAGACTGATGGGCTTGGTTTTCAGGGGCCACCTGTGCGCTTTCTGCAGAAGACTGGGTGGGAGATAATGTTGTGAACATGCTGGATCCACTGTCGGCCACCCAATTGACTAGCGCCTGTACCTGCTCAGGCCTTACCATCCTTAGAACGGCATTGGGCCCCACCAAATATCGCTGTAAATTCTGGCGGGTACTGGAACCTGAGGTAGTTGGTTCACTAGGACGTGTGGCTGTGGCAGAATGGCAATGGCTAAATACTATACTCCGTAAGGACCTCCTGACGTCACCGCATCACGTGGCACTCCTAGATCACGTGGCTCGGCAACAGGAGAGCCGCGCGCTTTTTCACATGGAGATCGCTAGTGTCAGCAACGCAGGGAGTGAGCTAAAAAAAAACTGTAGCGCAGTAGAAGTACGGTGAACCCAATTTATTTTGTTCTGAAACTGTTGGGGATGTGCTCTTAAGATGTCGGGCTGCTCTGTGGATGCATATGGAATGTTCTATATATGGTGGTGGTGTCTGTGGGTTGTATCTGAAGGCAAGGAGATGGCTAAAGGATTGGGGGGGGGGGGGGTTCTGCCGTGTGGATGCTCCAGGCTGGGATTGTACAGGGGGGGTTTTTAGTTTTCACACCTGTAGGCCATGAGTAGCTGTGTACATGGACTACAGGTGTTGGTGGACGTCAGTAGTAGTAGTGTTTAGTCGTCAGTAGTAGTAGTGTTTAGTCGTCAGTAGTGGTAGTGTTTAGTCGTCAGTAGTAGTAGTGTTTAGTCGTCAGTAGTGGTAGTGTTTAGTCGTCAGTAGTGGTAGTGTTTAGTCGTCAGTAGTGGTAGTGTTTAGTCGTCAGTAGTAGTAGTGCTTAGTCGTCAGTAGTAGTAGTGTTTAGTCGTCAGTAGTAGTAGTGTTTAGTCGTCAGTAGTAGTAGTGTTTAGTCGTCAGTAGTGGTAGTGTTTAGTCGTCAGTAGTGTAGTGCTTAGTCGTCAGTAGTGGTAGTGTTTAGTCGTCAGTAGTGTAGTGCTTAGTCGTCAGTAGTGGTAGTGTTTAGTCGTCAGTAGTAGTAGTGTTTAGTCGTCAGTAGTAGTAGTGTTTAGTCGTCAGTAGTAGTAGTGTTTAGTGGCGTCAGTAGTAGTAGTGCTTAGTCGTCAGTAGTAGTAGTGTTTAGTCGTCAGTAGTGGTAGTGTTTAGTCGTCAGTAGTGGTAGTGTTTAGTCGTCAGTAGTGGTAGTGTTTAGTCGTCAGTAGTAGTAGTGTTTAGTCGTCAGTAGTGGTAGTGTTTAGTCGTCAGTAGTGGTAGTGTTTAGTCGTCAGTAGTAGTAGTGTTTAGTCGTCAGTAGTGGTAGTGTTTAGTCGTCAGTAGTGGTAGTGTTTAGTCGTCAGTAGTAGTAGTGCTTAGTCGTCAGTAGTAGTAGTGTTTAGTCGTCAGTAGTAGTAGTGTTTAGTCGTCAGTAGTAGTAGTGTTTAGTCGTCAGTAGTAGTAGTGTTTAGTCGTCAGTAGTAGTAGTGTTTAGTCGTCAGTAGTAGTAGTGTTTAGTCGTCAGTAGTAGTAGTGTTTAGTCGTCAGTAGTAGTAGTGTTTAGTCGTCAGTAGTAGTAGTGTTTAGTCGTCAGTAGTAGTAGTGTTTAGTCGTCAGTAGTAGTAGTGTTTAGTCGTCAGTAGTAGTAGTGTTTAGTCGTCAGTAGTAGTAGTGTTTAGTCGTCAGTAGTAGTAGTGTTTAGTCGTCAGTAGTAGTAGTGTTTAGTCGTCAGTAGTAGTAGTGTTTAGTCGTCAGTAGTAGTAGTGTTTAGTCGTCAGTAGTAGTAGTGTTTAGTCGTCAGTAGTAGTAGTGTTTAGTCGTCAGTAGTAGTAGTGTTTAGTCGTCAGTAGTAGTAGTGTTTAGTCGTCAGTAGTAGTAGTGTTTAGTCGTCAGTAGTAGTAGTGTTTAGTCGTCAGTAGTAGTAGTGTTTAGTCGTCAGTAGTAGTAGTGTTTAGTCGTCAGTAGTAGTAGTGTTTAGTCGTCAGTAGTAGTAGTGTTTAGTCGGTCAGTAGTAGTAGTGTTTAGTCGTCAGTAGTAGTAGTGTTTAGTCGTCAGTAGTAGTAGTGTTTAGTCGTCAGTAGTAGTAGTGTTTAGTCGTCAGTAGTAGTAGTGTTTAGTCGTCAGTAGTAGTAGTGTTTAGTCGTCAGTAGTAGTAGTGTTTAGTCGTCAGTAGTAGTAGTGTTTAGTCGTCAGTAGTAGTAGTGTTTAGTCGTCAGTAGTAGTAGTGTTTAGTCGTCAGTAGTAGTAGTGTTTAGTCGTCAGTAGTAGTAGTGTTTAGTCGTCAGTAGTAGTAGTGTTTAGTCGTCAGTAGTAGTAGTGTTTAGTCGTCAGTAGTAGTAGTGTTTAGTCGTCAGTAGTAGTAGTGTTTAGTCGTCAGTAGTAGTAGTGTTTAGTCGTCAGTAGTAGTAGTGTTTAGTCGTCAGTAGTAGTAGTGTTTAGTCGTCAGTAGTAGTAGTGTTTAGTCGTCAGTAGTAGTAGTGTTTAGTCGTCAGTAGTAGTAGTGTTTAGTCGTCAGTAGTAGTAGTGTTTAGTCGTCAGTAGTAGTAGTGTTTAGTCGTCAGTAGTAGTAGTGTTTAGTCGTCAGTAGTAGTAGTGTTTAGTCGTCAGTAGTAGTAGTGTTTAGTCGTCAGTAGTAGTAGTGTTTAGTCGTCAGTAGTAGTAGTGTTTAGTCGTCAGTAGTAGTAGTGTTTAGTCGTCAGTAGTAGTAGTGTTTAGTCGTCAGTAGTAGTAGTGTTTAGTCGTCAGTAGTAGTAGTGTTTAGTGCGTCAGTAGTAGTAGTGTTTAGTCGTCAGTAGTAGTAGTGTTTAGTCGTCAGTAGTAGTAGTGTTTAGTCGTCAGTAGTAGTAGTGTTTAGTCGTCAGTAGTAGTAGTGTTTAGTCGTCAGTAGTAGTAGTGTTTAGTCGTCAGTAGTAGTAGTGTTTAGTCGTCAGTAGTAGTAGTGTTTAGTCGTCAGTAGTAGTAGTGTTTAGTCGTCAGTAGTAGTAGTGTTTAGTCGTCAGTAGTAGTAGTGTTTAGTCGTCAGTAGTAGTAGTGTTTAGTCGTCAGTAGTAGTAGTGTTTAGTCGTCAGTAGTAGTAGTGTTTAGTCGTCAGTAGTAGTAGTGTTTAGTCGTCAGTAGTAGTAGTGTTTAGTCGTCAGTAGTAGTAGTGTTTAGTCGTCAGTAGTAGTAGTGTTTAGTCGTCAGTAGTAGTAGTGTTTAGTCGTCAGTAGTAGTAGTGTTTAGTCGTCAGTAGTAGTAGTGTTTAGTCGTCAGTAGTAGTAGTGTTTAGTCGTCAGTAGTAGTAGTGTTTAGTCGTCAGTAGTAGTAGTGTTTAGTCGTCAGTAGTAGTAGTGTTTAGTCGTCAGTAGTAGTAGTGTTTAGTCGTCAGTAGTAGTAGTGTTTAGTCGTCAGTAGTAGTAGTGTTTAGTCGTCAGTAGTAGTAGTGTTTAGTCGTCAGTAGTAGTAGTGTTTAGTCGTCAGTAGTAGTAGTGTTTAGTCGTCAGTAGTAGTAGTGCTTAGTCGTCAGTAGTAGTAGTGTTTAGTCCTCAGTAGTAGTAGTGCTTAGTCGTCAGTAGTAGTAGTGCTTAGTCGTCAGTAGTAGTAGTGCTTAGTCGTCAGTAGTAGTAGTGTTTAGTCCTCAGTAGTAGTAGTGTTTAGTCCTCAGTAGTAGTAGTGCTTAGTCGTCAGTAGTAGTAGTGTTTAGTCGTCAGTAGTAGTAGTGCTTAGTCGTCAGTAGTAGTAGTGCTTAGTCGTCAGTAGTAGTAGTGCTTAGTCGTCAGTAGTAGTAGTGCTTAGTCGTCAGTAGTAGTAGTGTTTAGTCGTCAGTAGTAGTAGTGTTTAGTCGTCAGTAGTAGTAGTGTTTAGTCGTCAGTAGTAGTAGTGTTTAGTCGTCAGTAGTAGTAGTGTTTAGTCGTCAGTAGTAGTAGTGTTTAGTCGTCAGTAGTAGTAGTGTTTAGTCGTCAGTAGTAGTAGTGTTTAGTCGTCAGTAGTAGTAGTGTTTAGTCGTCAGTAGTAGTAGTGTTTAGTCGTCAGTAGTAGTAGTGTTTAGTCGTCAGTAGTAGTAGTGTTTAGTCGTCAGTAGTAGTAGTGTTTAGTCGTCAGTAGTAGTAGTGTTTAGTCGTCAGTAGTAGTAGTGTTTAGTCGTCAGTAGTAGTAGTGTTTAGTCGTCAGTAGTAGTAGTGTTTAGTCGTCAGTAGTAGTAGTGTTTGAGTCGTCAGTAGTAGTAGTGTTTAGTGCGTCAGTAGTAGTAGTGTTTAGTCGTCAGTAGTAGTAGTGTTTAGTCGTCAGTAGTAGTAGTGTTTAGTCGTCAGTAGTAGTAGTGTTTAGTCGTCAGTAGTAGTAGTGTTTAGTCGTCAGTAGTAGTAGTGTTTAGTCGTCAGTAGTAGTAGTGTTTAGTCGTCAGTAGTAGTAGTGTTTAGTCGTCAGTAGTAGTAGTGTTTAGTCGTCAGTAGTAGTAGTGTTTAGTCGTCAGTAGTAGTAGTGTTTAGTCGTCAGTAGTAGTAGTGTTTAGTCGTCAGTAGTGAGTAGTGTTTAGTCGTCAGTAGTAGTAGTGTTTAGTCGTCAGTAGTAGTAGTGTTTAGTCGTCAGTAGTAGTAGTGTTTAGTCGTCAGTAGTAGTAGTGTTTAGTCGTCAGTAGTAGTAGTGTTTAGTCGTCAGTAGTAGTAGTGTTTAGTCGTCAGTAGTAGTAGTGTTTAGTGCGTCAGTAGTAGTAGTGTTTAGTCGTCAGTAGTAGTAGTGTTTAGTCGTCAGTAGTAGTAGTGTTTAGTCGTCAGTAGTAGTAGTGTTTAGTCGTCAGTAGTAGTAGTGTTTAGTCAGTCAGTAGTAGTAGTGTTTAGTCGTCAGTAGTAGTAGTGTTTAGTCGTCAGTAGTAGTAGTGTTTAGTCGTCAGTAGTAGTAGTGTTTAGTCGTCAGTAGTAGTAGTGTTTAGTCGTCAGTAGTAGTAGTGTTTAGTCGTCAGTAGTAGTAGTGTTTAGTCAGTCAGTAGTAGTAGTGTTTAGTCGTCAGTAGTAGTAGTGTTTAGTCGTCAGTAGTAGTAGTGTTTAGTGCGTCAGTAGTAGTAGTGTTTAGTCGTCAGTAGTAGTAGTGTTTAGTCGTCAGTAGTAGTAGTGTTTAGTCAGTCAGTAGTAGTAGTGTTTAGTCGTCAGTAGTAGTAGTGTTTAGTCGTCAGTAGTAGTAGTGTTTAGTCGTCAGTAGTAGTAGTGTTTAGTCGTCAGTAGTAGTAGTGTTTAGTGCAGTCAGTAGTAGTAGTGTTTAGTCGTCAGTAGTAGTAGTGTTTAGTCGTCAGTAGTAGTAGTGTTTAGTCGTCAGTAGTAGTAGTGTTTAGTCGTCAGTAGTAGTAGTGTTTAGTCGTCAGTAGTAGTAGTGTTTAGTCGTCAGTAGTAGTAGTGTTTAGTCGTCAGTAGTAGTAGTGTTTAGTCGTCAGTAGTAGTAGTGTTTAGTGCGTCAGTAGTAGTAGTGTTTAGTGCGTCAGTAGTAGTAGTGTTTAGTCGTCAGTAGTAGTAGTGTTTAGTCGTCAGTAGTAGTAGTGTTTAGTCGTCAGTAGTAGTAGTGTTTAGTGCGTCAGTAGTAGTAGTGTTTAGTCGTCAGTAGTAGTAGTGTTTAGTCGTCAGTAGTAGTAGTGTTTAGTGCGTCAGTAGTAGTAGTGTTTAGTCGTCAGTAGTAGTAGTGTTTGAGTCTGTCAGTAGTAGTAGTGTTTAGTCGTCAGTAGTAGTAGTGTTTAGTCGTCAGTAGTAGTAGTGTTTAGTCGTCAGTAGTAGTAGTGTTTAGTCGTCAGTAGTAGTAGTGTTTAGTCGTCAGTAGTAGTAGTGTTTAGTCGTCAGTAGTAGTAGTGTTTAGTCGTCAGTAGTAGTAGTGTTTAGTCGTCAGTAGTAGTAGTGTTTAGTGCGTCAGTAGTAGTAGTGTTTAGTCGTCAGTAGTAGTAGTGTTTAGTCGTCAGTAGTAGTAGTGTTTAGTGCGTCAGTAGTAGTAGTGTTTAGTCGTCAGTAGTAGTAGTGTTTAGTCGTCAGTAGTAGTAGTGTTTAGTGCAGTCAGTAGTAGTAGTGTTTAGTCGTCAGTAGTAGTAGTGTTTAGTCGTCAGTAGTAGTAGTGTTTAGTCAGTCAGTAGTAGTAGTGTTTAGTCGTCAGTAGTAGTAGTGTTTAGTCGTCAGTAGTAGTAGTGTTTAGTCGTCAGTAGTGGTAGTGTTTAGTCGTCAGTAGTAGTAGTGTTTAGTCGTCAGTAGTAGTAGTGTTTAGTCGTCAGTAGTGGTAGTGTTTAGTCGTCAGTAGTAGTAGTGCTTAGTCGTCAGTAGTAGTAGTGTTTAGTCGTCAGTAGTGGTAGTGTTTAGTCGTCAGTAGTAGTAGTGTTTAGTCGTCAGTAGTGGTAGTGTTTAGTCGTCAGTAGTAGTAGTGTTTAGTCGTCAGTAGTAGTAGTGTTTAGTCGTCAGTAGTAGTAGTGCTTAGTAAAATGTGGTTTCAACTTTTAATTTTTTCCTTTTTTTAATTTTAGCATCGTTTGCGTTTTCAAACGACAACTGAAAGAGGTCAATTGAGTATTATTTTTCTGAGAATGTAATATATTTAAAGAAAAAAAGTTTAATGTTAGATTTCTTTCAATAGGCAACTCATCTACACAGTCCAGTGTAGCATCTCCGCCACGCAGTTGTGTTCGTGGGGAAACAGTATGTCGCAGTTCGCAATTTTTCTATTATAGCATGGTGTGAACTCATAAGTTACAATTTTTATTTTTATTTTATTTTTTTAAAGCTTTCATCTATGGAGGAGAGGCTTTCATGCTCAGCACCAGCGGTTGAGGAGGAAGGCCGAGGTGGTCAACAACCAGCGTTATTTATTTATTTTTTACAAAAATATACTTATTGTAAAACTAATTTTTTTTTTTTAAATAATTTTCAGTCTGGTCTTCGTGTTGCATCGAGAGGTCGTCTAGACGCGCGCAGAGGACGTCGGGGAGCTCGCGCCGGTCGGGGTTGTGTGAGTATTTTAAATACATTGTAGAATTCTCATATTTTACCACACATTATGTAATTGTTCATTTACTTAAATATTTACTTTTTTTTCCTTTTTTTTAGGTTTCTCGGGCCTCTGCCAGAATGGATGAGGAGGATGTCAGCGGTTTCTGTATAGATAACGAGCTCCTCATCCATCTGGTTGAGGAACGAACTCAACTTTGGGACCACACTGACCGCCTTCACGCAGACCATCATGAAAGAGATCTGCGCGCAGATTGTACGTAATTGGGACGACCTCAGTGAAAGGCAGCAGGAAGCCAGTAGTAATTATATGTAATATATTCTACAGGTTTCTGTGTCGACAATTAATGGTTTATTCTCAGATTTTTTTTCTCTGAACCTTTTTTTTTTTTTTTTTTTATGGAGAAGAACAAAGCAGGCTTGATCTATAGTACATATGTGTAAATTTTTATTTGTTTTATTATTTTCTTTTTTTTTTCTTTTACATTTTTGAATAAAAATCCTTATTTGGAGCACTTTGTAAAGTACTATCTAGTATTTGTTCTTTTCGGATTTGTTGTTCTGTGCTAACTCCTAATTTTATTTGACTTTTTTTTTTAGAACAACATGCAGTGCTCGGGCACCTGAACCTCCTCGTGAGCTCCATCATGATGCGGTCCCTGAAGAGCCGCCCACCGCGGGTCCCTCTGTTCCTGCTCCAACATCTGGTCAGGAAGTATTAAATCGGCCCCTGCTGGTTCCCTCTGGTGATGCAACCATGGCTCCACTTTTTGAAGCCCTGATGTGTCGCCAGAGTTCCGGTAGGAGCCGCCAGGCGGATTACGAAGACGTCACAAGGCTCGTTTACGAGACCATGTGTAGTCAAACCAATCGCATTGCAGCCTTGGAGGCCGAGGTGTGAACTCTGCGGGAGGAGGCGGCGCAGACTTCAAACAAGGGGCCGCTGCATGCGTATTGGTTATCGTTAAATCCCCAGGTGAAAGATTTCACGCCTGACCATGTGTTTGAGGTCAGAGAAAAGGTGGATGCTGTGGTGAGGCAAGTGAAACACCGCCCCACACCCTTTCCCCCAGCCCCAACCAGTGTCCCCGTTCCCATTCTCAGACCCTCAAGCCCTATCCTCACCACTTTTCTCCCTCTCCTCCTCACTATTCTCTACCTACAGCCTTCACCACTCCTTCTCCTGTTCGCCCATCCAGTTTACATACTCCCTCTGTTTCACTTCCCTCATCACAGATTTCTATGTCCACCCTGACACCACAACAGGGCAGAGAAGGACCCACCCATGCACTCCCCTCCACCCCCTACCTACCTCGCCGCTGGATTGTCAAAATTTGTAAATGTTATATTTCTGAATATTCTTGTATTTTATTTTATCAGATTTTTATTTTCATTTAAAATAAAAATTTATTGTAAAAAAATGTGTATGTGTTTTAAAAAAAATAAACAAGACATAATTTGTGGAGTTTTAAAAAATTAATGTCACTGCTCTTTTTGGCCTGACACCCTTTCAACTGCTTGGGGAGCGACTCACTAAAGATTCACTCCTCCTGCGCTGGGACAGGATGGTGTGAAATAAAGGCCTGACACCCTCTCCCACCGCTTGGGGAGCGACTTAAAATTTTTTTTTTTATACACATACCAGTAGTATTCAAAAATAGTATAAGGCCTAAAAAACAAGACATACAGAATAGTAAAATAACATATTCAATGATTTTCACATTTCAGATATAATGGTCCTGCCAGTCTAACCTTCCTGCATCTGAGCAGAAATGTGCGACAAAGAAGTCACGCATGGCTGCCACCGCCGCAGTAGACCTCGGTCCAAAAGTGGTTATACTTGTCATCTCGCTGTCCTCCGGTATTTGTTCTATTAGTAAAGGTTCTTTACTCCAGAGGAAATTATGAATCACAACCCCACATTTGACTTCTTCATCGACAGTCATTATTTTTAACAGGATTGGTTTGGAAAAAAGGCGCCATTTAGATACCAAAATGCCAAATGTACATTCAACCATCCTTCTGGCGCTGGTCAGTCTGCCTATATATAAAGTTTACCTGATGGTCACCACATTCCAGCGGAAATATGAATCTTGTCTTGCCAGTCTGTGTGATGCACGGTCTTGTAGGTCGTTAAATTTTGCCGTAATCATCCTGAAATATTTGAAACAAATTTCGGGATAGTTTGACAACTCGGCATATAGGACTTCAAAGGCTACTTCCGTTACACGTGCAGATGTTATTGGATGGACGCAATAGTCTGTCCCTCTCACGTTTCCTCCATCGTGAAATAAGTATTAAGGCTTGAAAAGCAAAATGCTGCGCTGGCATCATCTTCAGTTCCAAATCAGGATCTGAACTGACCTTTTGTTGGCTTTTTATAGCCAATGTCAAATTTGCATAATTTACAATGTTTTGATTTTAGATATTAATAAAATAGTTTTACAGAGCGGATCCGGAATTCCCGAAGACGCGGACAGGACGGATCAACGGATCCGCTGTTTTTACGGATCCTAACACAGATCCGTACGACAAATCAGTCAAAAAAACTATTGCGTTGTATTGTGGACTTCCGTATCCGGATTTCGTCATACAAGCCGGAAACACGGATCCGGGTGATAAAACCATGCGTTCGCAGACTTTTTTCCGGATCCGGCGTGTACTTCCGGCAACGGAAGTACATGCCAGATCTTCACAACGCAAGTGTGAAGGAGGCCTAAGACTGTTGCCCAAAAAAATAAAATATGTCGGTCATATTTGGTATTGTCGCGTCAGTAACAACCTTCTCTATAGAGATAGCACACGATCTAACCTTTTAGATCAACGATGTAAAAAAATAAAAATAAAACCGGTCCAAAAAAAGCTAAATTTAATTTTGATCAATTTTTTAAATAACAAAGCAAGGGTTAACAGCCAAACAAAACTCCATATTTATTTCCCTGACTCTGTAGTTTGCAGAAACACCCCATATGTGGGCGTAAACTGCTGTATGGCCAAACGGCAGGGCACAGAAGGAAGGGAACGCCGTATGGTTTTTGGAAGGCAGATTTTCCTGGACTGGTTTTTGACACCATGTCCCATTTGAAGCCCCCCTGATGCACCCCTAGAGTAGAAACTCCAAAAAAGTGACTCCATCTAAGAAACTTCACCCCTCAAGGTATTTAAAACGGATTTTACAAACTTTGTAAACACTTTGGGTGTTCCACAAGAGTTATTGGCAAATGGAGATGAAATTTCAGAATTTATATTTTTTTTTTAACTTTTCATAAAGTGTAATATAGAGCAACCAAAAATCATATTTACCCTAAAATAGTACAAACAAAACTGCCACCTTATCCCGTAGTATCCAAAATGGGATCACTTTTTTGTCGTTTCTACTCTATGAGTGCATCAGGGGGGCTTCAAGTGGGACATAGTCTCAAAAAAAACAGTCCAGCAAAATCCGCCTTCCAAAAACCATATGGCGCTCCCTTCCTTCTGAGCCCTGCCGGGTGCCCGTACAGCAGTTTACAACCACATATGGTGTTTCTGCAAACTAAAGAATCAGGGCAATAAATATTGAGTTTTGTTTGGCTGTTAACCCTTGCCTGTTTACTTGAAAAAATTGAGTTAAATCAAAATCAAAATTCTGAAATGTTATCTCCATTTGCCATAAACTCTTGTAGAAAACGTAAAGGGTTACCGACGTCTGTAACATCAGTTTTGAATACCTTCAGGGGTGTAGTTTCTAGAATGGGGTCATTTTCGGGTAGTTTCTATTATGTAATCCTCACAAAGTGACTTCAGACCTGAACTGGTCCCTAAAAAGCGTGTGTTAGAAAATTGTCAAGATTTACTTCTAAACTTCTAAGCCTTGTAACGTCCCCAAAAATACAATGTCATTCCCAAAATGATCGATACATGAAGTAGACACATAGGGAATGTAAATGATTAACTTTTTTGGGGGGGTATTATTATGTATTATAGAAGTAGAGAAATTAATATTTTGAAATTTGAAAATGTTTCCAAATTATATATATTTTTTATAAATAAAAATGAATTTTGTTTTATTTACTTATTTTACCGGTGTCATGAAGTACAATATGTGACGAAAAAACAGTCTCAGAACGGCCTGGATAAGAAAAAGCGTTTTATAGTTATTCACACATAAAGTGACAATTGTCAGATTTGCAAAAAATGGCCGGGTCCTTAAGGTGAAATAGGGCTGTGTTATTAAGGGGTTAATCGCCGCATTCTTATCAGTAAGATAAGAACAGAGCTCTAATTTCTTTTTAATGTCAGAGAGCAAAAGAGAAAATCAAAAGGCAGCTACGAGCGAGCACATCTCAGCTATGTACAGAAAAAGGTCCCCATATATTTAATAAAAAAAATAATTAAAAATCGATTTTCAGCTAAGTACTATACAATAGTTAAAAAAGGTCCACAAAGGTGAGCATAGCCTTTAAGTTTAACTGTTATGATTTTTATAACGGGATATATATATTTTTTTTAAGGTTTCACATATGGCAGAAAATACATCTGAAGGGAAGAGTGTCCAGAGACCCCAGAATGAAGAATCAAGTTCTTCTGTTCAGGTAGAATAGATATTTTGACATTAAAAAATAGTTCATAAAAAACTGTCAGGTTCTTTAGTTATGTCCTGCGCAGGCCTCATGCACACGAACGTGTCCGTTCAGGGGTCCGCAATGCAAGGGCACTGTCTGTATGTCCACCATCTGTAGACACAGACGCATTCACTTTAATGGAGTCCTGATTTGAAAACTATAGTCCGCACAGTCAAAACTTTTTGTATGACTTAATTTTTGATGGTACACACCATATTTTCAAGATTGTGGGCACGTACAGTTGCCTGTACATTGCACACCTGTTGGTTGTGGGCCACAACACAAACATGGCTGTCCAACGGGCATGTGCACAACTCATAAATATTTTTATTCTGTGGTGTAAATTTATATAGCTGTAGTGAAATTTTTATTTATAACTCTAGATCCTACGAATGTACATATGCATATTTTAGAAGGTTTTGGATATGTTTTATCTTTTTTTTTTAAGGTTTCACATAGAGCAGAAAATACTTTGGAAGGGAAGAATGTCCAGAGACCCCAAAATAAAGAATCAAGTTCTGTGCAGGTAGAAAAGATATTGTCAGAATTTGGTCTGAATTTATAGAAGGATAGTGACACTTTTTTATTTTTATCTCCTATCATTGGGGGACACATGAGACCAATGGGTACAGCTGCTCCCACTAGCAGGCTACAGTAAGCAAAATAGTGTTAGCTCTTCCTCAGCTATACCCCTCCTGCATACACCGAGGGTGATCTGTTTTAGATTAATGTCTGTAGGAGGCAGGGCACCTATATTCCGTTTTCATTTAGCATTTTGATTTATTTTACAGTTTTCCATTTTAGGTGTGGGAAAGGGAGACGCCTGTCTATTCTCTTCACCGTCCCACCTCCCCAAGATGGCAAAGTTGAGCAGGGCAGTTCAGCTCCCCTGCATCCAGCCAGCCTTGGGATCACCAGCATTTCATCATTGCCCATCTCCTCTTCCACTTCAACCTCCAAACCACTTAAGTGCGATTGACTGAGGAGGTCATCCTGCTGCTCGGTTTATGTATAAATATATATATATAATTAGGCCTGCCCGATATATCGTCAAAGCAATTGTATAGCGATAATCGACGATTGCAATATGGCTATTTGGCCAACACAAAAATGCTTCGATTCCCCCGCACCGTGATGCCGCGCGGCAGGTGTGTCAGCTGAGAGGGAGAAGGGGCTGGGGGCCAGCATTTGCTTTTATAATGACAGCGGGGCCCGTGCAGTGACTGTATTCTACTACATGGGCCCCGCTCACTGTATATAATCTTATCTATAATTGTAGGGATTGTTAATATATAAAAATCCTGGGTCATCAACGCCTGTATTACTTACAAGCGCTCGGTAGGAGGGAGGAGGCAGGTCGTGGCAGTGTGACTCACTACATCATGCGCCCGCACCGTTCGCTTCATTCATAAAGTAGGTGGCGCAGGCGCTGTACGTAGTGAGTCACACTGCCAGCGCCCTTCCTCCTGGCCTGCCTACTGAGCCCTAGTAAGTAATACAGGCGCTGATTACCCAGGATTTTTATATATTAACAATCCCTACAATTATAGATAAGATTATATACAGTGAGCGGGGCCCATGTAGTAGAATACAGTCACTGCACGGGCCCCGCTGTCATTATAAAAGCAGAAGCCGGCCCCCAGCCCCTGTATTTGGGGTCATCCACACTACAGGTACATAAGATGCTATATATGAGTCATACAGAGATAACCCCCCCCTCATAACGGAGCTATCCACAGACCCCCATAACGAATATGTTATGTAATTTAGAAAAAGATGTTTTAGCTTGAAAAAATCTGTGCATTTCAGTTCTTGCGTTAAGCATAACTACATTTCAGCATTATCAGTAATTATACTGATAATGCTGAAATGTATAGTATATATATATACTTTATAGATTATATATGTATACATATAGATTAAAAATGTAATAATTTTTTTTGTATTGCTAGGATATTCCATCTGTCTTAGATCCTCCAGTAAAATGTTTCCATTCTAAAGTCTCATTGGAGAAAACAATTTCTTCTTTTGAGGAAAATACAACCTCAAACTTCATTATACTTCAAAGATCAAAAAACTTTGGCAATGAAGGTACTGGTTGTACATTCTGAGTAAATAACCACATTTTCTGTATATTTGCTTTAAATATATGTTAACTTCTGTTTTGATCTCACAGACTTCAAGGCTTCTGGCAAACAAAGAATTTTGTGGAAGAGTCCAAATGTGAAGGGAAGCATACTGATTTCCTTTACCGGTGTGCCGTATGTCATGGTTGGAAGGAAAAGTCTCCAATGTCATTTAGGGAAAGATCTAAATAGTCATAAGAGTAAGAAAAATGCAGAAGAAATAAAAAATCAGGTATTTACATATTCTGTGCAATATGTTAAAATATATTTGCCCAATTTTTGTTAAATGTTCCCCTAACAAACCCCCTCCCCCCACTAAATTTTTTTTAATAATAATACTGGGTAAGACAAGGATGCTAAATCTGCGGCCATCCAGCTGTTGTAGAACTCCTACCATGCCCACTTCCACCACGACCGTCTGTAGACAGTCCGGGAATGATTCGATATTAAGTTTTGCAATTGCTTGAAGGCCGTAGGTTGAGCATTCCTGGTTTAAGATAACAATTGTCAAAGTAGAATGCCTTGAACAGGCTGGCCCGTGAAACTACAAACTCCATTGATAAAATCTAGTCTTAATGTTTTGCCTGTATGTAGTGTTCTGCATGGTAATAAAACCTGGCTACTAATCAGAATGGGTCATGATAAATGGAAACATACTTTTTTTAAACATTAAAAAATAAAAATACTTACATTTGTTTCTCTTACAGCTGAATATTTTGTTACAATTCTATTTCACAGACTGAAGATCATTGCTTTATAAGAAAGCGGAGAATTATTCAGAACACCAAGAAAATGGGATGCACAGCAGAAATCCATATTATACATATTCTTAGATTTCCAGACTTTAAGGTTACTTAGTTATTTATATTTTTTATTATTATTATTATAGATTAAAGAGAAGGAATTACCACAATGGGGCCAACAGAAACCAATGGCATGTGATTTCGCTGCTGTGGTTTAGGGCACAAAACATGGCAATTTTGGTTCCTCTTTTAAGAAGTCCAGTACCATCGAAGTTATTGGACATAAACCCAAATTCCCCTTTGGCAGCACTGGGCATGCCCTGGCAGGCAAAGATAAGTATCAGGTTTTTCTCTAGTGGCTTAAAGGGGTTGTCCCAAAAAAATAATAATATTCTATTATTTTCGAACCAGCACCTGGATCTGAATACTTCTGTAATTGCATATAATAAAAATTTAGTATCCCCAATGAGGTATTGAATTAAATGTATCTGTACGGCGCCACCTGCTGTTTGATCTTTTTCTTATTTTTTTGTCCTGCTCCCTGAACTGGCCGCACATGCTCAGTTTCATCCTTCAGCTGCCTCCTGAGCTGTGATAGGCAGAGCATGGACACGCCCCCTGAGCTGCAGCAGAAGGACACTCCCCTTGAGCTGTCATCTTGATATAAATCTAGCAGAACAATGAATGGGGAGATCTCTGGATCCATGTGAGGTCCAGGGCTGGTTCTAACTTTGTTATAAAGACTTTTTCATGTATTATATGATGTCAGATTTAATTTTATTTTTTTAACAATAATGGGATAACCCCTTTATGGGCTAAAAAATTCTGAATTAATTTTTTTTTACATCAATGATATTTTATTTGTTGTCCAAAACAAATTTTTACAGATGTACAGCAGTATAGTATGCACATTTTGCAACAGTGCAAATAATAAGACAACGTGGACGCAGCCACTGTGAGATATACGTAACGTGAGGAATACAAGTGAAATTTACTGGAAATTATGGTTACATTCGCTGTTATAATATGTCAGGGCACCCGCACGGATGCTGCCAACCTGACTGCATAATATAACTGGTGTCACACTGCGTCCCAGGAGCATCGAAAAACCCCTTGTGTGCCTTAGTTCATGTACAATGAAAATAACAACAAAGTAAAAACAAAAGAAAGACAGGAATAAAGAAAAGAAAGCAAAAGAAAACAGTGGTGAAGCAATGGGACTACAGACGATGCGGATTCACCATATACCTTATTCTTCATTAGGAAACATGAGAGCATAGAACCTTACAACATTTTTCCGCGCTTGCAGCCATAGGCATATACTCTTAAGGAGAAAACAGATTCTTACGGGCGAGCGGGTAGGGGGGGAGGGTATTCAGAGGATACAAAAAAGGAGGGGTGCAGCATGTGTACTGGACAACCATCCCAACCACCTATTATGTGTCCTAATTCTATCACCCATTGATGGAGAGAATACCAATTCACAATGCATTTGATGATTAATAACTGCGTAATTTCTGTCATGGAGGGAGTCAGTGCCTGTTTCCAATGGCGTGCTATTGCTTTTTTAGTCGCAAATAAAATGTGAGCAACGATTTGGTAATGATACATCTTTTAAGCCTATGCCTAATACAGCTAGTTCTGGCTGCAGGTCAATCTGCATGTCCGTCACCTCCCTCAGCAGTCCAGACACCCGCGTCCAAAGGGGGGCTACAGATGGACAGTGCCACCACATGTGTAGAGGGGTGCCTACATATCTGCAACCTCTCCAACAAAGGGGGGAATAGCCTGGTACAAGGTGGGAAAGCCTGTCTGGGGTCAAATACCAGCGAAGTTGTATTCTCCTACTTTGCTCTGTGGGGTTAATACATTTAGAGCTTTTAACCGACCAATACATGGCCTCTTTCCAAGCTAATTGCGGGAATTTGCGTCCCAATTCAGCCTCCCACCTTGTCATAAAGGGTTGTTTATTGATTCCACCTCGCGTAAGAAGTGAAGAGTACCATATGGATAAACGGGAAAGGTGAGAGGTGCTGGTATTTAGTACTTTGGCTATGGGGTCTTCTGGAGCCGAGACAGCCTTAGGGGTCACACCACTCAGGAGGTGACGGACCTGCAAAAACTGATGGAAGTGAACATTAGGCAATGCATAAGTAGCATGAAGATATGCAAAATCTACCATTACAGAGTCTGCAAACAGACAACCTAGTGTGGTGATGCCATGAGCTATCCAATGTGAGAGGTTAAGCCACGGGATGTGGGGCTCTAGAGATGCTAGCGGGAGGTCCCTGACGCTCAAACACATCTGATCCTTTTGCTTAAAGAAGCAGACCCACTCCGTGAAGGTACTCTGCATAGTCCCCAGTTTAAAGGAAGGAGTATACGGTTTTATTACATATGCAGCTAAGGCCACTCGCAGTTGCCTCCTATTAACAATATGTTCCTCGATAGACAGCCACCGGTGCTGAGCCCTTGGACACCACCACTCCACAGCCTGATTAAGTAGGTTTGCTAGAAAATAGTTCCAGAGATCTGGAACCCCCAATCCCCCACATCGAATAGGAGGGTGTAAAAAAATTCTGAATTAAGATATGGCTAACAAGAGCATGGATATTTGTCATTTATCCCACTTATTTATGTTTAAGTGAATACAGTGTGACTGAAAGAAGGTTTCTAAACCTAAATTGAAAATTTCTAATATTTTGATTGAATAAAGATTAAATAATTTTTGTGTTATTTGTATTATAGTTATTATTTTCTCCATGCTCAGTGATTATGAACTACTAGAAAGTAATATGATTATGGAAGTTCCTGATCTTGAAGTCTTATTTGGCTAAGGCTACTTTCACACTGGCGTTTTGGTTCCGTTTGTATGATCCGTTTCAGGGCTCTTACAAACGGTCCAAAATGGATCAGTTCAGCCCCAATGCATTCTGAATGGATAAGGATCCGTTCAGAATGCATCAGTTCGGCTCCGTTCCGCTTCTATTGTGTTCTGGAGGCGGACACCAAAACGCAGCTTGCTGTATTTTGGTGTCCGTCTGACGATGCGGAGCTGAACGGATCCGTTTTGACTTACAATGAAAGTCAATGGGGACGGATACATTTTCAATAACACAATATGTTGCATTTGAAAAACGATCCGTTCCCCGTTGACTTTCAATGTAATTAAAAACGGATTCATTAAAGCTAATGCAAAGTGATCCCTTCTGAACAGATGCAAACGTTTGCATTATGGGTGCAGATCCGTCTGTGCAAATAGAAGACGGATCCGCACCTAATGCAAGTGTGAAGGTAGCCTTATGCTGCAGCTTAGCATCTGTTATAACTGAACATAATGCAAACTTGTTGATATTCAAACTATTTATATTTACATACCTTTTGTTAGTGATAGTCTGTCCTGGCAAGGATCTAGAATGAAAAATAGATTTTATGAAAAGTGTGACTTTAAGATCTTTATTCAATTTTGCAAACATAGTTGTCATGGTATGCACGTTTCTCTTCATTGTATCAGCATCTGACGAAATAAAATTTTTGGGTAAAATGTCGTGAAGGCATAAAGGTTTTATAGTGTAACACATTATATCAGCAAGCCATAAATTAAGAGGTTTTTTTAATTATATTTCAAGGGTATGTCTGACACCTTGAACAGCATTTACAGTATATCGACTGTACTGATCCACATGTTTTAACCTTCCATACAGCAATTGTGATCTGAAATAGGAAATTCAATTTTTTTTTTTGAATTTCCATTTTTATAAATTTTTTGAGCAATTAAAACACAACCATTCATAGGTTGCATAAATAGTGTTATTATGTACTATTAATTTCAATATCAGGAACAATCTATATCATATTAAAAAATATAAATTCCTACTTCCTTTTCACATGGACTTCCAGTGAAGCAATATTAGATTGCCATGTACGCAAAAAGGACGCATTGCCTCTTTCAGACTAGTGTGTCCTGGGTAGAGTTCATGCCTTGGGTGTGAGCCTCATGCCCCGTTATGGGCACTGCTCAATTCTCAGAAGCGCATGGCATAATGATTTATAATGCTGCATGCCCATACTACTACTGAATGATATGGACATCATTATTTCAATATCATTTTGTGACAGTAAGGTCATACAGAGAACAAAAGCATGAGTATAATACAATGTGCACCTGAGAAACCCACGGTGTTGGTAATGGGGGATCACACTCCCACAAGGTAATCTTATAGTACAAAGACAAGTGTGTCTTGCCTACAGTCAAGCATAGTGCTGTGAGTGTCATGTTTTGGGGCTGTATGAGCGCTTTCGGCTGTGGGGGCTAGAGTTCATTGAGGGAATCATGAATGTCAACATGTACTATGACATACTGAAGAACATGATCGCTTACCTTCAGAAACTGGGCTGCAGGGCAGTATTCCTACATCATAACGACCACAAACACAACTCCAAGACTACCACTGCCTTGTAAATATACTAAGGGTAAAGGTGCTGGACCGGGCAAGCATGTCTGCTAACCTAAACCTTATTCTGCATCTGTGGGACCGACTCATCCGGAAGCTGGAGGAGCGTAACGTCTCTAACATCTACCAACTCCATGATGTCATCATGGAGTAGTGGAAGAGCATTTCAGGAGTAGCCTGAAAAGCTCTATTGAACTCCATGACCAAGAGAATTAAGGCATTGCTGTAAAATAATGCTGGCCAGACAAAAAATTGACAATTTTGGCATAATTTTGAGATTTTAAATTAGAGCTGTCTTAATTTTTGTTGTCATCTCTTTAGACATTAATGGCTGTGTTGAGGACACATCAAATTTACACTGTTATACAAGTCGTACATTGACATATTAATCTCAAAGTGTCAGATTTTCATGGTTGTCCCATGAAAAAATATAATAAAATATTTATTAAAATTGTCCGTGGTGTACTCTCTTTTAGGATACTGTATGAGTGATTCGCAAGCACGAATTCCACTTCTTTTTCCTATAGCGTGCAAGCAAGATGTTAACTGCTATATTGAAGAGTGTTCGTAATCATGGAAATGACCTATTTATCATGTGATGGAAAAGTGAATCCAGTCATGGAAGGAAGCTATATGGATACTAATACATTAGGAAGTGCCTTTCGTTAACTTCCTGTACATAATTAATTCCTTTTTGTTCAATTGACTCAACCCCTTTAATCGACATTGTGTGCATCAGGCAAAATGGTGGA
>CM065597.1:1025068-1080136 GCA_033119425.1 Bufotes viridis
GGTGATAGTAAATAGACAGCTCACACTGAGCCGGCTATTTACTATCACTGGGAAGGACCAGGTCCTCACAGAGTATAGTATTTAGCCAACTCCCTGTGAACTGACTATATACTATATCAGTTCAGGACCTGACCACTAGGGGGCCAAAAGCTCCTTACCGGTGATAGTAAATAGACAGCTCACACTGAGCCGGCTATTTACTATCACTGGGAAGGACCACGTCCTCACAGAGTATAGTATTTAGCCAACTCCCTGTGAACTGGCTATATACTATATCAGTTCAGGACCTGACCACTAGGGGGCAAAAAGCTCCATACCGGTGATAGTAAATAGACAGCTCACACTGAGTCGGCTATTTACTATCACTGGGAAGGACCAGGTCCTTATGGAGTATAGTATTTAGCCAACTCCCTGTGAACTGACTATATACTATATCAGTTCAGGACCTGACCACTAGGGGGCAAAAAGCTCCATACCGGTGATAGTAAATAGACAGCTCACACTGAGCCGGCTATTTACTATCACTGGGAAGGACCACGTCCTTACGGAGTATAGTATTTAGTCACAACCGTGGCAGAATGGCCACGTCCTCTCCCAGCACCAGAGGGTACACTAACACCACCACGACCGCGTCCGCGTCCCTTACTAGATGTTTTCCTCATTGTTACCGTTCACCAAGCACCACAATAAGGAAAAAATATTTGGCCCAATGTATTGATTTCAGATTCAGGCCTTTTTTACAGGCACCTAACACTATCCGCCTATTTATTTATGTAGCGTATTACACTGATCCAGGCACAGCAGTAACCACTGATTTAGGGGATGTTACGGTATAACCCAGTATAGTGAGGGTTAATACCATTCGGGCGATTCCCCTGGCGAAGAGCACAGCAACCCACAACAGCTGGAATCCACCGAACTGGAACCATACGAAGTCCTCCTCTCCTGGAACAGGCAAGAGAACGTTCTGACGTAGCAATTCCCCCCCAAGTACGAGACGAGGCTCCGTATTAATGGTTAAACAGGAATTCTAACTTTATTGAGGGCTACCTGCCCGGTATTTATGCAGGTCTCCCACCTGGTGGACACTCCCCTAGGGGACCAGAAGGAAGACTGCGACACGGGATACAGCAGCCAATCACACACATTGGGACAATACAGACACCCCCAGCATATCCCTCCCCTCTGCCTGTGATACAATTACCCTACACGGGTTACCGTAATCATGTGCCTGTTCTCTATCAGGTCCCCGGGGGAGTGGCCCTGGCTGGAGGACTGGCATAAAAGGCCAAGCTTTTCCATCTAATAAAGAGTTCCTTTTGACCCTCAATCCGCAGCCTTGACTCGTTATTGGAGGGAGCTGCTATATCACACTGGGGATTGCTATGTTCTACATACTCCCTTGAGCTTTAATCACTTAGCCCTTTTAAGAGCTTGTTCCGGATACGCTCTACTGAAGGACAGAAGCCAATCCAGGGTGGACGGAAGACGGCGAGGCTCCAGCTAAGCTACGGCAGTTGTGGAGTCTGCGGTGGCTGTGGTGTCCAGTGCGGTGCTTGTGGTCCTCGGCGCAAGCTTGGAAGCGTCCATCAACGGAGGGTACTCGGTCGGAGTACACGGAGCTCCGTTACATACCCCTATACTGTCCTAACCTCCCCACCCCTCTACTGCCGACTACACCATGGACTGTTATACCCCTATACTGTCCTAACCTCCCCACCCCTCTACTGCCCACTACACCATGGACTGTTATACCACTATACTGTCCTAACCTCCCCATCCCTCTACTGCCCACTACACCATGGACTGTTATACCCTATACTGTCCTAACCTCCCCACCCCTCTACTGCCCACTACACCATGGACTGTTATACCCTATACTGTCCTAACCTCCCCACCCCTCTACTGCCCCCTACACCATGGACAGTTATACCCTATACTGTCCTAACCTCCCCACCCCTCTACTGCCCACTACACCATGGACTGTTATACCCTATACTGTCCTAACCTCCCACCCTCTACGCCTACTACACCATGGACTGTTATACCCTATACTGTCCTAACCTCCCACCCCTCTACTGCCCACTACACCATGGACTGTTATACCCTATACTGTCCTAACCTCCCCACCCTCTACTGCCCACTACACCATGGACTGTTATACCCCTATACTGTCCTAACCTCCCCACCCCTCTACTGCCCACTACACCATGGACTGTTATACCCTATACTGTCCTAACCTCCCCACCCCTCTACTGCCCACTACACCATGGACTGTTATACCCCTATACTGTCCTAACCTCCCCACCCTCTACTGCCCACTACACCATGGACTGTTATACCCTATACTGTCCTAACCTCCCCACCCCTCTACTGCCCACTACACCATGGACTGTTATACCCTATACTGTCCTAACCTCCCCACCCCTCTACTGCCCACTACACCATGGACTGTTATACCCCTATACTGTCCTAACCTCCCCACCCTCTACTGCCCACTACACCATGGACTGTTATACCCTATACTGTCCTAACCTCCCCACCCCTCTACTGCCCACTACACCATGGACTGTTATACCCTATACTGTCCTAACCTCCCCACCCTCTACTGCCCACTACACCATGGACTGTTATACCCCTATACTGTCCTAACCTCCCCACCCTCTACTGCCCACTACACCATGGACTGTTATACCCTATACTGTCCTAACCTCCCCACCCCTCTACTGCCCACTACACCATGGACTGTTATACCCCTATACTGTCCTAACCTCCCCACCCTCTACTGCCCACTACACCATGGACTGTTATACCCTATACTGTCCTAACCTCCCACCCTCTACTGCCCACTACACCATGGACTGTTATACCCCTATACTGTCCTAACCTCCCCACCCCTCTACTGCCCACTACACCATGGACTGTTATACCCTATACTGTCCTAACCTCCCCACCCCTCTACTGCCCACTACACCATGGACTGTTATACCCTATACTGTCCTAACCTCCCCACCCTCTACTGCCCACTACACCATGGACTGTTATACCCCTATACTGTCCTAACCTCCCCACCCCTCTACTGCCCACTACACCATGGACTGTTATACCCCTATACTGTCCTAACCTCCCCACCCTCTACTGCCCACTACACCATGGACTGTTATACCCTATACTGTCCTAACCTCCCCACCCTCTACTGCCCACTACACCATGGACTGTTATACCCTATACTGTCCTAACCTCCCCACCCTCTACTGCCCACTACACCATGGACTGTTATACCCTATACTGTCCTAACCTCCCCACCCCTCTACTGCCCACTACACCATGGACTGTTATACCCTATACTGTCCTAACCTCCCCACCCCTCTACTGCCCACTACACCATGGACTGTTATACCCTATACTGTCCTAACCTCCCCACCCCTCTACTGCCCACTACACCATGGACTGTTATACCCTATACTGTCCTAACCTCCCCACCCCTCTACTGCCCACTACACCATGGACTGTTATACCCTATACTGTCCTAACCTCCCCACCCTCTACTGCCCACTACACCATGGACTGTTATACCCTATACTGTCCTAACCTCCCCACCCTCTACTGCCCACTACACCATGGACTGTTATACCCTATACTGTCCTAACCTCCCCACCCCTCTACTGCCCACTACACCATGGACTGTTATACCCTATACTGTCCTAACCTCCCACCCTCTACTGCCCACTACACCATGGACTGTTATGCCTATACTGTCCTAACCTCCCCACCCTCTACTGCCCACTACACCATGGACTGTTATACCCTATACTGTCCTAACCTCCCCACCCCTCTACTGCCCACTACACCATGGACTGTTATACCCTATACTGTCCTAACCTCCCCACCCTCTACTGCCCACTACACCATGGACTGTTATACCCCTATACTGTCCTAACCTCCCCACCCTCTACTGCCCACTACACCATGGACTGTTATACCCCTATACTGTCCTAACCTCCCCACCCTCTACTGCCCACTACACCATGGACTGTTATACCCTATACTGTCCTAACCTCCCCACCCCTCTACTGCCCACTACACCATGGACTGTTATACCCCTATACTGTCCTAACCTCCCCACCCTCTACTGCCCACTACACCATGGACTGTTATACCCCTATACTGTCCTAACCTCCCCACCCCTCTACTGCCCACTACACCATGGACTGTTATACCCTATACTGTCCTAACCTCCCCACCCTCTACTGCCCACTACACCATGGACTATTATACCCTATACTGTCCTAACCTCCCCACCCTCTACTGCCCACTACACCATGGACTGTTATACCCTATACTGTCCTAACCTCCCCACCCCTCTACTGCCCACTACACCATGGACTGTTATACCCCTATACTGTCCTAACCTCCCCACCCTCTACTGCCCACTACACCATGGACTGTTATACCCTATACTGTCCTAACCTCCCCACCCCTCTACTGCCCACTACACCATGGACTGTTATACCCCTATACTGTCCTAACCTCCCCACCCCTCTACTGCCCACTACACCATGGACTATTATACCCTATACTGTCCTAACCTCCCCACCCCTCTACTGCCCACTACACCATGGACTGTTATACCCTATACTGTCCTAACCTCCCCATCCCTCTACTGCCCACTACACCATGGACTGTTATACCCCTATACTGTCCAAACCTCCCACCCCTCTACTGCCCACTACACCATGGACTGTTATACCCTATACTGTCCTAACCTCCCCACCCCTCTACTGCCCACTACACCATGGACTGTTATACCCTATACTGTCCTAACCTCCCCACCCCTCTACTGCCCACTACACCATGGACTGTTATACCCTATACTGTCCTAACCTCCCCACCCCTCTACTGCCCACTACACCATGGACTGTTATACCCCTATACTGTCCTAACCTCCCCACCCCTCTACTGCCCACTACACCATGGACTGTTATACCCCTATACTGTCCTAACCTCCCCACCCTCTACTGCCCACTACACCATGGACTGTTATACCCTATACTGTCCTAACCTCCCCACCCCTCTACTGCCCACTACACCATGGACTGTTATACCCTATACTGTCCTAACCTCCCCACCCCTCTACTGCCCACTACACCATGGACTGTTATACCCCTATACTGTCCTAACCTCCCCACCCCTCTACTGCCCACTACACCATGGACTGTTATACCCTATACTGTCCTAACCTCCCCACCCCTCTACTGCCCACTACACCATGGACTGTTATACCCTATACTGTCCTAACCTCCCCACCCTCTACTGCCCACTACACCATGGACTGTTATACCCTATACTGTCCTAACCTCCCCACCCCTCTACTGCCCACTACACCATGGACTGTTATACCCCTATACTGTCCTAACCTCCCCACCCCTCTACTGCCCACTACACCATGGACTGTTATACCCTATACTGTCCTAACCTCCCCACCCTCTACTGCCCACTACACCATGGACTGTTATACCCTATACTGTCCTAACCTCCCCACCCTCTACTGCCCACTACACCATGGACTGTTATACCCCTATACTGTCCTAACCTCCCCACCCTCTACTGCCCACTACACCATGGACTGTTATACCCTATACTGTCCTAACCTCCCCACCCCTCTACTGCCCACTACACCATGGACTATTATACCCCTATACTGTCCTAACCTCCCACACCCTCTACTGCCCACTACACCATGGACTGTTATACCCCTATACTGTCCTAACCTCCCCACCCTCTACTGCCCACTACACCATGGACTGTTATACCCTATACTGTCCTAACCTCCCCACCCCTCTACTGCCCACTACACCATGGACTGTTATACCCTATACTGTCCTAACCTCCCCACCCCTCTACTGCCCACTACACCATGGACTGTTATACCCTATACTGTCCTAACCTCCCCATCCCTCTACTGCCCACTACACCATGGACTATTATACCCCTATACTGTCCTAACCTCCCCACCCCTCTACTGCCCACTACACCATGGACTGTTATACCCCTATACTGTCCTAACCTCCCCACCCCTCTACTGCCCACTACACCATGGACTATTATACCCTATACTGTCCTAACCTCCCCACCCTCTACTGCCCACTACACCATGGACTGTTATACCCTATACTGTCCTAACCTCCCCACCCCTCTACTGCCCACTACACCATGGACTGTTATACCCTATACTGTCCTAACCTTCCCATCCCTCTACTGCCCACTACACCATGGACTGTTATACCCTATACTGTCCTAACCTCCCCACCCCTCTACTGCCCACTACACCATGGACTGTTATACCCTATACTGTCCTAACCTCCCCACCCCTCTACTGCCCACTACACCATGCACTGTTATACCACTATACTGTCCTAACCTCCCCATCTCTCTACTGCCGACTACACCATGGACTGTTATACCCTATACTGTCCTAACCTCCCCACCCCTCTACTGCCCACTACACCATGGACTGTTATACCCTATACTGTCCTAACCTCCCCATCCCTCTACTACCGACTACACCATGGACTGTTATACCCTATACTGTCCTAACCTCCCCACCCCTCTACTGTCCACTACACCATGGACTGTTATACCCCTATACTGTCCTAACCTCACCATCCCTCTACTGCCGACTACACCATGGACTGTTATACCCCTATACTGTCCTAACCTCCCCAACCCTCTACTACCCACTACACCATGGACTGTTATACCCCTATACTGTCCTAACCTCCCCAACCCTCTACTGCCCACTACACCATGGACTGTTATACCCTATACTGTCCTAACCTCCCCATCCCTCTACTGCCCACTACCCCATGCACTGTTATACCCTATACTGTCCTAACCTCCCCACCCCTCTACTGCCCACTACACCATGGACTGTTATTGTCACGGCTGTATGTGAGCAACAAGAGCATACACAGTGAGTTAGCTACTGACCGGACCCAAACTAGGGAACATAAAGGGTGACCCCTGTCAGACCCTAAAAGCTCTCCCTATGCTGCTAAGCCCATGTCCAGATCCAGATGGTGGATCGAGACATGCCCGCGTACCTAAGGCTGATGACCACTGTAACCCCTACAGTAGTGGAAGGGGCACGGCCACCGGTGCCCTGCTCAGTATATGGACGGAACCGGGGTCGCCTCGGATCCAGTCAGCAAACAAACAGAAACACACAATGTCTGCACACTTAACTGAAGGAGCTGCAGCAGCAGTGAAAACAGATCCAAAGTCAGCAGACAATGTCCGAAGTACTTGCTTCAGCAGAACACAAGTCCAGAAAAGATATCACACCAGTGAAGATACTCAAGCGAGAGATACTGCTCAAATGAAGAAGTATAATCCGCACCGTGCAAAGGAAGAGAGGTGATTTAAAGGCAGAGCAATCAAACACAGGAGGGACAGCTGGGAGGAAGGAAACAGAAAGTAAAGACCTCATCACAGGGGCGGAGAAACAGAGCTGTGAGAACGTCTCAAAGCTCTAGTAGTTACATCATCACAGGGGTGGAGAAACAGAGCTGTGAGAACGTCTCAAAGCTCTGGTAGTGACAGTACCCCCTCTACGGGTGGACTCCGGACACCCAGGACCCACCTTCTCAGGATGAGCCCTATGAAAAGTCCTGATGAGGCGAGTGGCTTTAATGTCCGACACCGGAACCCACATCCTCTCCTCAGGACCATAACCCTTCCAATGAACGAGGTACTGAAGAGAACCGCGGACAATGCGAGAGTCCACAATTCTGGAAACCTCAAACTCCAGATTGCCATCAACCAAAATCGGAGGAGGAGGCAAAGAGGAGGGTACCGTGGGCTGGACATATGGTTTTAAGAGAGATCTGTGAAATACATTATGTATCTTCCAAACCCGTGGAAGATCAAGACGGAAGGCAACAGGATTGATGACTGACAAGATTTTATAAGGCCCAATAAACTTGGGACCCAATTTCCAGGAGGGAACCTTCAGTTTAATATTTCTTGTAGACAACCACACCAGATCACCCACATTCAGGTCCGGACCAGGCACACGTCTCTTATCAGCCACACGCTTATATTTCTCACTCATCTTTCTTAGATTAGTCTGAATCTTTTGCCAAATGGTAGACAAAGACGAGGAAAATCTCTCCTCCTCAGGCAAACCAGAAGGAGCCCCTCCCGAGAATGTCCCAAACTGCGGATGGAACCCATATGCACCAAAGAATGGTGACTTATCAGAAGATTCCTGACGACGGTTGTTCAGAGCAAACTCAGCAAGAGGGAGAAACGAACACCAATCCTCCTGGTTCTCTGCAACAAAACAGCGCAAATATGTCTCCAGATTCTGATTGACGCGTTCAGTCTGACCATTCGACTGCGGGTGAAAAGCAGAAGAGAAGGACAGCCGAACCCCCAGGCGAGAACAGAAAGCCTTCCAGAATCTGGACACAAACTGCGTGCCTCTATCGGAAACAATATCAGAGGGAATGCCATGCAATTTAACAATATGGTCGACAAAAGCTTGCGCCAACGTTTTAGCATTGGGCAATCCAGGGAAGGGTATGAAATGTGCCATCTTGCTAAAACGGTCCACCACCACCAGGATCACCGACTTCCCTGAGGAACGAGGAAGATCCGTGATAAAGTCCATGGACAGGTGTGTCCAAGGACGGGAAGGTATGGGTAAGGGAGAAGGGGACCTGAAGGCCGTGAACGAGGGACCTTAGCGCGGCGCACGTCTCACAAGCAGCCACAAAACCCTCCACCGACTTACGAAGAGCCGGCCACCAAAATCTCCGAGCAATGAGATCTACCGTGGCTCTACTCCCGGGGTGACCAGCAAGAACCGTATCATGATGCTCCTTGAAGAGTTTGTGACGTAACTCAGGAGGCACAAACAACTTTCCAGAAGGACAACGGGCAGGTGCCTCAGTCTGGGCAGCCTGGACCTCGGCCTCCAAATCAGAATACAGAGCAGAAACAACTACCCCTCCGCCAAAATGGGACCCGGGTCCTCGGAGTTTCCTCCTCCCGGAAAACAGCGAGAGAGAGCATCAGCCTTCACATTTTTGATCCCAGGGCGGAATGTAACGACAAAATTGAATCTGGAGAAGAACAGAGACCATCTGGCCTGTCTCGGATTCATACGCTTGGCCGACTCCAAGTACGCCAGATTCTTATGGTCGGTAAAAACGGTGATAGGGTGCCTGGCCCCCTCCAACCAATGGCGCCATTCCTCGAAAGCCAGCTTGATGGCCAACAATTCCCTATCTCCCACATCATAGTTCTTCTCTGCCGGTGAGAGTTTTTTAGAGAAAAAGGCACAGGGTCGCCATTTGGAAGGAGACGGACCCTGGGACAAAACCGCACTCACACCCACCTCGGAAGCATCCCCCTTAACAATAAAAGGTAAGGAAACATCGGGATGCACCAAGATGGGAGCAGACGCAAAACTCTCTTTAATCTTAGAAAAAGCTGCAAGCGCCTCCTCCGACCAAGAGGAAAAATCCGCCCCCTTTTTGGTCATGTCAGTGAGGGGTTTGACAACAGAGGAATAATTCAAAATGAACTTTCTGTAATAGTTTGCAAAACCCAGAAAGCGCATCAATGCCTTCTGATTCTCAGGAAGCTCCCACTCAAGCACAGCACGGACCTTCTCCGGATCCATGCGAAAACCAGAAGCAGAGAGGAGAAAACCCAGAAATTGAATCTCCGATACCATAAACACACATTTCTCCAGCTTGGCGTACAATTTATTTTCTCGCAGAATCTGCAGAACCTGAAAAGATGATCCTGATGAGTCCGAACATCAGGGAAAAATCAAAATATCATCAAGATACACCAATACAAATTTCCCCATTAAATGGTAGAAAATACTGTTAACAAAATGCTGAAAGACGGCCGGAGCATTCATCAAGCCAAAAGGCATAACGAGATTCTCGAAATGCCCCTCGGGGGTATTAAAGGCTGTTTTCCATTCATCCCCTCTCTGACCCTGACCAGGTTGTACGCGCTCTCAAATCCAATTTGGAAAAACCTTGGCCCCAACAATTTGGTTGAAGAGGTCTGGGATCAGAGGAAGGGGATAGGGATCGCGAATCGTGATACGGTTCAGCTCCCTAAAATCTAGGCAAGGTCTCAGAGAGCCATCTTTCTTTTAACAAAAAAAAACCCACGGCGACCGGTGATTTTGAGGGACGAATATGCCCTTATCGAGACTCTCAGAGATATAGGTTCGCATTGCGATTCTCTCCGGTTGTGAGAGATTGTACAGGCGTGCTTTTGGCAGCTTGGCGCCGGGAATGAGGTTAATGGGACAGTCAAACTCCCGGTGAGGAGGTAGCTCCTGCACACCGCTCTCGGAAAACACGTCCGAGAAATCAGAGAGAAATGATGGCAAAGTTTTAGTAGATACCTCTGCAAAAGTCGCTGTGAGACAATTCTCTCTACAAAACTCACTCCACTCATTTATTTGCCTTCCTTGCCAATCAATAGTGGGGTTATGTTTAGTGAGCCAGGGTAACCCCAACACTAGAGGAGTAGGCAATCCGTTAAGGACAAAACAAGATATATCCTCCACATGAGTGTCACCTACAGCTAACCGGATATTGTGAACAATGCCCTTCAGGGATCTCTGTGAGAGTGGAGCAGAGTCAATGGCAAAAACAGGTATATCTTTTTCTAATGTGCAAACCCGAAACCATGCCTGGCTACAAATTGAGTGTCAATAAGATTGACGGCCGCTCCACTATCAACAAAAATTTCACAAGAAATGACTTTGCTCTCTAGCGCCACCCTGGCAGAAAGGAGAAAACGAGAACTGCAGGTCAGAGGAAAGCTCCAATTCCTACATCAACTTTGCCCAAGGTAGCAGATGAAGCAGAGTTTGATGATTTTCCTTTTGAGGATTTTCTCTTATTATCACTCTTAGTACAGTTCATGAATCTCCTAGAGGGACAAACATTTGCCAAATGACCAATGCCCCCACAACAAAAACACACCATTCTCTGAGGACTAAATCCTCCTTTATCAGGGGCAAGTCGACCTAGCTGCATAGGCTCCTCCTCAGAGGGGACCGAGACAGGATGAGACCCCTGCACACTGAATGAGTCCGCACTCACTGCCCCTAGAGTGACAATGGCTGGACCGAGAGGTCTCGTTTCTTTCTCTTAGACGCCTGTCAAGGCGTACCGCCAATGACATGGCAGACTCTAAAGATGTTGGTCTCTCATGGAAAGCAAACGCATCTTTCAATCTCTCTGAGAGACCATGACAGAACTGACTCCGGAGTGCAGCATCGTTCCAACCTGAATCAGCTGCCCATCTCCGAAATTCAGAACAATAAAGCTCTGCAGACAGTTTGTTCTGGCATAAAAACGTAAGTTAGATTCAGCCAGAGCAACACGATCCGGGTCATCATATATCTGCCCCAGGGCCACAAAAATCTTTCCACGGATCGAAGGGAGGATCCCCGATGGCAGTGAAAAGCCCAAGTCTGGAGCATTACCCTGAGCAAGGAGATGACAATCCTCACCCTCTGCTCCTCATTACCAGAGGAACAGGGGACACAAGCAAAAATGGAGTTTGCATGCCTCTCTGAAGGCGAACAAAATTCTCACTGCCCCCGGAGAACGTTTCCGGAAGTGAGACCTTTGGCTCGCAACAGACTCCATGGGCCGGAGCCGAGCCCAATGCTTGAAGCTGAATCATAGATTGACGGAGATCCGCTACCTCCAAAGAAAGACCCTGCATGCGGTCAACCAGGTCAGAAAGCGGATCCATGTCAAAAGGACGGTTTCGGCGGATTATAATGTCACGGCTGTATGTGAGCAACAAGAGCATACACAGTGAGTTAGCTACTGACCGGACCCAAACTAGGGAACATAAGGGTGACCCCTGTCAGACCTTAAAAGCTCTCCCTATGCTGCTAAGCCCATGTCCAGATCCAGATGGTGGATCGAGACATGCCCGCGGTACCTAAGGCTGATGACCACTGTAACCCCTACAATAGTGGAAGGGGCACGGCCACCGGTGCCCTGCTCAGTATATGGACGGAACCGGGGTCGCCTCGGATCCAGTCAGCAAAACAAACAGAAACACACAATGTCTGCACACTTAACTGAAGGAGCTGCAGCAGCAGTGAAAACAGATCCAAAGTCAGCAGACAATGTCCGAAGTACTTGCTTCAGCAGAACACAGGTCCAGAAAAGATATCACACCAGTGAAGATACTCAAGTGAGAGATACAGGTCAAATGAAAAGTATAATCCGCACCGTACAAAGGAAGAAGGGTGATTTAAAGGCAGAGCAATCAAACACAGGAGGGACAGCTGGGAGGAAGGAAACAGAAAGTAAAGACCTCATCACAGGGGTGGAGAAACAGAGCTGTGAGAACGTCTCAAAGCTCTGGTAGTGACAGTTATACCCTATACTGTCCTAACCTCCCCAGCCCTCTACTGCCCACTACACCATGGACTGTTATACCCTATACTGTCCTAACCTCCCCACCCCTCTACTGCCCACTACACCATGGACTGTTATACCCTATACTGTCCTAACCTCCCGACCCCTCTACTGCCCACTACACCATGGACTGTTACACCCCTATACTGCCCCTAGACAGAAATATAGATAGATATGAGATGGATAGATGGATAGATAGAAGATAGATAGATAGATAATAGATAGATAGATAATAGATAGATGTGATTACAGATGTTTTTTGTCACTAAATAGAAATGGACACAAAATTAAAATAAAAATTTTTTATTGTCCACAGAATTGCAGAATTTTCCACTCATCGTTTTGTGACTTGATCCTGCGGTAACAATGATGGGAGTCCCTTTGGATCTGGAAAACTATGGTTGATGGCGCTGCACCATGTAACTGAAGGGGGGGGGGGGGGGGGGACCACCGTGGCATGTTACCTGAGAGGAAGGGGCCACTATGGCATGTTACCGGAACGGGCGGAGCCACTATGGCATGCTACCAGAGGGGGAGGAGCCACTGTGGCATGCTACCAGAGGGGGAGGGGCCAGATCAGCATCCAAGGTCCTCAGTCCCTTTTGGTTCCTTGTTTTCTCAACTGAGCTCGAACTCTGAAAGAAAAAAAGAGACAATGAGATGTAAAGACGCTACAAGGGCCCCGAAAACAAGGGCCCCAGGAGATACCATGACATGGTACACTGAGTGCCAGCAGAGATCACAGACTAAACAGAAACTATGGTATGGGGGAACTGAGCGAAAGACAAGGGAAAGATAGAAACATGTACACTGTGAGGAGAAAGCCCCCCATAACAGCGCCCCATCCACAGATCCCGCATAACAGTGACATGCACAGCGCCCCCATAACAGTGACATCCACAGATCCCGCATAACAGTGACATCCAAAGCGCCCCCATAACAGTGACATCCACAGATCCCCCATAACAGCGCCACATCCACTGATCCCGCATAACAGTGACATCCACTGATCCCCCATAACAGTGACATCCAGCGCCCCCATAACAGTGTCATCCACAGATCCCCCATAACAGTGACATCCACTGATCCCCCATAACAGTGTCATCCACAGATCCCCCATAACAGTGATCATCCACAGATCCCCCATAACAGTGTCATCCACAGATCCCCCATAACAGTGACTCAGTCCCCATAACAGTGACTCCACATCCCATAACAGTGACCTCCACAGATCCCCCATAACAGTGTCATCCACAGATCACCCTCATAACAGTGACCTCCACAGATCCCCCATAACAGTGACCTCCACAGATCCCCCATAACAGTGACCTCCACAGATCCCCCATAACAGTGTCCTCCACAGATCCCCCATAACAGTGACCTTCACAGATCCCCATAACAGTGACATCCACAGATCCCCCATAACAGTGACCTCCACAGATCCCCCATAACAGTGACCTTCACAGATCCCCATAACAGTGACATCCACAGATCCCCCATAACAGTGATCATCCACAGATCCCCCATAACAGTGACCATCCACAGATCCCCCATAACAGTGACATCCACAGATCCCTCCATAACAGTGTCATCCACAGATCCCCCATAACAGTGACCTTCACAGATCCCCCATAACAGTGACCTCCACAGATCCTCCATAACAGTGACCTCCACAGATCCCCATAACAGTGACATCCACAGATCTCCCATAACAGTGACCTCCACAGATCCCTCATAACAGTGACCTCCACAGATCCCCCATAACAGTGACATCCACAGATCCCCCATAACAGTGACATCCACAGATCCTCCATAACAGTGACATCCACAGATCCCCATAACAGTGTCATCCACAGATCCTCCATAACAGTGTCATCCACAGATCTCATAACAGTGACATCCACAGATCCCCATAACAGTGACATCCACAGATCCCTCATAACAGTGACATCCACAGATCCCCATAACAGTGACATCCACAGATCCCCCATAACAGTGTCATCCACAGATCCCCCATAACAGTGTCACCCACAGATCCCCCTAACAGTGTCACCCACAGATCCCCCATAACAGTGTCACTCACAGATCCCCATAACAGTCACATCCACAGATCCCCCATAACAGTGTCATCCACAGATCCCCCATAACAGTGTCACCCACAGATCCCTCATAACAGTGTCATCCACAGATCCCCCATAACAGTGACATCCACAGATCCCCCATAACAGTGACATCCACAGATCCCCATAACAGTGACATCCACAGATCCCCCATAACAGTGACAGCCGCAGATCCCCCATAACAGTGTCATCCACAGATCCCCCATAACAGTGACCTCCACAGATTCCCCATAACAGTGACATCCACAGATCCCCCATAACAGTGTCATCCACAGTGCCCCCATAACAGTGACATCCACAGTGCCTCCATAACAGCGTCATCCACAGATCCCCCATAACAGCGACATCCACAGCGCCCCCATAACAGTGTCATCCACAGATCCCCCATAACAGTGACATCCACAGCGCCCCCATAACAGTGACATCCACAGATCCCCCATAACAGTGTCATCCACAGATCCCCCACAACAGTGACATCCACAGATCCCCCATAACAGTGACATCCATAGATCCCCCATAACAGTGTAATCCAAAGATCCCCATAACAGTGTCATCCACAGATCCCCCATAACAGTGTCATCCACAGATCTCCCATAACAGTGTCATCCACAGATCCCTCATAACAGTGTCATCCACAGATCCCTCATAACAGTGTCATCCACAGTGCCCTCATAACAGTGACCTCCACAGATCCCTCATAACAGTGTCATCCACAGATCCCCCATAACAGTGACCTCCACAGATCCCTCATAACAGTGACCTCCACAGATCCTCATAACAGTGACATCCACAGATCCCCATAACAGTGACATCCACAGATCCCCCATAACAGTGACATCCACAGATCTCCCATAACAGTGTCATCCACAGATCCCCATAACAGTGACATCCACAGATCCCCCATCAACAGTGTCATCCACAGATCCCCCATAACAGTGATCATCCACAGATCCCCATAACAGTGACATCCACAGCGTCCCCATAACAGTGACATCCACAGATCCCCCATAACAGTGACATCCACAGATCCCCCATAACAGTGTACAGTCCACAGATCCTCCCATAACAGTGACATCCACAGATCCCCATAACAGTGACATCCACAGATCCCCCATAACAGTGTCATCCACAGATCCCCCATAACAGTGACCTCCACAGATCCCCCATAACAGTGTCATCAACAGATCCCTCATAACAGTGACCTCCACAGATCCCCCATAACAGTGTCATCCACAGATCCCCCATAACAGTGACCTCCACAGTGCCCCCATCACTGTTATTGGGGATCTGTGGATGACACTGTTATGGGGGATCTGTGGATGACACTGTTATGGGGAATCTGTGGATGACACTGTTATAGGGGCGCTGTGGAGGTCACTGTTATGGAGGATCTGTGGAGGACACTGTTATGGGGGATCTGTGGGTGACAATGTTATGGGGGATCTGTGGATGACACTGTTATGGGGGATCTGTGGATGGCACTGTCATGGGGGATCTGTGGAGGTCACTGTTATGGGGGATCTGTGGAGGTCACTGTTATGGGGGATCTGTGGATGGCACTGTTATGGGGGATCTGTGGATGGCACTGTTATGGGGGATCTGTGGATGGCACTGTTATAGGGGATCTGTGGATGGCACTGTTATGGGGGATCTGTGGATGACACTGTTATGGGGGATCTGTGGATGTCACTGTTATGGGGATCTGTGGAGGTCACTGTTATGGGGGATATGTGGAGGTCACTGTTATGGGGGATCTGTGGAGGTCACTGTTATGGGGGATCTGTGGAGGTCACTGTTATGGGGGATCTGTGGATGTCACTGTTATGGGGGATCTGTGGAGGTCACTGTTATGGGGGATCTGTGGAGGTCACTGTTATGGGGGATCTGTGGAGGTCACTGTTATGGGGGATCTGTGGATGTCACTGTTATGGGGATCTGTGGATGTCACTGTTATGGGGGATCTGTGGATGACACTGTTATGGGGGATCTGTGGATGTCACTGTTATGGGGGATCTGTGGATGACACTGTTATGGGGGATCTGTGGATGACACTGTTATGAGGGATCTGTGGATGACACTGTTATGGGGGATCTGTGGATGACACTGTTATGGGGATCTGTGGATGACACTGTTATGAGGGATCTGTGGATGACACTGTTATGGGGGATCTGTGGATGTCACTGTTATGGGGATCTGTGGATGACACTGTTATGGGGGATCTGTGGATGTCACTGTTATGGGGGGGATCTGTGGATGACACTGTTATGGGGGATCTGTGGAGGTCACTGTTATGGGGGATCTGTGGATGATACTGTTATGGAGGGGATCTGTGGATGTCACTGTTATGGGAGATCTGTGGATGTCACTGTTATGGGGATCTGTGGATGTCACTGTTATGGGGGATCTGTGGATGTCACTGTTATGGGGATCTGTGGAGGTCACTGTTATAGGGGATCTGTGGATGACACTGTTATGGGGGATCTGTGGATGACACTGTTATGGGGGATCTGTAGGTGACACTGTTATGGGGGGATCTGTGGATGTCACTGTTATGGGAGATCTGTGGATGTCACTGTTATGGGGGGGATCTGTGGATGACACTGTTATGGGGATCTGTGGATGTCACTGTTATGGGGGATCTGTGGATGTCACTGTTATGGGAGATCTGTGGATGACACTGTTATGGAGGATCTGTGGATGACACTGTTATGGGGGATCTGTGGATGACACACTGTTATGGGGGCGCTGTGGATTGTCACTGTTATGGGGGATCTGTGGATGACACTGTTATGGGGATCTGTAGATGACACTGTTATGAGGGATCTGTGGATGTCACTGTTATGGGGGATCTGTGGATGTCACTGTTATGGGGGATCTGTGGATGTCACTGTTATGGGGGATCTGTGGATGACACTGTTATGGGGGATCTGTGGATGTCACTGTTATGGGGGATCTGTGGATGTCACTGTTATGGGGGATCTGTGGATGACACTGTTATGGGGGATCTGTGGATGTCACTGTTATGGGGGATCTGTGGAGGTCACTGTTATGGGGATCTGTGGATGTCACTGTTATGGGGATCTGTGGAGGTCACTGTTATGGGGGATCTGTGGAGGTCACTGTTATGGGGGATCTGTAGGTGACACTGTTATGGGGGATCTGTGGATAACACTGTTATGGGGGATCTGTGGAGGACACTGTTATGGCGGATCTGTGGATGTCACTGTTATGGCGGATCTGTGGATGTCACTGTTATGGGGGATCTGTGGATGTCACTGTTATGGGGGATCTGTGGATGTCACTGTTATGGGGGATCTGTGGATGGCACTGTTATGGGGGATCTGTGGAGGTCACTGTTATGGGGGATCTGTGGAGGTCACTGTTATGGGGGATCTGTGGAGGTCACTGTTATGGGGGATCTGTGGAGGTCACTGTTATGGGGGATCTGTGGAGGTCACTGTTATGGGGGATCTGTGGATGTCACTGTTATGGGGGATCTGTGGAGGTCACTGTTATGGGGGATCTGTGGATGACACTGTTATGGGGATCTGTGGATGTCACTGTTATGGGGGATCTGTGGATGACACTGTTATGGGGGATCTGTGGAGGTCACTGTTATGGGGGATCTGTGGATGACACTGTTATGGGGGCGCTGTGGATGTCACTGTTATGGGGGATCTGTGGATGTCACTGTTATGGGGATCTGTGGAGGTCACTGTTATGGGGGATCTGTGGATGGCACTGTTATGGGGGATCTGTGGATGTCACTGTTATGGGGGATCTGTGGATGGCACTGTTATGGGGGATCTGTGGATGTCACTGTTATGGGGGATCTGTGGATGTCACTGTTATGGGGGATCTGTGGATGTCACTGTTATGGGGGATCTGTGGATGTCACTGTTATGGGGGATCTGTGGATGTCACTGTTATGGGGGATCTGTGGATGTCACTGTTATGGGGGATCTGTGGAGGTCACTGTTATGGGGGATCTGTGGATGACACTGTTATGGGGGATCTGTGGATGTCACTGTTATGGGGGATCTGTGGATGACACTGTTATGGGGGATCTGTGGATGACACTGTTATGGGGGATCTGTGGATGACACTGTTATGGGGGATCGTTTAAAATGGTGATCACTGCAGTGAAGTAAATGCTGCCTTTTACTTTCTGCCACCTTAGTTTTGGGGAGGGGGGGGGGGACACGTGGACCGCTCTGTTTAGGCGCCCCACATGTACTACCACGTGCACACACACAGCTCTGCTACGCGCACTCGCCCATCATTCCACCATACATTTTCTTACTTTGTTCTAAATGCTGCAACCCGACCGGTGACCATAGAGACGTGGCGATCGACCATCACCTGCAGAGAGACCACCAGAGAGGGTGACCATACGGTATAGTCCTGTACATAGTCCCTGCTCCGCCTGTATCTATATGTACCCACTGCTTCTATACAGGGTGACCCTATAGACAGAGCTTACAGTATAGTCCTGAACATAGTCCCTGCCCCGCCTGTATCTATATGTACCCACTGCTTCTATACAGGGTGACCCTATAGACAGAGCTTACAGTATAGTCCTGTACATAGTCCCTGCTCCGCCCGTATCTATATGTACCCACTGCTTCTATAGAGGGTGACCCTATAGACAGAGCTTACAGTATAGTCCTGTACATAGTCCCTGCTCCGCCTGTATCTATATGTACCCACTGCTTCTATACAGGGTGACCCTATAGACAGAGCTTACAGTATAGACCTGTACATAGTCCCTGCTCCGCCTGTATCTATATGTACCCACTGCTTCTATACAGGGTGACCCTATAGACAGAGCTTACAGTATAGTCCTGTACATAGTCCCTGCTCCGCCTGTATCTATATGTACCCACTGCTTCTATACAGGGTGACCCTATAGACAGAGCTTACAGTATAGTCCTGTACATAGTCCCTGCCTTGCCTGTATCTATATGTTCCCACTGCTTCTATACAGGGTGACCCTATAGACAGAGCTTACAGTATAGTCCTGCATCTATATGTACCCACTGCTTCTATACAGGGTGACCCTATAGACAGAGCTTACAGTATAGTCCTGTACATAGTCCCTGCCCCGCCTGTATCTATATGTACCCACTGCTTCTATACAGGGTGACCCTACAGACAGAGCTTACAGTATAGACCTGTACATAGTCCCTGCTCCGCCCGTATCTATATGTACCCACTGCTTCTATACAGGGTGACCCTACAGACAGAGCTTACAGTATAGACCTGTACATATTCCCTGCCCCGCCTGTATCTATATGTACCCACTGCTTCTATACAGGGTGACCCTATAGACAGAGCTTACAGTATAGTCCTGTACATATTCCCTGCCCCGCCTGTATCTATATGTACCCACTGCTTCTATACAGGGTGACCCTATAGACAGAGCTTACAGTATAGTCCTGTACATAGTCCCTGCTCCGCCTGTATCTATATGTACCCACTGCTTCTATACAGGGTGACCCTATAGACAAAGCTTACAGTATAGTCCTGTACATAGTCCCTGCCCCGCCTGTATCTATATGTACCCACTGCTTCTATACAGGGTGACCCTATAGACAGAGCTTACAGTATAGACCTGTACATAGTCCCTGCTCCGCCTGTATCTATATGTACCCACTGCTTCTATACAGGGTGACCCTATAGACAGAGCTTACAGTATAGACCTGTACATAGTCCCTGCTCCGCCTGTATCTATATGTACCCACTGCTTCTATACAGGGTGACCCTATAGACAGAGCTTACAGTATAGACCTGTACATATTCCCTGCTCCGCCTGTATCTATATGTACCCACTGCTTCTATACAGGGTGACCCTATAGACAGAGCTTACAGTATAGTCCTGTACATAGTCCCTGCCCCGCCTGTATCTATATGTACCCACTGCTTCTATACAGGGTGACCCTATAGACAGAGCTTACAGTATAGTCCTGTACATAGTCACTGCTCCGCCTGTATCTATATGTTCCCACTGCTTCTATACAGGGTGACCCTATAGACAGAGCTTACAGTATAGACCTGTACATAGTCCCTGCTCCGCCCGTATCTATATGTACCCACTGCTTCTATAGAGGGTGACCCTATAGACAGAGCTTACAGTATAGTCCTGTACATAGTCCCTGCTCCGCCTGTATCTATATGTACCCACTGCTTCTATACAGGGTGACCCTATAGACAGAGCTTACAGTATAGACCTGTACATAGTCCCTGCTCCGCCTGTATCTATATGTACCCACTGCTTCTATACAGGGTGACCCTATAGACAGAGCTTACAGTATAGTCTTGTACATAGTCCCTGCTCCGCCTGTATCTATATGTACCCACTGCTTCTATACAGGGTGACCCTATAGACAGAGCTTACAGTATAGTCCTGTACATAGTCTCTGCTCCGCCTGTATCTATATGTACCCACTGCTTCTATACAGGGTGACCCTATAGACAGAGCTTACAGTATAGTCCTGTACATAGTCACTGCTCCGCCTGTATCTATATGTACCCACTGCTTCTATACAGGGTGACCCTATAGACAGAGCTTACAGTATAGTCCTGTACATAGTCCCTGCTCCGCCTGTATCTATATGTACCCACTGCTTCTATACAGGGTGACCCTATAGACAGAGCTTACAGTATAGACCTGTACATATTCCCTGCTCCGCCTGTATCTATATGTACCCACTGCTTCTATACAGGGTGACCCTATGGACAGAGCTTACAGTATAGTCCTGTACATATTCCCTGCCCCGCCTGTATCTATATGTACCCACTGCTTCTATACAGGGTGACCCTATAGACAGAGCTTACAGTATAGACCTGTACATAGTCCCTGCCCCGCCTGTATCTATATGTACCCACTGCTTCTATACAGGGTGACCCTATAGACAGAGCTTACAGTATAGTCCTGTACATAGTCCCTGCCCCGCCTGTATCTATATCTACCCACTGCTTCTATACAGGGTGACCCTATAGACAGAGCTTACAGTATAGTCCTGTACATAGTCCCTGCCCCGCCTGTATCTATATGTACCCACTGCTTCTATACAGGGTGACCCTATAGACAGAGCTTACAGTATAGACCTGTACATATTCCCTGCTCCGCCTGTATCTATATGTACCCACTGCTTCTATACAGGGTGACCCTATAGACAGAGCTTACAGTATAGTCCTGTACATAGTCCCTGCTCCGCCTGTATCTATATGTACCCACTGCTTCTATACAGGGTGACCCTATAGACAGAGCTTACAGTATAGACCTGTACATAGTCCCTGCCCCGCCTGTATCTATATGTACCCACTGCTTCTATACAGGGTGACCCTATAGACAGAGCTTACAGTATAGACCTGTACATAGTCCCTGCCCCGCCTGTATCTATATGTACCCACTGCTTCTATACAGGGTGACCCTATAGACAGAGCTTACAGTATAGTCCTGTACATAGTCTCTGCTCCGCCTGTATCTATATGTACCCACTGCTTCTATACAGGGTGACCCTATAGACAGAGCTTACAGTATAGTCCTGTACATATTCCCTGCTCCGCCTGTATCTATATGTACCCACTGCTTCTATACAGGGTGACCCTATAGACAGAGCTTACAGTATAGACCTGTACATAGTCCCTGCTCCGCCTGTATCTATATGTACCCACTGCTTCTATACAGGGTGACCCTATAGACAGAGCTTACAGTATAGTCCTGTACATAGTCCCTGCCCCGCCTGTATCTATATGTACCCACTGCTTCTATACAGGGTGACCCTATAGACAGAGCTTACAGTATAGACCTGTACATATTCCCTGCTCCGCCTGTATCTATATGTACCCACTGCTTCTATACAGGGTGACCCTATAGACAGAGCTTACAGTATAGTCCTGTACATAGTCCCTGCTCCGCCTGTATCTATATGTACCCACTGCTTCTATACAGGGTGACCCTATAGACAGAGCTTACAGTATAGACCTGTACATAGTCCCTGCTCCGCCTGTATCTATATGTACCCACTGCTTCTATACAGGGTGACCCTATAGACAGAGCTTACAGTATAGTCCTTTGCTATTTTTATATTTTTTGTTTAATTTTAACATTCCAATCGGCAGCAATCCATCCTGGGTGTTGAATGCCCAAAATTACCAAAAAGAAGGTATCGGACGCTGGTAGAGGGCACCCACCTGGTTGTGTCTGTACATGACTGGAAACGTGAAGACCCCAATAACCCCTGAAAGAGACAGAAAAGCATGAAAACCAGAAGCTGGAAAATGGGGAGCCCCAGCCTGCACCCCAATATATCACTGTACACAGGGGAGCCCCAGCCTGCACCCTAATTTATCACTGTACACAGGGGAGCCCCAGCCTGCAACAGAATAGATCACTGTACACAGGGGAGCCCCAGCCTGCACCCCTATATATCACTGTACACAGGGGAGCCCCAGCCTGCACCCTAATTTATCACTGTACACAGGGGAGCCCCAGCCTGCACCAGAATAGATCACTGTACACAGGGGAGCCCCAGCCTGCACCCCTATATATCACTGTACACAGGGGAGCCCCAGCCTGCACCCTAATTTATCACTGTACACAGGGAAGCCCCAGCCTGCACCCTAATTTATCACTGTACACAGGGGAGCCCCAGCCTGCACCACAATATATCACTGTACACAGGGGAGCCCCAGCCTGCACCCTAATTTATCACTGTACACAGGGGAGCCCCAGCCTGCACCCCAACAAATCACTGTATACAGGGGAGCCCCAGCCTGCACCCCAATATATCACTGTACACAGGGAAGACCCAGCCTGCACCCCAATATATCACTGTACACAGGGGAGCCCCAGCCTGCACCACAATATAACACAGGGGAGCCCCAGCCCCTGCACCCCAACAAATCACTGTATACAGGGGAGCCCCAGCCTGCACCCCAATATATCACTGTACACAGGGAAGACCCAGCCTGCACCCCAATATATCACTGTACACAGGGCAGCCCCACCCTGCACCCCAAAATATCACTGTACACAGGGGAGCCCCACCCTGCACCACAATCTAACACTGTACACAGGGGAGCCCCAGCCTGCACCACAATATAACACAGGGGAGCCCCAGCCTGCACCACAATATATCACTGTACACAGGGGAGCCCCAGCCTGCACCACAATATAACACAGGGGAGCCCCAGCCTGCACCACAATATAACACAGGGGAGCCCCAGCCTGCACCACAATATATCACTGTACACAGGGGAGCCCCAGCCTGCACCCTAATTTATCACTGTACACAGGGGAGCCCCAGCCTGCACCACAATATAACACAGGGGAGCCCCAGCCTGCACCCCAATATATCACTGTACACAGGGAGCCCCAGCCTGCACCCTAATTTATCACTGTACACAGGGAGCCCCAGCCTGCACCACAATATAACACAGGGAGCCCCAGCCTGCACCACAATATATCACTGTACACAGGGAGCCCCAGCCTGCACCCTAATTTATCACTGTACACAGGGGAGCCCCAGCCTGCACCACAATATAACACAGGGGAGCCCCAGCCTGCACCACAATATATCACTGTACACAGGGGAGCCCCAGCCTGCACCCCTATATATCACTGTACACAGGGGAGCCCCAGCCTGCACCACAATATAACACAGGGGAGCCCCAGCCTGCACCACAATATAACACAGGGGAGCCCCAGCCTGCACCACAATATAACACAGGGGAGCCCCAGCCTGCACCACAATATAACACAGGGGAGCCCCAGCCTGCACCACAATATAACACAGGGGAGCCCCAGCCTGCACCACAATATAACACAGGGGAGCCCCAGCCTGCACCACAATATAACACAGGGGAGCCCCAGCCTGCACCACAATATAACACAGGGGAGCGCACTCTTACCGAGGAGCAGAACGGTGAGTCCATTAACCACAGCACCAACATAAGTGAGGAGGTAAAGGAGGAGCAGGAACTGCAGAAGAAGAGCGGGAGCAAAAATGAGAGGTAGAAAGATGGGGGGAGACACAGGAGTGGGAGGGGAGGGGGGAGACACAGGAGTGGGAGGGGGAGGCACAGGAGTGGGGGGAGACACAGGAGTGGGGGGAGACACAGGAGTGGGAGGGGGAGGCACAGGAGTGGGAGGGGAGGGGAGACACAGGAGTGGGATGGGGGAGGGGAGGGGAGGGGAGGGAAGAGACACAGAAGTGGGAGGGAGGAGGGGAGGGGGAGACACAGAAGTGGGAGGGAGGAGGGAGGGGGAGACACAGGAGTGGGAGGGGGAAGGGGAGGGAAGAGACACAGGAGTGGGAGACACAGGAGTGGGAGGGAGGAGGGAGGGGGAGACACAGGAGTGGGAGGGGGAGGGGAGGGAAGAGACACAGGAGTGGGAGGGGGGAGGGGAGGGAAGAGACACAGGAGTGGGAGGGAGGAGGGGAGGGGGAGACACAGGAGTGGGAGGGGGGAGACACAGGAGTGGGAGGGGGGAGACACAGGAGTGGGAGGGGGGAGACACAGGAGTGGGGGGAGACACAGGAGTGGGAGACACAGGAGTGGGAGACACAGGAGTGGGAGACACAGGAGTGGGAGGGGGGAAGAGGAATTTACCTTCAGTGACTCCTTGGTGTCCTGCACTAAGAAGAGTCTGCGGAGAGTGGAGAGCGCAGAACAGAGGAGAAGCAGAAGACGAGCAGCGAGCACCTCCACCTGCTGCTGAGGGACGGGATCCATGTCCAGATACCTCCTGAGAGAGAAACCGGCACTGCTACATCCAGACAACCAAACACTAACACACCGAGATAACCCGACTTCTACAGTTCTCTGCTGCACTCAGTAACCCTGACCCTGCTACAGTTCTCTGCTGCACTCAGTAACCCTGACCCTGCTACAGTTCTCTGCTGCACCCAGTAACCCTGACACTGCTACAGTTCTCTGCTGCACTCAGTAACCCTGACCCTGCTACAGTTCTCTGCTGCACTCAGTAACCCTGACCCTGCTACAGTTCTCTGCTGCACTCAGTAACCCTGACCCTGCTACAGTTCTCTGCTGCACCCAGTAACCCTGACACTGCTACAGTTCTCTGCTGCACTCAGTAACCCTGACACTGCTACAGTTCTCTGCTGCACTCAGAAACCCTGACACTGCTACAGTTCTCTGCTGCACTCAGTAACCCTGACACTGCTACAGTTCTCTGCTGCACTGAGTAACCCTGACACTGCTACAGTTCTCTGCTGCACTCAGTAACCCTGACCCTGCTACAGTTCTCTGCTGCACTCAGTAACCCTGACCCTGCTACAGTTCTCTGCTGCACTCAGTAACCCTGACCCTGCTACAGTTCTCTGCTGCACCCAGTAACCCTGACCCTGCTACAGTTCTCTGCTGCACCCAGTAACCCTGACCCTGCTACAGTTCTCTGCTGCACCCAGTAACCCTGACCCTGCTACAGTTCTCTGCTGCACTCAGTAACCCTGACCCTGCTACAGTTCTCTGCTGCACTCAGTAACCCTGACCCTGCTACAGTTCTCTGCTGCACTCAGTAACCCTGACCCTGCTACAGTTCTCTGCTGCACCCAGTAACCCTGACCCTGCTACAGTTCTCTGCTGCACTCAGTAACCCTGACACTGCTACAGTTCTCTGCTGCACTCAGTAACCCTGACACTGCTACAGTTCTCTGCTGCACTCAGTAACCCTGACACTGCTACAGTTCTCTGCTGCACTCAGTAACCCTGACCCTGCTACAGTTCTCTGCTGCACTCAGAAACCCTGACACTGCTACAGTTCTCTGCTGCACTCAGAAACCCTGACACTGCTACAGTTCTCTGCTGCACTCAGTAACCCTGACCCTGCTACAGTTCTCTGCTGCACCCAGTAACCCTGACACTGCTACAGTTCTCTGCTGCACTCAGTAACCCTGACACTGCTACAGTTCTCTGCTGCACTCAGAAACCCTGACACTGCTACAGTTCTCTGCTGCACTCAGAAACCCTGACACTGCTACAGTTCTCTGCTGCACTCAGTAACCCTGACCCTGCTACAGTTCTCTGCTGCACTCAGTAACCCTGACCCTGCTACAGTTCTCTGCTGCACTCAGTAATCCTGACACTGCTACAGTTCTCTGCTGCACCCAGTAACCCTGACCCTGCTACAGTTCTCTGCTGCACCCAGTAACCCTGACCCTGCTACAGTTCTCTGCTGCACTCAGTAACCCTGACCCTGCTACAGTTCTCTGCTGCACTCAGTAACCCTGACCCTGCTACAGTTCTCTGCTGCACTCAGTAACCCTGACACTGCTACAGTTCTCTGCTGCACTCAGAAACCCTGACACTGCTACAGTTCTCTGCTGCACTCAGAAACCCTGACACTGCTACAGTTCTCTGCTGCACTCAGTAACCCTGACCCTGCTACAGTTCTCTGCTGCACCCAGTAACCCTGACCCTGCTACAGTTCTCTGCTGCACTCAGTAACCCTGACACTGCTACAGTTCTCTGCTGTACTCAGTAACCCTGACACTGCTACAGTTCTCTGCTGCACTCAGTAACCCTGACACTGCTACAGTTCTCTGCTGCACCCAGTAACCCTGACCCTGCTACAGTTCTCTGCTGTACTGAGTAACCCTGACCCTGCTACAGTTCTCTGCTGCACCCAGTAACCCTGACACTGCTACAGTTCTCTGCTGCACTCATTAACCCTGACCCTGCTACAGTTCTCTGCTGCACTCAGTAACCCTGACACTGCTACAGTTCTCTGCTGCACTCAGCAACCCTGACCCTGCTACAGTTCTCTGCTGCACTCAGTAACCCTGACCCTGCTACAGTTCTCTGCAGCACTCATTAACCCTGACCCTGCTACAGTTCTCTGCTGCACCCAGTAACCCTGACCCTGCTACAGTTCTCTGCTGCACTCAGTAACCCTGACCCTGCTACAGTTCTCTGCTGCACCCAGTAACCCTGACCCTGCTACAGTTCTCTGCTGCACTCAGTAACCCTGACCCTGCTACAGTTCTCTGTGCACTCAGTAACCCTGACCCTGCTACAGTTCTCTGCTGCACCCAGTAACCCTGACCCTGCTACAGTTCTCTGCTGCACTCAGTAACCCTGACCCTGCTACAGTTCTCTGCTGCACCCAGTAACCCTGACCCTGCTACAGTTCTCTGCTGCACTCAGTAACCCTGACCCTGCTACAGTTCTCTGTGCACTCAGTAACCCTGACCCTGCTACAGTTCTTTGCTGCACCCAGTAACCCTGACACTGCTACAGTTCTCTGCTGCACTCAGTAACCCTGACACTGCTACAGTTCTCTGCTGCACCCAGTAACCCTGACCCTGCTACAGTTCTCTGCTGCACTCAGTAACCCTGACCCTGCTACAGTTCTCTGCTGCACCCAGTAACCCTGACACTGCTACAGTTCTCTGCTGCACTCAGTAACCCTGACACTGCTACAGTTCTCTGCTGCACTCAGTAACCCTGACCCTGCTACAGTTCTCTGCTGTACTCAGTAACCCTGACCCTGCTACAGTTCTCTGTGCACTCAGTAACCCTGACACTGCTACAGTTCTCTGCTGCACCCAGTAACCCTGACACTGCTACAGTTCTCTGCTGCACCCAGTAACCCTGACCCTGCTACAGTTCTCTGCTGCACTCAGTAACCCTGACCCTGCTACAGTTCTCTGCTGCACTCAGTAACCCTGACCCTGCTACAGTTCTCTGCTGCACTCAGTAACCCTGACCCTGCTACAGTTCTCTGCTGCACTCAGTAACCCTGACACTGCTACAGTTCTCTGCTGCACTGAGTAACCCTGACCCTGCTACAGTTCTCTGCTGCACTCAGTAACCCTGACCCTGCTACAGTTCTCTGCTGCACTCAGTAACCCTGACCCTGCTACAGTTCTCTGCTGCACTGAGTAACCCTGACACTGCTACAGTTCTCTGCTGCACTCAGTAACCCTGACCCTGCTACAGTTCTCTGCTGTACTCAGTAACCCTGACCCTGCTACAGTTCTCTGTGCACTCAGTAACCCTGACCCTGCTACAGTTCTCTGCTGCACCCAGTAACCCTGACACTGCTACAGTTCTCTGCTGCACTCAGTAACCCTGACCCTGCTACAGTTCTCTGCTGCACTCAGTAACCCTGACCCTGCGGTGGTTCGGAGCACTCACTGGAAGGGGTTTGCTCCGTCCCCTTTCTTTAGCACCTTCCAGTACAGCCGCATTGTGAGCGCCGCGCTGAGGATGAGGAGAGAAGCGTAAGAGACGACGCTGATCACACTGAACTGGATGAGACACAGCAGGCACAGGGTGAGGCCGGTGAGACAGCCAGCAGAGAGAGAGATGTCTCTCCAGTACAGGAGGTCTGCCACTGAGAGAGAGAGAGAAGAGATAGCGTCAGCATGGGTGCAGAGAGCGGGGAGAGCGTCAGCATGGGTGCAGAGAGCGGGGAGAGCGTCAGCATGGGTGCAGAGAGCGGGGAGAGCGTCAGCATGGGTGCAGAGAGCGGGGAGAGCGTCAGCATGGGTGCAGAGAGCGGGGAGAGCGTCAGCATGGGTGCAGAGTGCGGGGAGAGCGTCAGCATGGGTGCAGAGAGCGGGGAGAGCGTCAGCATGGGTGCAGAGTGCGGGGAGAGCGTCAGCATGGGTGCAGAGAGCGAGGAGAGCGTCAGCATGGGTGCAGACTGCGGGGAGAGCGTCAGCATGGGTGCAGAGTGCGGGCAGAGCGTCAGCATGGGTGCAGAGTGCGGGGAGAGCGTCAGCATGGGTGCAGAGTGCGGGGAGAGCGTCAGCATGGGTGCAGAGTGCGGGGAGAGCGTCAGCATGGGTGCAGAGAGCGGGGAGAGCGTCAGCATGGGTGCAGAGAGCGAGGAGAGCGTCAGCATGGGTGCAGAGTGCGGGCAGAGCGTCAGCATGGGTGCAGAGAGCGAGGAGAGCGTCAGCATGGGTGCAGACTGCGGGGAGAGCGTCAGCATGGGTGCAGAGAGCGAGGAGAGCGTCAGCATGGGTGCAGAGTGCGGGGAGAGCGTCAGCATGGGTGCAGAGTGCGGGCAGAGCGTCAGCATGGGTGCAGAGAGCGGGGAGAGCGTCAGCATGGGTGCAGAGAGCGGGGAGAGCGTCAGCATGGGTGCAGAGTGCAGGGAGAGCGTCAGCATGGGTGCAGAGTGCAGGGAGAGCGTCAGCATGGGTGCAGAGTGCAGGGAGAGCGTCAGCATGGGTGCAGAGAGCGGGGAGAGCGTAGAGAGCGTGGAGAGCGTCAGCATGGGTGCAGAGAGCGGGGAGAGCGTCAGCATGGGTGCAGAGGCGGGAGAGCGTCAGCATGGGTGCAGAGAGCGTGGAGAGCGTCAGCATGGGTGCAGAGAGCGGGGAGAGCGTCAGCATGGGTGCAGAGAGCGGGGAGAGCGTCAGCATGGGTGCAGAGAGCGGAGAGGGAGAGCGTCAGCATGGGTGCAGAGAGCGGGGAGAGCGTCAGCATGGGTGCAGAGTGCGAGAGAGAGCGTCAGCATGGGTGCAGAGTGCGGGAGAGCGTCAGCATGGGTGCAGAGAGCGGGAGAGCGTCAGCATGGGTGCAGAGTGCGGGGAGAGCGTCAGCATGGGTGCAGAGTGCGGGAGAGCGTCAGCATGGGTGCAGAGTGCGGGAGAGCGTCAGCATGGGTGCAGAGTGCGGGAGAGCGTCAGCATGGGTGCAGAGTGCGGGAGAGCGTCAGCATGGGTGCAGAGAGCGGGAGAGCGTCAGCATGGGTGCAGAGTGCGGGGAGAGCGTCAGCATGGGTGCAGAGTGCGGGGAGAGCGTCAGCATGGGTGCAGACTGCGGGGAGAGCGTCAGCATGGGTGCAGAGTGCGGGGAGAGCGTCAGCATGGGTGCAGAGTGCGGGGAGAGCGTCAGCATGGGTGCAGAGAGCGGGGAGAGCGTCAGCATGGGTGCAGAGAGCGGGGAGAGCGTCAGCATGGGTGCAGAGAGCGGGAGAGCGTCAGCATGGGTGCAGAGTGCGGGAGAGCGTCAGCATGGGTGCAGAGAGCGGGAGAGCGTCAGCATGGGTGCAGAGAGCGGGAGAGCGTCAGCATGGGTGCAGAGAGCGGGGAGAGCGTCAGCATGGGTGCAGAGTGCGGGGAGAGCGTCAGCATGGGTGCAGAGTGCGGGGAGAGCGTCAGCATGGGTGCAGAGTGCGGGAGAGCGTCAGCATGGGTGCAGAGAGCGGGAGAGCGTCAGCATGGGTGCAGAGTGCGGGAGAGCGTCAGCATGGGTGCAGAGTGCGGGAGAGCGTCAGCATGGGTGCAGAGAGCGGGAGAGCGTCAGCATGGGTGCAGAGTGCGGGAGAGCGTCAGCATGGGTGCAGAGTGCGGGGAGAGCGTCAGCATGAGTGCAGAGTGCGGGAGAGCGTCAGCATGGGTGCAGAGTGCGGGAGAGCGTCAGCATGGGTGCAGAGAGCGGGAGAGCGTCAGCATGGGTGCAGAGAGCGGGAGAGCGTCAGCATGGGTGCAGAGAGCGGGTAGAGCGTCAGCATGGGTGCAGAGAGCGCGTCAGCATGGGTGCAGAGAGCAGGGAGAGCGTCAGCATGGGTGCAGAGAGCAGGGAGAGCGTCAGCATGGGTGCAGAGAGCAGGGAGAGCGTCAGCATGGGTGCAGAGAGCAGGGAGAGTGTCAGCATGGGTGCAGAGTGCGGGGAGAGCGTCAGCATGGATGCAGAGAGCGCGTCAGCATGGGTGCAGAGAGCGCGTCAGCATGGGTGCAGAGAGCGCGTCAGCATGGGTGCAGAGTGCGGGGAGAGCGTCAGTATGGGTGCAGAGAGCAGGGAAAGCGTCAGCATGGGTGCAGACTGCGGGGAGAGCGTCAACATGGGTGCACCCATGCTGACCCTCTCCACTTCTAACAAATCTCTGAAGAAGGGGCCCCAGCCCTGTGAGGGCCACATTATGCCTTCCACAAGTTTCAAAAAGATGTGACCCCTAAAACTTTCTCCCCAAAGCCCATACAGCAGGTCAGTGGGTGGATGATGTGATTGTGGGGCCCTGAAGGGGTGCAGCACGGGGCCCCTTCACCCCACTTCCCCAGAACTTACCCGCTTTCTTCATGGCGTCCTCCTGGAAGCTGCTGTGGGGTGACAGGTGCAGGGACTCTGTGTGGCCTGTGTGGGACAGAAGAAGACACTAAATATAGACGGGCAGGGACCACCCCCCTGAGGGCGACCCCCACCCAGGCCAGAAAAAGACACAGCTGCCCACGCCCCGCAGGGCAACCCTCATATAAACCCGGGAGACGCCGGCTACAATGGGGCCACTCAACATTTATACCAGGCTAAATCATGAAAAACTCAGTGCCCCCCAACAATGCCCACACTGAACCCCACATGTACCCCAACAGGGCACCCTGTGCCCACACAGGATCCGCCCAGTCACTGGGTGCAGGATACACCGATATCCACCACTGAGGGAGGCAGCGCAGACATTAGCCCTGTGCCCACACAGGATCCGCCCGGTCACTGGGTGCAGGATACACCGATATCCACCACTGAGGGAGGCAGCGCAGACATTAGCCCTGTGCCCACACAGGATCCGCCCGGTCACTGGGTGCAGGATACACCGATATCATTCACTGAGGGAGGCAGCGCAGACATTAGCCTTGTGCCCACACAGGATCCGCCCGGACACTGGGTGCAGCATACACCGATATCCACCACTGAGGGAGGCAGCGCAGACATAAGCCCTGTGCCCACAGAGGATCCGCCCGGTCACTGGGTGCAGGATACACCAATATCCAACACTGAGGGAGGCAGCGCAGACATAAGCCCTGTGCCCACACAGGATCCGCCCATATCCACCACTGAGGGAGGCAGCGCAGACATTAGCCCTGTGCCCACACAGGATCCGCCCGGTCACTGGGTGCAGGATACACCGATATCCACCACTGAGGGAGGCACCTCAGACATAAGCCCTGTGCCCACACAGGATCCGCCCGGTCACTGGGTGCAGGATACACCGATATCCACCACTGAGGGAGGCAGCGCAGACATTAGCCCTGTGCCCACACAGGATCCGCCCGGTCACTGGGTGCAGGATACACCGATATCCACCACTGAGGGAGGCAGCGCAGACATAAGCCCTGTGCCCACACAGGATCCGCCCGTTCACTGGGTGCAGAATATACCGATATCTACCACTGAGGGAGGCAGCGCAGACATAAGCCCTGTGCCCACACAGGATCCGCCCGGTCACTGGGTGCAGGATACACCAATATCCAACACTGAGGGAGGCAGCGCAGACATTAGCCCTGTGCCCACACAGGATCCGCCCGGTCACTGGGTGCAGGATACACCAATATCCAACACTGAGGGAGGCACCGCAGACATTAGGCCTGTGCCCACACAATCGGTTGTGTGCAGTGGCATCCAGGGAGGGCAGAACAGGAGGCGGCTGTGTGTGGTGGTGTCAAGGGAGGGCAGGAAATAAAGCGGCTACGTGTGGTGGTGTCCAGGGAGAGCAGGACAGGTGGCGGCTGTGTGTGGCGTTGTCCAGGGAGGGCAGGACAGGAGGCGGCTGTGTGTGGCGGTGTCCAGGGAGGGCAGGACAGGAGGCGGCTGTGTGTGGCGGTGTCCAGGGAGGGCAGGACAGGAGGCGGTTGTGTATGGCGGTGTCAATGGAGGGCAGGAAATAAAGTGGCTGTGTGGGGTGGTGTCCAGGGAGGGCAGGACAGGAGGTGGCATCATGGGAGGGCAGGACAAGAGGCGGCTGTGTGTGGTGGTGTCAAGGAAGGGCAGAAAAGGAGGCGGCTGTGTCTGGTGGTGTCCAGGGAGGGCAGGAAAGGAGGCGGCTGTGTCTGGTGGTGTCCAGGGAGGGCAGGACAGGAGGCGGCTGTGTAGTGGTGGTGTCCAGGGAGGGCAGAACAGGAGGCGGCTGTGTAGTGGTGACCAAGGAGGGCAGAACAGGAGGCGACTGTGTCTGGTGGTGTCCAGGAAGGGCAGAACAGGAGGCAGCTGTGTAGTGGTGTCCAGGGAGGGCAGAACAGGAAGCGGCTGTGTCTGGTGGGGTCCAGGGAGGGCAGAACAGGAGGCGACTGTGTCTGGTGGTGTCCAGGAAGGGCAGAACAGGAGGCAGTTGTGTAGTGGTGTCCAGGGAGGGCAGAACAGGAAGCGGCTGTGTCTGGTGGGGTCCAGGGAGGGCAGAACAGGAGGCGGCTGTGTCTGGTGGTGTCCAGGAAGGGCAGAACAGGAGGCGGCTGTGTAGTGGTGTCCAGGGAGGGCAGAACAGGAGGCGGCTGTGTCTGGTGGTGTTGAAGGGCTGGAGGGGGCGGATGAGGGGCTGGAGGGGGCGGATGAAGGGCTGGAGGGGGCGGATGAAGGGCTGGAGGGGGCGGATGAAGGGCTGGAGGGGGGCGGATGAAGGGCTGGAGGCGGAGGATGAAGGGCTGGAGGCGGAGGATGAAGGGCTGGAGGCGGAGGATGAAGGGCTGGAGGCGGAGGATGAAGGGCTGGAGGCGGAGGATGAAGGGCTGGAGGAAGAGGATGAAGGGCTGGAGGCGGAGGATGAAGGGCTGGAGGCGGAGGATGAAGGGCTGAGGCGGAGGATGAGGGCTGAGGCGGAGGATGAAGGGCTGAGGAAGAAGATGAACGGCTGAGGGGAGGATGAAGGGCTGGAGGCGGAGGATGAAGGGCTGGAGGCGGAGGATGAAGGGCTGGAGGCGGAGGATGAAGGGCTGGAGGGGAGGATGAAGGGCTGGAGGGAGGATGAAGGGCTGGAGGGGAAGATGAAGGGCTGGAGGCGGAGGATGAAGGGCTGGAGGAGAGGATGAAGGGCTGGAGGGGGCGGGCGGATGAAGGGCTGGAGGCGGAGGATGAAGGGCTGGAGGCGGAGGATGAAGGGCTGGAGGCGGAGGATGAAGGGCTGGAGGGAGAGGATGAAGGGCTGGAGGAAGAGGATGAAGGGCTGGAGGAAGAGGATGAAGGGCTGGAGGGGGAGGATGAAGGGCTGGAGGCGGAGGATGAAGGGCTGGAGGCGGAGGATGAAGGGCTGGAGGCGGAGGATGAAGGGCTGGAGGCGGAGGATGAAGGGCTGGAGGCGGAGGATGAAGGGCTGGAGGCGGAGGATGAAGGGCTGGAGGCGGAGGATGAAGGGCTGGAGGCGGAGGATGAAGGGCTGGAGGCGGAAGATGAAGGGCTGGAGGCGGAGGATGAAGGGCTGGAGGCGGAAGATGAAGGGCTGGAGGCGGAAGATGAAGGGCAGGAGGCGGAGGATGAAGGGCTGGAGGCGGAGGATGAAGGGCTGGAGGGAGAGGATGAAGGGCTGGAGGGAGAGGATGAAGGGCTGGAGGGAGAGGATGAAGGGCTGGAGGGAGAGGATGAAGGGCTGGAGGGAGAGGATGAAGGGCTGGAGGGGGAGGATGAAGGGCTAGAGGGAGAGGATGAAGGGCTGGAGGGGGAGGATGAAGGGCTGGAGGGAGAGGATGAAGGGCTGGAGGGGGAGGATGAAGGGCTTGTGGCGAAACCAACCGCGCCACTGTGAACTGGAGAAGTCTTGTAGCCTGCCTCTTGCCTTCTGACTATGGCCCTGGGATGTTTTGCCCGTTAAGAACTGATTTGGACTTATGGACTTTTATTGTACAGCGCTGGCCCTTTTAAAAACAGTACACGGACACATGGAAACTTTTTGGACCGGTAAAGCCATGCTGCCAAGGGATAATAAAGGGACCTCACCTAACCTTGTAACCCCCGGACGGATTCATGTGATTTTTACATATGTTGCTCCCCAAGTTATGCTGATCACAGAAATATAAGTTTTATCCGTATGTGATGTAAGATCAGGGAGTTATTAAAATGTATAAAAAGTGTAACCTTTCAGCTTGGAGATAATTGAGTAGACCCAGTAATTGACTCCATTATCTCCTAAGCAGAGGTGAGGGATATGCTGAGTGTCTGTATTGTGCCATTGTATCTGATTGGCTGCTGGACTTGCATTGTATGTGTTGTGATGTGTTTATTGGTTGTTCTGCAAAACCCTGTGGGCTGTAATGTGTTTGGGCATTGGGAATAAAAGAGGCTGTATGGGCCAGTAAAGGGGAGTTCCTGCTTGACCCTCAGAACGAAGTGTCGTCTTGTTATTGGGGGGGATCTGACTGTATGCTGATTGCCAGGAGTGTAAGCTGTTCATATTGCTTTTCCTGTTCGGCTGCTTCCAGGGTTCGTTGTGTCTCTTGTTCGGAAGTTGGTGAATTCGTGTGGTTTGCAGTTCGGGAAGTTGGTGATTGCAGTAGCTGCTGGTCTATCCGGAAAAGGGAATATCGTCTAAACGGAGTTGTGTGCGTAACGGTCCGTTACAGGGCTGGAGGGGGCAGATGAAGGGCTGGAGGCGGAGGATGAAGGGCTGGAGGGAGAAGATGAAGGGCTGGAGGGAGAAGATGAAGGGCTGGAGGGAGAAGATGAAGGGCTGGAGGGGGGGGCGGATGAAGGGCTGGAGGGGGGGGCGGATGAAGGGCTGGAGGCGGAGGATGAAGGGCTGGAGGCGGAGGATGAAGGGCTGGAGGGAGAAGATGAAGGGCTGGAGGGGGAGGATGAAGGGCTGGAGGGGGAGGATGAAGGGCTGGAGGGGGAGGATGAAGGGATGGAGGGGGAGGATGAAGGGCTGGAGGGGGAGGATGAAGGGCTGGAGGGGGAGGATGAAGGGCTGGAGGGGAGGATGAAGGGCTGGAGGCGGAGGATGAAGGGCTGGAGGGGGAGGATGAAGGGCTGGAGGGGCAGGATGAAGGGCTGGAGGAGGAGGATGAAGGGCTGGAGGTGGAGGATGAAGGGCTGGAGGTGGAGGATGAAGGGCTGGAGGGGAGGATGAAGGGCTGGAGGGGAGGATGAAGGGCTGGAGGGGAGGATGAAGGGCTGGAGGGGAGGATGAAGGGCTGGAGGGGGCGGATGAAGGGCTGGAGGGGGCGGATGAAGGGCTGGAGGGGGCGGATGAAGGGCTGGAGGGGGCGGATGAAGGGCTGGAGGGGGGCGGATGAAGGGCTGGAGGGGAGGATGAAGGGCTGGAGGGGGAGGATGAAGGGCTGGAGGGGAGGATAAAGGGCTGGAGGGGAGGATGAAGGGCTGGAGGGAGAGGGATGAAGGGCTGGAGGGAGAGGATGAAGGGCTGGAGGGAGAGGATGAAGGGCTGGAGGGAGAGGATGAAGGGCTGGAGGGAGAGGATGAAGGGCTGGAGGGAGAGGATGAAGGGCTGGAGGGAGAGGATGAAGGGCTGGAGGGAGAGGATGAAGGGCTGGAGGGAGAGGATGAAGGGCTGGAGGGAGAGGATGAAGGGCTGGAGGGGAGGATGAAGGGCTGAAGGCGGAGGATGAAGGGCTGAAGGCGGAGGATGAAGGGCTGAAGGCGGAGGATGAAGGGCTGGAGGCGGAGGATGAAAGGCTGGAGGCGGAGGATGAAGGGCTGGAGGCGGAGGATGAAGGGCTGGAGGCGGAGGATGAAGGGCTGGAGGGGCAGATGAAGGGCTGGAGGAGGAGGATGAAGGGCTGGAGGAGGAGGATGAAGGGCTGGAGGGGGCAGATTTAGGGCTGGAGGGAGAGGATGAAGGGCTGGAGGGAGAGGATGAAGGGCTGGAGGGAGAGGATGAAGGGCTGGAGGGAGAGGATGAAGGGCTGGAGGGAGAGGATGAAGGGCTGGAGGGAGAGGATGAAGGGCTGAAGGGAGAGGATGAAGGGCTGAAGGGAGAGGATGAAGGGCTGAAGGGAGAGGATGAAGGGCTGGAGGAGGAGGATGAAGGGCTGGAGGAGGAGGAGGATGAAGGGCTGGAGGAGGAGGAGGATGAAGGGCTGTAGGAGGAGGATGAAGGGCTGGAGGAGGAGGAGGATGAAGGGCTGGAGGAGGAGGAGGATGAAGGGCTGTAGGAGGAGGATGAAGGGCTGGAGGGGGCAGATATAGGGCTGGAGGGAGAGGATGAAGGGCTGGAGGGAGAGGATGAAGGGCTGGAGGGAGAGGATGAAGGGCTGGAGGGGGAGGATAAAGGGCTGGAGGGGGAGGATGAAGGGCTGGAGGGGGCGGATATAGGGCTGGAGGGAGAGGATGAAGGGCTGGAGGGAGAGGATGAAGGGCTGGAGGGAGAGGATGAAGGGCTGGAGGAGGCGGATATAGGGCTGGAGGAGGCGGATATAGGGCTGGAGGCGGAGGATGAAGGGCTGGAGGCGGAGGATGAAGGGCTGGAGGGGGAGGATGAAGGGCTGGAGGGGGAGGATGAAGGGCTGGAGGCGGAGGATGAAGGGCTGGAGGGGGCGGATGAAGGGCTGGAGGGGGTCAATCTGATAAACAGTGTAAGTGAGTTACAGAGGAAATGGACAACAGTCGAGAAATGGAAAAAAAAAGGGACGGAACACGGAGCGATATAAAGCTCTCATTTCCAAGCGGCTCCATTATCAGCCAGAGATTCCCATCATTCACAGACGCTTTAATACAAAGCTGTGCGGCTTATAGAGATCAGGGGATGCCAGGTGATAAGCCGCAAAACGAGAGAGCCAGCCAGGACAAAGCATCTCCTCATATACCAGCAGTGTGATATAACTGATATCTGCAGAGCGGTGATGTCACCTCCTGTATAATATAACTTGTGGTCAGGGCTAGGAGCGTAGGGCGGCCGGGACCCCTAACCCTGAACCAGGTGGTTGGAGTATGCCGGGAACCACGCACGCGGGATATACCAAAGAAAGGGGGCATACCCAGATTGAGAGCTGAGAAAAAGGGAGGGAGGGAGGGTGCACACGGAGCGGGCGTCTGGCTGTGGCCGTCAGACGGGGGATAAATAGCCAGACGCCCCTCCCACAAATACAGGCTGCAAGCAGCCTTAACTACTTGTGGTCAGGGCTAGGAGCGTAGGGCGGCCGGGACCCCTAACCCTGAACCAGGTGGTTGGAGTATGCCGGGAACCACGCACGCGGGATATACCAAAGAAAGGGGCCAAAAACAACAGTTAGGAAGCAAGCTTTATTAACAACCTTTCACAGAGCCAAGCTACGGAAAGCCCTAGATATTTCAGTTTGCGGATTGGGAATGTATCTGCTGAAACATGACGATTTCCAACGACCCATAGAGCGGATCACATGAGCCGGCACCTGATGTTGAGATGCAGCCGAGGCCGCCCTATACGAAATGAATGTCCCGAGATACATTTTGGATCATGGCCCAGACCCTTGGCAAGAGACCGGATGTAGGAAATGAACACAGAGGTAGAGAGGGGTTTCCTGCGAGTGGCAATAAAGGACTGTCGGCCGGGGCATCCTGTAGATGCAGGGATAACTGCTGCAGTACTTTCACCGGGCACCACTCGTTAGCTGTGGGATAATATCTGATCTCGGTAGGTGGGCCTGTCTGGCTGGTTTTGGTGGAAGGCAATGTGAGGGTGAAGTGGCCCTGTCCCCAGGACAGCTGACGCTACGGGGATGATGTTGCCGCTGGGAACCCACTGTGATTTCCCGGGTCTAAGGAAACCGTAAAAGGCCAGGTACATAGTAGCTTTGACAATAAGACTAGTTGAGGGCCAAAGGACAGCCGTCCAAAGCCGAAGAAAGCCCTCTGAACAACACGCCAGACACGGGCTTCCTTGCACGCTTTGACCCCCGCTTTGTTTCTGGATTCCCGAGCGCCGCTTTGACGGCTTGAATCGCAAAAATGGACTCAGCGTTGCGGGTCCGTCAACATCCGATGATGCTGAAGGCCCGCTAGATAAAGTTTGATGGTATTATATGACAGGGACAGGCGAGAATGGCAATAGGCGATAAAGGCCAAGATGTAGGAAGACTCGTTGAGGACCCACGGGGTAGATATCAGAAAACGTGGCGAAGGCCTTCAACCCGGCTTGGTAGTTTCTCGCGGTATTTCGAGACAGAGATTTGGACACCAGGAGCTTGGCCTCCTGAATGAGGGAATCTAGTCCAGGGTGAACCTGCGCAGTGGTGGAACCGGGACACCTGTGAGGTCTGCTTCGGGCATCTCCTGAAAGAATAGTGGAAAGTTAAACCGTGAGAGTGCGTCGGCCGCCTTATTCTGTTCACCCGAAATGTGTATGCTGCGCATGTGGAAGTTATGTTTCAAGGAGACCCAGACTAACCTGCGCAATAAGGCCATGACCCTGCCTGAATTAGCTCTACCACTGTTAATGATTTCTGACAACGATTGGCTGTCTGTCACGAATGTGACGGGAGCGTTAGCCCAACGATGACCCCAAACTAACGCTGCAGCCACGATGGGGTAAAGCTCCAGCAGAGGGAAGATTTGAGAGCCGTTGGGTCCGAAGAGACAACCACAGGCCACCTGGCAGCCAGCCAGTGCGACTCAAAGATGGCCGCGAAACCAGTGGAACCAGCTGCATCAGAAAACACCATGAAGGACGAAGAATCCCACCGGGAATGAATAAGGAGATGCCATTCCAAGCCGAGAGAAAAGACTCCCACATGGTGAGGTCCGATACAGCCTGCCTGTCGAGATGGACGGTGGCGTCCTGATCTGGAGCCGAGGGCAAAAGACGAAGGAGCCCAGACAGAAAGGTCCTACCCTGAGGCATAATCCTGGTAGCAAAATTCAGGAGACCTAAGAGGGACTGCAATTGAACTTTAGAAAGTGACAGCGAGCGGAGTGCTTGGACAATAGCGGAACGGAGTTTGTCTAACTTCTCTGGAGGAAGACTGGCTTCCATGCTGACAGTGTCCAGGGTTATGCCCAGGAATGTGACCCTGGTGGCTGGGCCCTCGGTTTTGTTGACAGCTACCGGCACTTGTAAACTGGAAAAACTCCCAGAGCTTTATGGGGAATGGATGGAGGCCGACCGGGTCTCTCGATTAGAAGGAAGTCGTCCAGGTAGTGGACTATCGCCGGGCCCCACCGTGGTGTAATAAGATCCAATGCAAAGCTCTGGCGAGTTGTTCAAATAGCCAGGGGCTACTTTTCGAGCCGAAGGTGAGTCGGTTGGCGAAGTAGAACTTGCCGGCCCAGTGAATACCATAATACTGCCAAAGCTGGGGATGGATAGGGAGCAACTTAAAGGCATCCGCAATGTCTATCTTCGCCAACCAAGCACCGGATCCGGCTTGAAGGATGAACTGAATGGCCTCATCCACTGAAGAATACCGCATAGAATACTCCTCTGACGGGATGAGGGCATTCAAGCTGGGGCTAGAGGACATATGAGGCGCTGACAAGTCGTAGATGAGGCGCTTTTATTTGACGACTGCTTAGACACCAAACCAATCGGATTGACCCGCCAGGTGGAAAAAGGAATCCTATCGAAGGGGCCGATAATAAAACCCTTAACTAATTCTGCCTGAATCAATGAGTCCACAGCCTTAGGGTCGCTGGCTGCGGAGCGCAAGTTGGGACCTTCCCAGCAATCCTGAGGCAGCGTGACCAGGCCAGTGTGAAAACCATCCTTGAAGCCGCGCAACAGGAACCCCACGAAAGGCCGGTCAGGATGGTCTTGCAGGAGGACTTCGAGAAGATCCACATTGAGGTCGGATAGTCAGGAATCTTTAGCGGATTTTCTGGGGCAGGACGAGCGTGGGTGGGCCCGAAAACAGATAGAACAAATGTGCAGGGCTCTGCAGGCATTGAATGCGCAACCTTTAGCGTTGAAGTTATTGCATACCTGGCTGCTACCCAGGTACACAATTGGCCTGCCTAACTTGTCTACCGAAGAAGAAGAACGGGACGAACCCGAGGGTCCTGGCGTTGAACCAGCCTGGTTGGACTGCGACGGATCCGGACACCAATCCGACGAGTGGAAAATGGATTGGCAGATCGAGCATAAGCGGGGCCTTGAGGCCAGCAAAATGGCGGCAAAAGAGTTCCATGTCTAAATCAGCCCAATTCGTAACGAATTGGTACTGATTCAGAGCCGCGGCTGCCTTGGCTGAAAAAGAACGATGATAATCATAGAAAGCGGACCCGCCATACTTATGTGCCAAATCCAAAATGCGATATAGGTACATGTCCAGCTCTTCCCTGCGTTCGGGATGGGCCGAGCAGATGACATCCCTAAAGATGCTGAAAGCAATGCCAAATTCGGGCACTGACAGTTTCCGATTAAGCCGGGCATCTTTAGCCCTAAGAACCACTGAAACTTCCCACAGTTAATCACACGATTTTCAGAGACATCCTGGGAGGCAATGAGGATCGCCGCGAGATTGACGTCCTTGCCTGCCAGAATGTCCTTTTAAGGTGGTCAGGAATAAAGTGGGAAGGGGCTACTTGAGGGGTAGACAAAAGCCTACCCGCCACATCCTGGGGCATGGCAGGAGGGCCTACCGCACCCGGAGCAGGCACAGCGACCATGGCTGTCGAACTGTTCTCCAAAGTCGAGACCCTGGACTGCATAGCAGACATGTTAGCAGAGAGGTTGCTGATGGAGGCCTGGATCTGAGCTAGAGTTTGGTGCACTGAGCTAATATCTGACTGCTCGGCCGTAGGACTGGGGGCTGTCATAAGCAAGCGATATAGCTCTGCTTTACGAGCAGAGGCGGGATGCCGAATTCCCGACGATTAAGTTCCGTGATTAGCTTGGGCACAGTCCATTTGGAGAGTGAAGCGTTGCTAGCCCGGCCTGAGATGGAAGTTCCTGGCAAGGAAGCGTTGTCGTCCATCCCCGAACTGAAAGACATGCCAATCCTGACAAAAACCGGGGTGCTTATTGCTGCAGACGGAAGCAAAAGGAGAAGGAATACTAAATAACGAATTGGCCTCCCCACCCCGCCCCCCTATCCTGAACCAATAACTTACCTGAATACACGCGAGGTACCCTAAAGTGAGGCTGGATGTAGCGCCAGAAAAATGGCCGTCTAAGACACTCTGAACAAACCAAAAACAAGTGTTATGGCATGCGCCTGCCTTTACCTGTGGGTTTTTTTTTTTTTTTTTTAACACACCCGAACAAAGTGCCGGAAGAACCCAAGAATCCTAAAAATGAACCCCCAGACCGGAGAATCGGAAGCACAGACGGCCTGAGCGAACCGGGAGACACAGACGGCCTGGGCGATCCAGGACACACAGAGCCTGGGCAGACCAGGAGACACAGACGGCCTGGGCGATCCAGGAGACACAGACGGCCTGGGCGATCCAGGAGACACAGAGCCTGGGCAGACCAGGAGACACAGACGGCCTGGGCGGGCCAGGAGACACAGACGGCCTGGGTGAACCAGGAGACACAGAGAGCCTGGGCAGACCGGGAGACACAGACGGCCTGGGCGATCCAGGACACACAGAGCCTGGGCAGACCAGGAGACACAGACGGCCTGGGCGATCCAGGAGACACAGACGGCCTGGGCGATCCAGGAGACACAGAGCCTGGGCAGACCAGGAGACACAGACGGCCTGGGTGGGCCAGGAGACACAGACGGCCTGGGTGAACCAGGAGACACAGAGAGCCTGGGCAGACCAGGGGACACAGACGGCCTGGGCGAGACACAGACGGCCTGGGCAGACCAGGAGACACAGACAGCCTGGGCGATCCAGGAGACACAGAGCCTGGGCAGACCAGGAGACACAGACGGCCTGGGCGATCCAGGAGACACAGAGCCTGGGCAGACCAGGAGACACAGACGGCCTGGGCGATCCAGGAGACACAGAGCCTGGGCAGACCAGGAGACACAGACGGCCTGGGCGATCCAGGAGACACAGACGGCCTGGGCGATCCAGGAGACACAGAGCCTGGGCAGACCAGGAGACACAGACGGCCTGGGCGATCCAGGAGACACAGAGCCTGGGCAGACCAGGAGACACAGACGGCCTGGGCGATCCAGGAGACACAGACGGCCTGGGCGATCCAGGAGACACAGACGGCCTGGGCGATCCAGGAGACACAGAGCCTGGGCAGACCAGGAGACACAGACGGCCTGGGCGATCCAGGAGACACAGACGGCGTGGGCAGACCAGGTGAAGCAGATGGCCTGGGTGGGCCAGGAGACACAGACGGCCTGGGTGAACCAGGAGACACAGAGAGCCTGGGCGATCCAGGAGACACAGACGGCCTGGGCGATCCAGGAGACACAGACGGCCTGGGCGATCCAGGAGACACAGAGCCTGGGCAGACCAGGAGACACAGACGGCCTGGGCGATCCAGGAGACACGGACAGCCTGGGCGATCCAGGAGACACGGACAGCCTGGGCGATCCAGGAGACACAGACGGCCTGGGCGATCCAGGAGACACAGACGGCCTGGGCAATCCAGGAGACACAGAGCCTGGGCAGACCAGGAGACACAGACGGCCTGGGCGATCCAGGAGACACGGACAGCCTGGGCGATCCAGGAGACACAGACGGCCTGGGCGATCCAGGAGACACAGACGGCCTGGGCGATCCAGGAGACACAGACGGCCTGGGCGATCCAGGAGACACAGAACAAACCTGACGGGACCGAAGGCTACACCTGAGTGAACCGAACAAATGAATCAGAATGCACCCCTGAGCCCCAGAGACCCCAGACCCAAGAACGTAAGGAGAGGTAATTGGTGAGCTGAATAAGAGCCGGCGTATGGACCCAGGAGGAAAAATAACCCAAGAGAGACGGAAAAAGTGAGGATTACCGAAGTAATAGTAGGGCAGGATAATGGCGTGACTCCTAAGTCCAAAAAGGAGACCTAAAAGGGGCAGACAGTAAGGTTAGCGAAACTAACCGCAGAACAGACACAATCAAGGAGATGAGAAAACCTCTCCTTAACTAAAATGAACATGTCTAATGCTAAGACTCCACCCAGGACAGCCCAAAGTATCAACCGAGTAGTTTTAATTACCTCAACACAACTGAAGGCGTTGGATTAAATGAACCTAAAAACAGAAATAACCAGTTCTTTCCTTTGCAGAAGACAACCTGAAAGACATTCAAGCCTGGCATAACAACAGAGGGACGCTGTGATACTTCAGCTCCTGTGCTGCCGAAGTACCACCGAATGCTGACATGAGTAACCCTCGCGCCGGCCGGCGCGCCGCTTGCAGACCCGCCCGGACGTGTGAGGCAGGGAAGCGGCAGCGCAGCAGCCAAGGCGCGTCATACCTGAGGAGGGACCGAGAAGACCAGCTCTCCAGAAGCAGGGCGCGAGCTCACCGGCACTGCGCATGCGTCGGGAGGAACGCGACCGGAAGGCTGACAGGCGTACTGTCGGAAGGGCAGGCTGGAAGACTGCGGCGTGCACACGGAGCGGGCGTCTGGCTGTGGCCGTCAGACGGGGGATAAATAGCCAGACGCCCCTCCCACAAATACAGGCTGCAAGCAGCCTTAACTACTGATACCTGGAGAGCGGTGATGTCACCTCCTGTATAATATAACTGATACCTGGAGAGCGGTGATGTCACCTCCTGTATAATATAACTGATACCTGGGGAGCGGTGATGTCACCTCCTGTATAATATAACTGATACCTGGAGAGCGGTGATGTCACCTCCTGTATAATATAACTGATATCTGGGGAGCGGTGATGTCACCTCCTGTATAATATAACTGATATCTGGAGAGCGGTGATGTCACCTCCTGTATAATATAACTGATACCTGGAGAGCGGTGATGTCACCTCCTGTATAATATAACTGATATCTGGAGAGCGGTGATGTCACCTCCTGTATAATATAACTGATATCTGGAGAGCGGTGATGTCACCTCCTGTATAATATAACTGATATCTGGAGAGCGGTGATGTCACCTCCTGTATAATATAACTGATATCTGGAGAGCGGTGATGTCACCTCCTGTATAATATATCTGATATCTGGAGAGCGGTGATGTCACCTCCTGTATAATATAACTGATACCTGGGGAGCGGTGATGTCACCTCCTGTATAATATAACTGATACCTGGAGAGCGGTGATGTCACCTCCTGTATAATATAACTGATATCTGGAGAGCGGTGATGTCACCTCCTGTATAATATAACTGATATCTGGAGAGCGGTGATGTCACCTCCTGTATAATATAACTGATATCTGGAGAGCGGTGATGTCACCTCCTGTATAATATAACTGATATCTGAGAGCGGTGATGTCACCTCCTGTATAATATAACTGATATCTGAGAGCGGTGATGTCACCTCCTGTATAATATAACTGATATCTGGAGAGCGGTGATGTCACCTCCTGTATAATATAACTGATATCTGGAGAGCGGTGATGTCACCTCCTGTATAATATAACTGATATCTGGAGAGCGGTGATGTCACCTCCTGTATAATATAACTGATATCTGGAGAGCGGTGATGTCACCTCCTGTATAATATAACTGATATCTGGAGAGCGGTGATGTCACCTCCTGTATAATATAACTGATATCTGGAGAGCGGTGATGTCACCTCCTGTATAATATAACTGATATCTGGAGAGCGGTGATGTCACCTCCTGTATAATATAACTGATATCTGGAGAGCGGTGATGTCACCTCCTGTATAATATAACTGATATCTGGAGAGCGGTGATGTCACCTCCTGTATAATATAACTGATATCTGCAGAGCGGTGATGTCACCTCCTGTATAATATAACTGATATCTGGAGAGCGGTGATGTCACCTCCTGTATAATATAACTGATATCTGGAGAGCGGTGATGTCACCTCCTGTATAATATAACTGATATCTGGAGAGCGGTGATGTCACCTCCTGTATAATATAACTGATATCTGGAGAGCGGTGATGTCACCTCCTGTATAATATAACTGATATCTGGAGAGCGGTGATGTCACCTCCTGTATAATATAACTGATATCTGGAGAGCGGTGATGTCACCTCCTGTGTAATATAACTGATACCTGGAGAGCGGTGATGTCACCTCCTCTATAATATAACTGATATCTGGAGAGCGGTGATGTCACCTCCTGTATAATATAACGGATATCTGGAGAGCGGTGATGTCACCTCCTGTATAATATAACTGATATCTGGAGAGCGGTGATGTCACCTCCTGTATAATATAACTGATATCTGGAGAGCGGTGATGTCACCTCCTGTGTAATATAACTGATATCTGGAGAGCGGTGATGTCACCTCCTGTATAATATAACTGATATCTGGAGAGCGGTGATGTCACCTCCTGTATAATATAACTGATATCTGCAGAGCGGTGATGTCACCTCCTGTATAATATAACTGATATCTGGGGAGCGGTGATGTCACCTCCTGTATAATATAACTGATATCTGGAGAGCGGTGATGTCACCTCCTGTATAATATAACTGATATCTGGAGAGCGGTGATGTCACCTCACTGTATAATATAACTGATATCTGGAGAGCGGTGATGTCACCTCCTGTATAATATAACTGATATCTGGAGAGCGGTGATGTCACCTCCTGTATAATATAACTGATATCTGCAGAGCGGTGATGTCACCTCCTGTATAATATAACTGATATCTGGAGAGCGGTGATGTCACCTCCTGTATAATATAACTGATATCTGGAGAGCGGTGATGTCACCTCCTGTATAATATAACTGATATCTGGAGAGCGGTGATGTCACCTCCTGTATAATATAACTGATATCTGGAGAGCGGTGATGTCACCTCCTGTATAATATAACTGATATCTGGAGAGCGGTGATGTCACCTCCTGTATAATATAACTGATATCTGGAGAGCGGTGATGTCACCTCCTGTATAATATAACTGATATCTGCAGAGCGGTGATGTCACCTCCTGTATAATATAACTGATATCTGGAGAGCGGTGATGTCACCTCCTGTATAATATAACTGATATCTGGAGAGCGGTGATGTCACCTCCTGTATAATATAACTGATATCTGGAGAGCGGTGATGTCACCTCCTGTATAATATAACTGATATCTGCAGAGCGGTGATGTCACCTCCTGTATAATATAACTGATATCTGGAGAGCGGTGATGTCACCTCCTGTATAATATAACTGATATCTGGAGAGCGGTGATGTCACCTCCTGTATAATATAACTGATATCTGGAGAGCGGTGATGTCACCTCCTGTATAATATAACTGATATCTGCAGAGCGGTGATGTCACCTCCTGTATAATATAACTGATATCTGGAGAGCGGTGATGTCACCTCCTGTATAATATAACTGATATCTGGAGAGCGGTGATGTCACCTCCTGTATAATATAACTGATATCTGGAGAGCGGTGATGTCACCTCCTGTATAATATAACTGATATCTGGAGAGCGGTGATGTCACCTCCTGTATAATATAACTGATATCTGCAGAGCGGTGATGTCACCTCCTGTATAATATAACTGATATCTGGAGAGCGGTGATGTCACCTCCTGTATAATATAACTGATATCTGGAGAGCGGTGATGTCACCTCCTGTATAATATAACTGATATCTGGAGAGCGGTGATGTCACCTCCTGTATAATATAACTGATATCTGGAGAGCGGTGATGTCACCTCCTGTATAATATAACTGATATCTGGAGAGCGGTGATGTCACCTCCTGTATAATATAACTGATATCTGCAGAGCGGTGATGTCACCTCCTGTATAATATAACTGATATCTGGAGAGCGGTGATGTCACCTCCTGTATAATATAACTGATATCTGGAGAGCGGTGATGTCACCTCCTGTATAATATAACTGATATCTGGAGAGCGGTGATGTCACCTCCTGTATAATATAACTGATATCTGGAGAGCGGTGATGTCACCTCCTGTATAATATAACTGATATCTGGAGAGCGGTGATGTCACCTCCTGTATAATATAACTGATATCTGGAGAGCGGTGATGTCACCTCCTGTATAATATAACTGATATCTGGAGAGCGGTGATGTCACCTCCTGTATAATATAACTGATATCTGGAGAGCGGTGATGTCACCTCCTGTATAATATAACTGATATCTGGAGAGCGGTGATGTCACCTCCTGTATAATATAACTGATATCTGGAGAGCGGTGATGTCACCTCCTGTATAATATAACTGATATCTGGAGAGCGGTGATGTCACCTCCTGTATAATATCACTGATATCTGGAGAGCGGTGATGTCACCTCCTGTATAATATAACTGATATCTGGAGAGCGGTGATGTCACCTCCTGTATAATATAACGGATATCTGGAGAGCGGTGATGTCACCTCCTGTGTAATATAACTGATATCTGGAGAGCGGTGATGTCACCTCCTGTATAATATAACTGATATCTGGAGAGCGGTGATGTCACCTCCTGTATAATATATCTGATATCTGGAGAGCGCTGGTGCATTCACTGTGTACATACATTACTTATCCTGTACTGATCCTGAGTTACATCCTGCATTATACTCCAGAGCTGCACTCACTATTCTGCTGGTGGAGTCACTGTGTACATACATTACTTATCCTGTACTGATCCTGAGTTACATCCTGTATTATACTCCAGAGCTGCACTCACTATTCTGCTGGTGCAGTCACTGTGTACATACATTACTTATCCTGTACTGATCCTGAGTTACATCCTGTATTATACTCCAGAGCTGCACTCACTATTCTGCTGGTGCAGTCACTGTGTACATACATTACTTATTCTGTACTGATCCTGAGTTACATCCTGTATTATACTCCAGAGCTGCACTCACTATTCTGCTGGTGGAGTCACTGTGTACATACAGTGGAGGAAATAATTATTTGACCCCTCACTGATTTTGTAAGTTTGTCCAATGACAAAGAAATGAAAAGTCTCAGAACAGTATCATTTCAATGGTAGGTTTATTGTAACAGTGGCAGATAGCACATCAAAAGGAAAATCGAAAAAATAACTTTAAATAAAAGATAGCAACTGATTTGCATTTCATTGAGTGAAATAAGTATTTGAACCCCTACCAACCATTAAGAGTTCTGGCTCCCACAGAGTGGTTAGACACTTCTACTCAATTAGTCACCCTCATTAAGGACACCTGTCTTAACTAGTCACCTGTATAAAAGACACCTGTCCACAGAATCAATCAATCAAGCAGACTCCAAACTCTCCAACATGGGAAAGACCAAAGAGCTGTCCAAGGATGTCAGAGACAAAATTGTAGACCTGCACAAGGCTGGAATGGGCTACAAAACCATTAGCAAGAAGCTGGGAGAGAAGGTGACAACTGTTGGTGCGATTGTTCGAAAATGGAAGGAGCACAAATGACCATCAATCGACCTCGCTCTGGGGCTCCACGCAAGATCTCACCTCGTAGGTGTCAATGGTTCTGAGAAAGGTGAAAAGCATCCTAGAACTACACGGGAGGAGTTAGTTAATGACCTCAAATTAGCAGGGACCACAGTCACCAAGAAAACCATTGGAAACACATTACACCGCAATGGATTAAAATCCTGCAGGGCTCGTGCAAGGTCCCCTGCTCAGAAGGCACATGTGCAGGCCCGCCTGAAGTTTGCCAATGAACACCTGAATGATTCAGAGAGTGACTGGGAGAAGGTGCTGTGGTCTGATGAGACCAAAATAGAGCTCTTTGGCATTAACTCAACTCGCTGTGTTTGGAGGAAGAAAATGCTGCCTATGACCCCCAAAACACCGTCCCCACCGTCAAGCATGGGGGTGGAAACATTTTGCTTTGGGGGTGTTTTTCTGCTAAGGGCACAGGACAACTTATTCGCATTAACGGGAAAATGGACGGAGCCATGTATCGTGAAATCCTGAGCGACAACCTCCTTCCTCTGCCAGGAAACTGAAAATGGGTCGTGGATGGGTGTTCCAGCACGACAATGACCCAAAACATACAGCAAAGGCAACAAAGGAGTGGCTCAAGAAGAAGCACATTAAGGTCATGGAGTGGCCTAGTCAGTCTCCGGACCTTAATCCAATCGAAAACCTATGGAGGGAGCTCAAGCTCAGAGTTGCACAGAGACAGCCTCGAAACCTTAGGGATTTAGAGATGATCTGCAAAGAGGAGTGGACCAACATTCCTCCTAAAATGTGCGCAAACTTGGTCATCAATTACAAGAAACGTTTGACCTCTGTGCTTGCAAACAAGGGTTTTTCCACCAAGTATTAAGTCTTTTTTGTTAGAGGGTTCAAATACTTATTTCACTCAATGAAATGCAAATCAGTTGCTATCTTTTATTTAAAGTTATTTTTTCGATTTTCCTTTTGATGTGCTATCTGCCACTGTTACAATAAACCTACCATTGAAATGATACTGTTCTGAGACTTTTCATTTCTTTGTCATTGGACAAACTTACAAAATCAGTGAGGGGTCAAATAATTATTTCCTCCACTGTACATTACTTATCCTGTACTGATCCTGAGTTACATCCTGTATTATACTCCAGAGCTGCACTCACTATTCTGCTGGTGGAGTCACTGTGTACATACATTACTTATCCTGTACTGACCCTGAGTTACATCCTGTATTATACTCCAGAGCTGCACTCACTATTCTGCTGGTGCAGTCACTGTGTACATACATTACTTATCCTGTACTGATCCTGAGTTACATCCTGTATTATACTCCAGAGCTGCACTCACTATTCTGCTGGTGCAGTCACTGTGTACATACATTACTTATCCTGTACTGATCCTGAGTTACATCCTGTGTTATACTCCAGAGCTGCACTCACTATTCTGCTGGTGCAATCACTGTGTACATATATTACTTATCCTGTACTGATCCTGAGTTACATCCTGTATTACACTCCAGAGCAGCACTCACTATTCTGCTGGTGCAGTCACTGTGTACATACATTACTTATCCTGTACCGATCCTGAGTTACATCCTGTATTATACTCCAGAGCTGCACTCACTATTCTGCTGGTGCAGTCACTGTGTACATACATTACTTATCCTGTACTGACCCTGAGTTACATCCTGTATTATACTCCAGAGCTGCACTCACTATTCTGCTGGTGCAGTCACTGTGTACATACATTACTTATCCTGTACTGATCCTGAGTTACATCCTGTATTATACTCCAGAGCTGCACTCACTATTCTGCTGGTGCAGTCACTGTGTACATACATTACTTATCCTGTACTGATCCTGAGTTACATCCTGTATTATACTCCAGAGCTGCACTCACTATTCTGCTGGTGCAGTCACTGTGTACATACATTACTTATCCTGTACTGATCCTGAGTTACATCCTGTATTATACTCCAGAGCTGCACTCACTATTCTGCTGGTGCGGTCACTGTGTACATACATTACTTATCCTGTACTGATCCTGAGTTACATACTGTATTATACCCCAGAGCTGCACTCACTATTCTGCTGGTGCAGTCACTGTGTACATACATTACTTATCCTGTACTGATCCTGAGTTACATCCTGTATTATACTCCAGAGCTGCACTCACTATTCTGCTGGTGCAGTCACTGTGTACATACATTACTTATCCTGTACTGATCCTGAGTTACATCCTGTATTATACTCCAGAGCTGCACTCACTATTCTGCTGGTGCAGTCACTGTGTACATACATTACTCATCCTGTACTGATCCTGAGTTACATCCTGTATTATACTCCAGAGCTGCACTCACTATTCTGCTGGTGCAGTCACTGTGTACATACATTACTTATCCTGTACTGATCCTGAGTTACATCCTGCATTATACTCCAGAGCTGCACTCACTATTCTGCTGGTGCAGTCACTGTGTACATACATTACTTATCCTGTACTGATCCTGAGTTACATCCTGTATTATACTCCAGAGCTGCACTCACTATTCTGCTGGTGCAGTCACTGTGTACATACATTACTTATCCTGTACTGATCCTGAGTTACATCCAGTATTATACTCCAGAGCTGCACTCACTATTCTGCTGGTGCAGTCACTGTGTACATACATTACTTATCCTGTACTGATCCTGAGTTGTATCCTGCATTATACTCCAGAGCTGCCCTCACTATTCTGCTGGTGCAGTCACTGTGTACATACATTACTTATCCTGTACTGATCGTGAGTTACATCCTGTATTATACTCCAGAGCTGCACTCACTATTCTGCTGCTGCAGTCACTGTGTACATACATTACTTATCCTGTACTGATCCTGAGTTACATCCTGTATTATACTCCAGAGCTGCACTCACTATTCTGCTGCTGCAGTCACTGTGTACATACATTACTTATCCTGTACTGATCCTGAGATACATCCTGCATTATACTCCAGAGCTGCACTCACTATTCTGCTGGTGCAGTCACTGTGTACATACATTACTTATCCTGTACTGATCCTGAGTTACATCCTGTATTATACTCCAGAGCTGCACTCACTATTCTGCTGCTGCAGTCACTGTGTACATACATTACTTATCCTGTACTGATCCTGAGATACATCCTGCATTATACTCCAGAGCTGCACTCACTATTCTGCTGGTGCAGTCACTGTACATACATTACTTATCCTGTACTGATCCTGAGTTACATCCTGTATTATACTCCAGAGCTGCACTCACTATTCTGCTGGTGCAGTCACTGTGTACATACATTACATTACTTATCCTGTACTGATCCTGAGTTATATCCTGCATTATACTCCAGAGCTGCCCTCACTATTCTGCTGGTGCAGTCACTGTGTACATACATTACTTATCCTGTACTGATCGTGAGTTACATCCTGTATTATACTTCAGAGCTGCCCTCACTATTCTGCTGGTGCAGTCACTGTGTACATACATTACTTATCCTGTACTGATCCTGTATTATACTCCGGAGCTGCACTCACCATTCTGCTGGAGGAGTCACTGTGTACATACATTACTTATCCTGTATTATACTCCAGAGCTGCACTCACTATTCTGCTGGTGCAGTCACTGTGTACATACATTACTTATCCTGTACTGATCCTGAGTTATATCCTGCATTATACTCCAGAGCTGCCCTCACTATTCTGCTGGTGCAGTCACTGTGTACATACATTACTTATCCTGTACTGATCCTGAGTTACATCCTGTATTATACTCCAGAGCTGCACTCACTATTCTGCTGGTGCAGTCACTGTGTACATACATTACTCATCCTGTACTGATCCTGAGTTACATCCTGTATTATACTCCAGAGCTGCACTCACTATTCTGCTGGTGCAGTCACTGTGTACATACATTACTTATCCTGTACTGATCCTGAGTTACATCCTGTATTATACTCCAGAGCTGCACTCACTATTCTGCTGGTGCAGTCACTGTGTACATACATTACTTATCCTGTACTGATCCTGAGTTACATCCTGTATTATACTCCAGAGCTGCACTCACTATTCTGCTGGTGCAGTCACTGTGTACATACATTACTTATCCTGTACTGATCCTGAGTTACATCCTGTATTATACTCCAGAGCTGCACTCACTATTCTGCTGGTGCAGTCACTGTGTACATACATTACTTATCCTGTACTGATCCTGAGTTACATCCTGTATTATACTCCAGAGCTGCACTCACTATTCTGCTGGTGCAGTCACTGTGTACATACATTACTTATCCTGTACTGATCCTGAGTTACATCCTGTATTATACTCCAGAGCTGCACTCACTATTCTGCTGGTGCAGTCACTGTGTACATACATTACTTATCCTGTACTGATCCTGAGTTACATCCTGTATTATACTCCAGAGCTGCACTCACTATTCTGCTGGTGCAGTCACTGTGTACATACATTACTTATCCTGTACTGATCCTGAGTTACATCCTGTATTATACTCCAGAGCTGCACTCACTATTCTGCTGGTGGAGTCACTGTGTTACATACATTACTTATCCTGTACTGATCCTGAGTTACATCCTGTATTATACTCCAGAGCTGCACTCACTATTCTGCTGGTGCAGTCACTGTGTACATACATTACATTACTTATCCTGTACTGATCCTGAGTTTCACATCAAGACACGGAGGCTTCGTATTGCATATACCTTCTTTACTCTCCACCAATAGCAGCAAAGAAAAAACTTTTACATAGCATGTAACCATAGCAACAGACCCTCCCATCGCCTATAATAGGCCGTTCCCCCCTTAAGGTGTCCTCTTTCTTTGCTGCTCCACCTAGCAGATAAGTACCTCTCTTATTGGATCCACTTTGTTGGGTCTGTGTATTGCGGTTTTGCTCACTGCTTGTTTGTGTGTATTGGGTTTTATGCTTATGCTCTTACTGTCAGCACAATCCCTTCCTGTCCCTTTCCCTTCCTAGTCACTGCCATCTGGTTTGGCTTCTGCCATTTTCCAAGCTGGCGCACCTCTGCTTTCTCCCCTGCAGTTCCCCTGTTTTCCTCCCTTTCTGCGTGCTGTTCGGCTCCTCCTTCTGGCCTGCGGCCATATCCTACCTTGTTCGGCCGCCGCGCTTCTCCTCGGCTAGGTCCCGCGGGATTCGCGCGCTTCCGCGAGATCTCGCGAGATCTCGCTCCTTTTCTGTATTCTGCATTGGGGCGTCCGAGATCTCGCGAGACTCCGCCCCTTCGTTTCCTCGGCATCCCGGACGGCGGTTCCTCGTCGGCGCAGCGATCTGTAAGGGTGACTAACCCTTTTTCTCTGCACCATCTCCCTGCCTCCATTCTGGGTCTCTGCCCATTTTGCTCATTATTACTCATCTGTTACTAT